>OX155957.1:12812223-13350710 GCA_944548615.1 Micropterix aruncella | reverse complement strand
ACAACACATACAGTGACATATATACTACAGTTACATGACTATATCAATATCCTTTTTATATGAGTACACAATTAGCACAATGCATGAACAATGGTTGAATTTTTTTTAAAATACGTATAAAAAAAGGAAAAAAACAAAAAATACCAGAATTACAGTATTAAAGAGGGACGCTTTGAAGGAGCATAAACTATCATGAAATATATCGATGCGATTGTCAAGATGAAATTTGTTATACAGACGACATATACGTGGGATTACGTTATTTACTCCGGTATAGTTTTTTGCTAAAGGTGTTTTAAATAAGTCTGGGTATCGAAGACTTCTTTTAGTAATGTTAAATTGTATTTTTTCTATACAAGAGGTATCGATTTTATTATTTAAAATTTTGTACAGAAACACTAAATCTGCAACCTGCCGGCGTTTTTCTAATATGACAAATTTAAAAGCAGTCAGTCTTTCCTCGTAGCCAGTCAGATGATTCTTAAGGCCGCATTTAAATGATAGCATTCTCAGAAATTTCCATTGAATGGATTCGACTCTATCGGAGTACGTTTTAAAATATGGGTTCCATATCGAGGACCCAAATTCAAGATGAGAACGCACTAAAGAGTTATAAAGCAGGATCATGCTGTTGTGATTTTTAAAATTCTTAGTGATCCGCATGATCAACCCCAGCATCCTATTTGCTTTCTCGACTATGTTCTCATCCATTATAGCCTAGTTACCGAATCCTACATAATAAACAGTTTTCTTACGCCTCATGAAATTCGAATTTTGCATAAATCGAGGCAAAATTATAACAGAAGGTTTAATCTTTTACAAGAAAATTTCCCATGTATAAATTATTAGTCTGTTAATTCATAACTACCTATTTATTTACAAACTAATTTCTTGCTGTTCTCTTTCTAACATGATGGATAAAAGAGATAAATAAAGTTGCGTCCGGATTATTAACGTCACCAGTTCATATTTTCAGTATTTACAAACAAATAAAATCATTTACTCCACCGACCGAAATTGTACAGCTGGCAACATTCTGAAAATGAAAATAAACTATACGTTTTCTTTCCAGCGCCTACATACCACTCTTCAGTTATGAATACGATATTCGAAAATATGCTGCCGCCTTACTCCGTTACAGTCGTTGTTAACGTCGCCCAATTATGTATTAAGCGATTAAACCGTACAGCGACATTTGTCAGCGTCTTTTAAAAAATCCTGACTATCAACGCTGTGTCACAAAATGGGTGAGCTTCCTGTGGAGAGTCAGCAGCGCTGCGAAGCAGTCAGGCAACCACACACAGTTAGTCGCCAATCTTGCGGCGCGTGGAGGCACAACGCGCCGCGCTGACAAGGTTACCAAATCAGTGGCGTCTATACCCCCGACAAGCCAGGAAGAAGGCATCGTCGCGTAGACGCTTATTTTAATTTGCGCCAGGGCCAACGAGTCCCGACAATTTATATACCTGGGCCAGGGTGCGACTATGAAAACAGTCATTGGTGATTGGTTGTACTGTCACCGTAGATACCGAGATAGCGATTTTTCGCACAAATCGCGTCAAAAAAAGTTCTGTATCCTGTATTAGATCGTCCAATAAACTTAAATCAAAATCCAGTTTCAGCATTGCAGATATCAATCAGCCTGTCATGCACGTGGTTATTCTAGTATTAACTAGGCCCTAACAGTATTTAGTAAAATTACAAATAAATAAATAAGCAAGTAAAATTATTAACCATTGAAGTATAATTTAACTGTTTTTTTACACCTAATTTATTTTCTATTTCTTTTTCGATATTTAAACAAAACATTGTCATTACTTAATCATTAAATTAAATTTAAAATATGTAATTTTAACAATGGTTGGATAATTCTAATATATAGCTTACGCGTTTATTAGATACGTTGAATACGTCTTAATCATTAACTATTAAAAAGTTAATGATTAAGAGAAAATGCAATAATAATTACAAAATCAACATTAAAAAATCAAGTATTAAGTTTAAATAGAAAATTGCTGTGAAATGTGGGGAATTGGAAGTGATTGAGAGTTCGACAATGGTTTATGAATATAAAGATATATAATATAGATACATAATATAGTTACGATGGTTACTGGACGATGGTTTATGAATATATTGATACATAATATAGATACGTCGTTTAGTAAATATTTCTCTCAGTTTTTATATGTTTATAAAATTCTTGTAAAATAGGCAGTCTACTGTATCAGGCAAGTACAGGTAAGGAAAACTAATCTATATTAAATAAACTGCTTTACCTACTATTACGTAGGCGTCCATAACTAATAATTATATCTGTGAAAACTAGCACTGCACTGGAATAGAGAAAGAAGTGAAACTCAGAGTTCCGGTATTTTCGGCCACTCGAACCACTCGCTTGGGATTAGGCTTCGCGGCCATTGATAATGACCTTTTAGCATATATTAGTACCTGGTAAGTTTTTAATACTCCAGAACAGCATAAGCTTGATTGCTTAGGATTGACAAATATCAACCGAGCCGCGTAGGTAGTTATGTTTTGAACTATAAGGGCCTTCCTAAAATAAAATTTAACTGCTTTATAATGGTACGATGTTTGCATTGTTACAATAATTATATATAAATAATCGCTTTCACATGTTGGCATAAACAAAAATTGCATTTAATCGAATTCACTAAAGCATTCGCGTTTCAATGGAGAGTTCAAAAAATTTATTGCTATATTTTGAGGAGTAGAATTGAACATAATTTTCTGGGCTTAATTTTTTTTAAATCTTGTATTTCCTACTAGTATTAACATTTTTTTTTTGATTTTTTGTAAAACGTCCAGGATGATGAGAAATGGACGCTGGCGAAGTTTATTTTTTTCGGGAAGAAAAATAGACAGAAGAAAACATTAGGGTGATATTTTTTAAGAAATTGAAAACAATTACACAATAAGCTCTACACATCTATAAGGTGGAATTGAAAAAAAAAATATTTAGAAATATAAACTATGACGAATCGAGTAACAGTATCAATAGTAATTTCTCTACATGAAATTTCAAAATTCAAACAACGTTCTTCCTATAGATAAGTTTGGTAGAACTGGTACGATCGCTAATCAAACGGTGCAGTGAGGAATGTAACTTCAGACAGTTTCAGCACCATATAAGAGACGAGCAGGCCGCCAGCACGAAGTGCGCTCTCAGCAATGCGTTTAATATTTTATTCATCGATGGTCCGTTGACATGTCGAGATCGGTATCGGGGCTGGCGGCGCAATCGCGGCGTCCTATCTAACCGCGCGAGCGGATGAAACGGAATGACTATCCAAACAAAGGGCACGTCTTAATCTGTTATTGTGGAAAAATAAAGAGTCTGCGGGGTGATCCGATCCGCCTAGTCATCTCGGCGAGATGTACCTGTAAACTTGGTTGAATACAATAATTGACATCGGCATTGTGGCGGGGCATTTCATGGAGCAAATCAAAGATTGCGCCGTGGTTCGTGATTTACCAGTGTGCAGGCCCGAACTGGCCTAAATGCATATTATATAGATATACGCCAGCTGTTTGTGAAACAATCACTCATATTTTTTTATCGAACCTAAGATAAACGACCACGAAGCCAGCAACACCGAACTACAAAAGCATCTGCGGGTCTGAAAAGACAATTCAACTATATAGCACCTAAAATATTCAACCGTCTTGATGACAAAATAAAAGAAATAGAAATACCATTTTATTTAAAAAAATGGCTTCTTGACGACTATGTAGGTCGTTCAAGGACAGAGAATAAACTTCTGCAAGTCATATCTTTAAAATATATATATATATATATATATATATATATATATATATATATATATATATATATATATATATATATATATATATATATATATATATATATATATATATATATATATATATATATATGTATATATATATATATATATATATATATATATATATATATATATATATATATATATATATATATATATATATATATATATATATATATATATATATATATATATATATATATATATATATATATATATATATATATATATATATATATTTCTGCATAACTTTACTATTATACTATATAATATAATACAAGATATTAAACAAAATGTACAATATTGTAATATAATGCAAAAGAATAATACTATAATATATTTAGATCGTTATATTTATATATTTGTGTATGTATGTGTGTATGTGTATATGTATCTATTTAGTACCTACGTCAGTTAGGCTTCTCTACCTAAGTCAGAAAATAAGTCGTATGCCCAGATACAGGCTATATTTGGCCTAGTTGGGTATGCGCTGAGCATGGTCATGTGAATGTGGGCCGTTGTTTCTTCGCACCATTACTTGGTATGACCATTTTTATGTGTTTTATAATTATGTTTGAAACAAATAAATAAATAAATAAATATTATTCATATTCGTTTTATAATTTATTCTATTATGGACTTACTATGGATATTTATTTCTTATATTAAATTTATTCTCTTGAGACCTTTTTATTTTATTTTTTTCTCTTTATTTGAAAAAACAACAGATTTACTGTTGTACAGTCTTACGTACTAGAGATAATATTACATTAAGTTATTTGATATAAATCTAAAAACTTTTTTTACTTATTGATAATTTACCTATTTTGTTATACTCTTCTAATACCTTAAAAATTTTATTTTAATTTCAGTTTGATGTTTTTTTTTTTTTTTTAGTCCGTTATTTTTGTAGAGGCGAGTTGCTTGAATTGTGATTTACCAAGAAGCATACCATCAAAACAATTAACAATTTTCACATATGAGTGCATTATACGGGGCACCGGCGAGAATAGAGCGTTATTGGTTGAACAATGCGGCGGGCGGAAGACATCACAACGACGAGTTCTGTGGGTCGACGGAACGTTCAGCGGGAAACAACTGAGCAGATCAGGGCAGTCGAGTTTATGGGTAAAGAGTGAATTAATGAGGAGAAGATCTGTAAGAGTACGTCTCGTCTTCAGAGATTGACCTTTCACGAAAACATCTTCTCCAGTGCTACATCAGGCACTTAGTTCTATACTGATATGTGGCCTAGACTATTAAGTAAGATCTCAGGAAACGTATAGAAGCATTCGAGATGTGGGCATAGAGATGCATGGTGTCGATGTCTTGCACTCGGAAAGTCACCAATGAGGAAGTTCTACGGCTGGTCGGCCAAAAACGCAAGCTATGGCAGACCATCAAAAAGCGCAAAGCTGCATACTTGGGTCACGTGCTGAGGCACGACAGGTACGAACTCCTGGAACTCATTATTATGGGAAAAGTTGCAGGGTAGAGTAGACCAGGCCGTAGACGGAATTCTTGGTTGCGGAATATTCGAGAATGGACTAGGATTACGAGTGTCGCTAAATTGTTTTGCCTGGCTAAGGGCAAAAAGAAGTATGCAGAGCTGACTGCCAACCTTCACTAGTTAGAGAAGTACCCTAAGCAAAAGAAGTAGACTTTCACAGTGTTACATTTTCGAATTTTCATGATTATTTTTATTACAACTTTTTTTGAACTATTGTCTAAATCCAAGATTTTGATATTCGGAGATGGATTATTGTAATAAAAATTGTCTTGACTAATTCTATTGCTCCATTTTTATTGTTGTAATTGTTTATTTCCAATTTAACTATTTTACCACCAACTATTCGTTGTTATATTTTAACTATGTGTATTTTTCTATTACACCTACTTAGATATTATTATGCGGTATTATAGTAACTCAAATGATTATTTAAAGATTTCATGTTTTATTACAAATTGATTTTTGATTGTTTTTATAATTTAAAAAATATTCAGTCTGTACAAAAATTTATTATATACATAATTATATAAAACCAACTTGAATATACTAAGAGGGATTCCTACGAACTGGTGAATATAATAGTTAAAATGAAAAAATAGCATAATTGTATATATATGTCATAATAAAAGTAAGCAATGATTTTTTTACCGTAAATAATTCATAAAAAGTTAAGAAGTATCAGAAAATACAAAGAAATAAATAATTGAAACCGCAAGAAAATACAAAGAGATAATTAAACACATTACAAAGAAAAGTATTATCACTATTGATTTTAGTCATCACACGAGTAACAATCCTCCAGTCAGTAAAACATTTGTGAGATACCTCTTAAGGCCGGTGAGAGCCACTGTCAAGCACAGGTTTAAAATGTTTTGGCTTATACGCGTTTGATTGTAGTAGTGTAGAAATATTTAGTGTTTTAATTGTAAAATATGTTTTGAAATTAATTGTAAAATGATGAATGAAATAATTAGTAAAATTGTTATAAAATTTTGAAGCAATAAGTAGCAAATGCAATAAATGGATAACAGGGGATCCGAAATACAATTTTAAATTGAAATAATAAAACGTAAATGCACGCGGAGAGCGGATAGACTAACTCAGGTCGAGGGCAAGAACATTTTAAGTTCCGGCTTTAAAATGGAGAGGGCCTGGTGACCTTTAAAATTCGAGGAGCTTAACGTAAAGCAGGACGGAACCTTCTATTTCGGTGCCGGATTAGGGATGCAGCCTTCAGTAGGGCAGCGTTGAGAACTGGACGCGCACGATTAATTTGAAATCCGGCCCGTTGCGGTGTATCTTTCCTGAATGTCACGTGATACGGAGCTCCGACAGGCACGTGAACGCGCGACAATATAGCACGGTGCAGGGTGCGGAATATGAAGGGCTGTATCGCGCTGTAAGCGCTTAATACGCTTTGACGTCGCGGCACGTTGCATTCCGGAAGAAAGACCTCTACAAAGACACCAAAAAACACCTTGAATTAGACTCGGCCCCATGAAAAACCTTCTCAAAAGTAAAAATTCGAACGTTCAAAACCTAACCTAACCGAACCCACTCAATACTTGTGCGGGCAGGCATCCGCTCCTCACCTCTTAATTCACTCGGAGAATGCAGAAACAATTTATGTATCACAATATCTTATTTCCTGCTCAGCACAAGGCTCTTATAATAATCAATTGATTTAGTCAAATGATAAGTTAACAGATAAGGCCCTTCACTTTTGGTTTAAAAACTAAATCGGGAACATCACCGACTTTAATTCTATTCAACTATTTGAATAAAAGTGATCTGCCTTCCTCTTATCCAAATACCTGCCCAGTGCATGTATAATGTACCTAAGCCAGTAATCATAATATTATTAACTGGTTGTGATTTATAAAATAGTTATTTATGTAATACAACTGTCTTTTTATCAAGGAAATTACCGGCGTTAACAATAATATGTTGTATTAAAAATAATAGCCACAATTATTGTCATCATTAGAGGGAGAGAGAGAGAGAGTACCTAATTACGAGATATAGAAGGAGATAGAGAGACAGAGAGATATGTGTTCAATCTGAAAAGCTCGATATTGCTCATCGAGACTACCGATGCTGTACGTGAGCTGGGTCAAATTGCAGCGCTAATAAAATCTCGCTCAGTACATTACATACTCGTACTCAGAAGCAGTAATGGGGTTCGACAGAGATGCTTATTCAATTGAGCTACTCATTTCAAGTCATCTATCTTAACATGTTTATTCTCGAACAACTTTTCTCAAAGTCAACTAATCGGTAGAAAGCTGTATTTGGGTGTTCTCCGAAAATTACAATATCCACTAACAGAATCGGCATTTTCACATTGTCTTTAAATAATCCGATTTCTCATACAACGTAATCCTGAAGTGATGATCAACCAGTTACAACGCGGAAACTTCAAAAGTGGGCAGACATTGTTTCAACCCAACGTGGGCGTATGTAAAAAGCTTTCGCAGAAACATTACAAGCAAAAGTCAGTAATAACCCAGCGCGGTTGAGCTTTGTGGTCGAAGAATGTCAAACCGTGGACCGGATTACAGAGGCTACGCGATAAAGAGAGGTACAATTGAAATTAAATTGATAGAATAACAATACATGTGCAAAAAAATAAGAATCATATCAAATAATTAGGGCCAGTAATACCTCCCTGTTACATATTTGGTTCCTCTTAAATAGTTGTACGGGCAGGCAGAGGCAGAGTCTTATTTTAAACAGTAAACAAATAGAGTATTGGCGAGGTTGACTTGATGACATATACTAGATCGACCGCGCCACTGATGTATGATTATTCCATAGCTGGTGAAGTGCTTGTTAGGGTTGCGAGTTAAAAGATCTTAGAATCATCTTCGATTCTCGGCTTGCTTTAAGTTCAGTTGAATTCACCTTGTCCAAGTCCTCCTATAAGTTGCTAGGTTTCGTTATACGTAGCGTACAAGATTTTCACTATTCAGGTTTCGTATTCATTGTATACTTTAATAATAAGAAGTGTATCAGAAACGCATAATATATAGAAACGATATGAAATCCGCATGATGATCTATATATCACCAAGTTTGAAAAAATACAAAAATGCTTTATACGGTTCATATACTTCCAACAGTACGGTCACTCTCTTTATTTGTATCCTACTAGTGTTCTGCTGGGCATGGCTGGTTATAATTCTCTCATGTTGCGAAGACAAATGGGCACGATAGCCTAGGTTTTCAAACTGATCCGTGGTAGAGTCAATAATCCTAGCACGCTAGCGAGGGTCTGTCTCTTTTTTCCGGAAAATTATAATCGAGCTCGGCAATAATAATATGATCTATTTGTTTAGCCATCATCGCCAAATAATCTTTATCGATTTACACACACACGCTTTACGTAATATAAATGCTTTTGTTTGTTTGAAAGCTCCAAGTCTGGACATTTTTTTATGAGTCCGCTTCTCTTCAAGGTGTGGGCAGTGCGTTACTTATTTATGACTGACTATGGGGGACTTGCACCAACCAGCCTGTTAAATTCTCCTAACCGTCATTAGCTAACCACGATAAACAATTTTTAACAGCTGGTTAAATTGTGTCGGCTTGCACCAACTATTTGGATGTGCCGGTTAACTAACGCCTGCAAAATAAAGTCCGCAAAATACATTTTTGAGCATTAGAACATAACCATAGATACAACAGAGATCGCGTTCGCTCGCATCAGCCAATCACAGCACAGTTCAAAATGGCCGACGCGTGGTGTTCAGCGCATCAGCTGTCAGACTGCCAAACGCTTTCGTTCATATCTCGCTTTCGCATCCTTCCTCATCAACATCGGACATATTGGAAAACATTTTAGGAGAAAATCTAAATAAGTGAAAAAACCGGGTCACATGCGACGCGACCAAATCTAACATCGAAAATTGACAGCTAGCGTTTGACAGCTCGGTAACGGCTGGTTAGTGGCGCTAACCGGGCACCAGGGCTCGGTTAGGGAATTTAACTGCGGTTACCTTAACAGAGCATCGTGCAAGCAGTTTCGAGTATTTAACTGCGATTAGGCTCTTTAAACACAGTTATCTATTTTAACCGAGCTTGGTGCAAGTCGTCCTAGGATATATACGGCCTACAATAATAAATGCTCTTTACGTGCTCATTTTGTTAATGCGTTATTGCTGTTGTTATTAGTTGTAATTGCTGTTATTTGTTCACGTTAATTTTATATTATTTTAAAATGGTTTTTGTTATGTAGGTACATATGTAAGGTCTTCTCGAGTTTTATCAGTAAGCCCCAGCATTTCCTGGAATTCTTCTCTAGTGTGGATGTTCTAAGAATGTCATCAATAGTTACTTGCCAGACGTTACAAACTATGCACAAAATGCTGATGTGGAGTTTGAGTTTCTACGCTGCTACTTGTAACTACATCATAGCATTAAGAAGTCAATATAAGAATAATATAAATTTGTTACTTTGTTTCTATATTGTGATGTATTTAGAAACTAGAAATATTTATAAATTAAATTCTAATATCAAAGCATATTATATAGCAAGTTTTTGGATATAATTTTGATTTTATTTTCATTTCCTTTATTTCTCTAATTAACCAATGCCTTCGGCGTACAATGCCTTCGGCGTAGAAACATACATTTATAATAAAATCTGTAAAATAACTATTAAATATTTTATTACCCAAATAAACCAAAAATAATATAAATTCATCCACAAATACTTAACCCCTCAAATGTGAGGCGTCCCTTAAGGGATGCCTTGGCAAAATGTATACAAAATGTATATAAATTTATATAAATGTAAATATAAATGTGCGCCGCTTTATAGTAATCCGCTCTATAGTAATGCTATAGCTCTATAGTAAACCCCGCTCTATGTAAATGTAAATGTAAATGTAAATATAAATTTATATACATTTTGCCGTAGGCAACCCGAGCTAATCGCCATTCATTTGAGGGGTTAAAAAACATAATATACATTACCTTATAAAATCGAAGACTATCGCGGTTGTTTGACATTATAAATAGGACAGAAAACGAATTTACCGCGTGAAATTTGTAGGACCCGACGTTTCGGTGACGTTGCAGCCGCCGTTGTCTAGGGTAGACTAGTCTACCCTAGACAACGGCGGCTGCAACGTCACCGAAACGTCGGGTCCTACAAATTTCACGCGGTAAATTCGTTTTCTGTCCTATTTATAATACATTACCTTGTTCAAGAAAGTTACGTAGTAACTCGCTTAGGTTCACGGCTTAAAAGTGCAGCGACGTATCCTGCCATTCCAGTGCATTGTCGGGATTAGTACTGAAGTGTGATCTTTGACTCGATTTTTGACCCTAGTGGGAGTGTAAACACGATTCGACCATCATAAGTGCTATTGTCAATGGTCAAAAGTGAGTTGACTTAATGCGAGTAATTAAGGGGCTTTTGTTTCTTCGATGTGCATATTAAAAAAAACATAATTAAAATTTATGAATTTGCATTACGTAGGATTTGTAATCTCGAAACGATGTGACCTGTCGGCTTGTAGGTGGGCAACGAGCCTTCATCGCGCGGGCCAATAAATGCCGATAAAGTCATCGCAGAACCGCACGCTGTCAGTTACACAACATCTCGCTTAACAATTACTTAACGATCACAGAGACAAGCGATTAAGTTGTTTTAAGGCGCACGCCCCGTGATTCATCGTCGTGATTTTCGGCTCAGCATCAAGACGTCTTGTGGCCGGGCGTGCGAAACGTCGTCATCCGCGTGTCGTTGCTTCACGAATGTCGAGATCGGGCCGCATCATTGCCTATCAAATTCTACGATAAGCTATTTAAGTATGTACATCGCCGCTTGGTATTATGAGATCGTAATAAATATTCAATAGTATGCTATATAAGAGATATCGGCTAGGTCAAAATACAGGACATTGATGTAATCAAAAATCCCGAATAAAACATGTGGGTTACCTATGCCTCTCATGAGCTTATATGATGGGTTACATGACGGGTTTCTTACTTGGGTTACATTACGTATACCATCAGCGGCCTATGTGACTTCGCTCATCCTTCACATTCTTTCCTATATCTTCTGTTTGCGCATTCCGCCCACAGCCTCCGCTATGTATGAAATATAATCCATGGTCAATAACGGAATCCCCTAGGGTATTCTATTTTTAGGAATTTTTGATGATTTTTTATTTCAATTGAATATAGACCTTGAGCTGTATAGAATATAGACAGGCCCGAGATTCACTTTACTTTGGCTCACTTCAAGCACGTTAATGATCAATGACAGTGCTTGTCTATGTATGCTTGCAATGAATGTGTTACATGGTATTTGAAACAGCCCAACAAACCTTTGAAAGGGTATTTCTACATTTGTATCTGGAATAGATTTATTTATTTTAAATTTTTATTGCAAAAACATATGTTTTAGGATAGCGTGAAGTAGTGTGATATTTATTTCGCGGATTGTTATTGGTCACTCGACCATTTTTTGTATTTATTTAGTATTTTTTGTATTTTTTGTAAGCCGTGTAAGCACCAGAATTTCTTTTAAATACGGGTTTAAATTTAAGAACCCTTTTTCTACTGCTGGGGTGACACTAAACATATAACAAACATAATGTAGATAAAAAATTTAGCGGTCCAAAGAGATTTTTTTTTAATAAGTTGAAATTATAACTATATAATATGTTTATAACATACACTATGACAAGGATTTCATAAATTTTTTGAAAGGCAAATTCCAATTGTTTGTTAACCCTAGATACCTAACTTTTCTGAACTTCTATGATATGCTAACCATTCGATTTTTGGCCAATCATTTCATAAATGTGTATTTAACAAAACATAGTTTAATCAACCTTATGGTATTTACAGGAAATATGAGATATAAATTAAAGATAAGTTTTACATATTTTTGTTTACCTTTTATGTACTAAATCACAAATCTTCAACGCCACACGTTTCTTTGACATAGATAAGGCACTTATACTTACAATGACTAAATCAGGAACTATTGTATGGAAAGTGTTTTTTTCTTTTGTGTTAAATGAATAATTAAATTAAAAATCCTACAAAATAACGTTATTTATCAAATTAGTAAGATTTTTTGGCACAGTACAGGACAAGCATAGGTGTAAAAGTTACACATAAGTCACACTGTATGCAGTAGGTATCTCTGCGACCACCGCACGACGCAGTCTAGGTAAGACAATTAGCAAGAAATAGGGAGATATTTATTACATGCAAGACCCCTATCAAGATCTTCAGCTACCTAAACATTACTAACCAAGATAGCATGCTTTTATCAATTTGTGTGGACATCCGGATCAAATGACCATCATGATTAGATTTAGAGAGAAATCCCGATATGGTGGCCTTATGCGTGATATCACCATTTTTGCGGCCCACGTCGATGGACAAATTAATTTCAACACATAGCAAGTTTCAGATTTATTTTTTCAGTGTTTCAGATTTCAGATTGTTATTTTCAAAAAAATGTAAACATTATTTTAAAGTACCTACTAATTAAGCAAGCCTGCGCTAAGGACGGCTCACACATTTTAATAAATTCGACTTGCCTGATAATGAGTAGTTAAAAAAAATCGAATCAATCACCTAATATATTGTATACATATAATATAATAAATACATACATACAATACCGAATACATAGATAAAATAATCAATACAATCTACAATATTGTTACTACAATGTTATTATACATTACGTTATAATACAGTTCAATAGATATATTTACATACAGTGTGAATTAGTAATGGAATGTTTGTGCTTTAAGTAATGATAATTTTAACTAGGGTTTCCAGCAATAAAATAAATATTAATATTTAACACAAAAACAATTCGAATAAGTTTGAAATTAAAAACCTCAGACAACTGCAGTATTTCCACTATTTTGCATATCCCAACACTAACAAAAACAATCACACACATTTTGAAAAAGTCTGAAACATTCTAAGATTAAGCAAAACAAGATGATTAGTATAGCTCGCTATAGTATATCCAATGAAAAGTATAGTATATCCAATGAAATGTATATACTATTCATTGGATATACTATATCCAATGAATATAATATATCCAATAAAAAGTATAGTATAGTATATTCAATGAAACGAATCATGCTAAACACTTGGCTGAATTAAAATATGCGGAGATAATAGAGATGTATGCCCAACATATTTAGCAGTTTTTTTAAAGGAAGGCAATGGAAATGAACATCTAGAATAGTCTAAAAAATGGAATTCCAAAAAAAAGGCATCATCAAAATAAAACAATCATAATATAAATTCCATGAAGGCAATTTACGTAATTCTTGCTTCTGACAGAGGGTAAATAATACAGCGCTCCTCTCGTGGTTCTGTCTCAGTCAGAATGGAACGCAGTGTACTGTTTCTATTAACATATTTCGTATTGTGGGCGCAGCCAATGTATGTTTTGTGCTCACTTCGCCGCCCGCCGTCCAAGTAGCTTGCTATCTCGAAATAGTCTAGTCACCCCAGTTAATTGTTTTGTAATGAGCAGTAATTGGAGTCGAGATATGGCCGAGTATTCAATCCGAAGTCATACATCGCTGTCAGACCGCGCAAATAATGGCCCCAAAGACTGACAAATGTTGAATAACAAGCGGTCCCGCTGGATGACGTCTTATCGCGATTGTAGATAATTAGTTGTGGAGATAAACATTAATGGTCGATTGTGATGCTAATTAAAATGTCATTAGGATGAGATGACAGAATTGCGGCTAATGATCGAATTTCGATTACGCTATAATTAAAATGAAACATCTATTCAATATGTCTGTGGCATTGGAGATGCGTGATTAAACCCTTAAAACTTTTATCGATCATTTCGACTTTCAATATTTGCGTCCTATAAGTCCAATTTATAGAACACAAGAAGCTGCTCTAGATTATTGTTGGGATTTTAATTTTCTTCCTCATATTCGAGTTGGTGTTCAAATTGAAAAAAATATATAATTACCGTCTCGAATTAAACATATTCCTCACTACTAATATTATCTATAGTAATTTTGAGGTTTTATCTAAGAATCTTGCAAATCTTTTGATTTTTATTACGTCAACCATGACCATGCTTTCGATAGACTTAGTTCTCATTTGGGGATACATTATTTCAGCCCACATTATGCCATAAGTAAAAATAATTCAAGTTATTTGGTATATGATTGTCTGTTATTGTGTTAAGAAGTACCTAAGTGCTAACGGGAAAATTTCTGATAATGCATTCTCCATCTTGTACTTTATTAATCCCCGGATTGAAAATTGTTGCAGCAATGCCTCGGTAATCAGCGCCAGTCAGTCGAGTCCACCGCTCGTCTGGTTGCCTTTTTTCTTTAGTCAGACGCGCGTACATCGAAGGCTTATTAATGTTCTTCTGATGTGAAAGATCAATGAGTTTCGCAATTTTATTATGCTTTCTCTCGACGCCATCGCTTAACGCTCTGGTCTCTAAATATTTACTTCCAAATTAGGATGATTGCTGTCATGTGATAACTGTAACGACTTCAATGATGGAGCTGTCGAGATATCAAATTGTTTCAACAATAATTTCAATCGGTATAATGGTAATTAGATTAAAGACGGATCCATGCCATACGTAAATTGTACTCGATAAAAGTATGTTATCAGTCGGGGTCCCCAATCTATATACTATGTCGTCTACAACTCATTTACGCCAGTCAAACTAAAAATAGGCTTGCTTTCCGAAAACTTTTGATTATTGGCTGTGTTTCACAGTTTGGATTTGGTTTTAGTAAAATTTTACATGGGTTATTATTTGGTTTAACTTGGGATCCATGCATTTGAACGAAACGATTTATATAGAGAGTTTTCTCTTTTTTGATATTACTAGGTTAACTATATTTTAATAAATAGGGTATTTTCTCTTTCTATTTTTTATTAATTTTTTATTTTATTCTACGTGCCCCGCGGGCACGTAGAATACGCAAATCTTTCGTAAAGCCAGATCCGCACACTCACCGGTCAATACATTTACTATTTCGTTGTTAACTCTAAAACTAATTCCGCTGCAACGTTCGTAGACACGTTGAAACACTAGTTCCTGTCGAATCACCGAAGTTAAGCAGCGTCGGGCGTGGTCAGTACTTGGATGGCTGGCCGCCGGAGCACCGCCATGTGTCACGTCCAGTGATCAAAAAAGCCGGCCGTCTGTAAGATAATTGTCGTTAGACATTAACGCGTATCGTTACTGTGGGGAGCTAATGGGCCCTTGCTGAGTTGGCTTCGAAGACCCATTCTGTTCAGGGTTGGTCACACTCACGGGTCAACACCCATCCGGCGGCCTCCACGCATGAAGTCCGGCCTGGGCAGGACTGGCCTTAGGGCTAGTTTCCCCTAGGAGTCAACCTTCTGGCACTTCTGGACGGTCTGCGCACCGTGCGGCGTGAGCCAATCAATTGTGAACTCTGACCAACAACTTGAGTTGTCGACTACAACGGGCGAGCCCGTCACAATAGGGAGTTTTAACGATTAGTCGATCTATCTCCCTGGAGTGAGCGTAGAAGACTTTGGACAAAACAATCCAGCGTCTAGCTACGCCACAACCCGTTAGAGACCAACGCCTTACCGCGAGATAGCCAGTTATGTTACCTGGCGGGCCCGACACTCGCGCCCTAACTACCCATTATGACCAGATTTATTCGGTCTCTCGATTGGTTCCGAGTTCGAGGTCGCTTGCGCAATCCTCTCCCTCACGAAGCGGTGAAACGGTGTATACCGAATCTATCGCGGATCATGGCGTCCTTTGCCCGCCTATTACCCGGAATCGGATGGCCAATGGTCAATTCAAGAGCAGTCGCCGTAAGGTACGCAACCACCCCCGCTCTATAGGAAACAATACAGCTTCCAGACTCCCCCGACTGTTAGTCAGAGTGCACAATCGATTGGATTGCGCCGCACGGTGCGCAGACCGTCCAGGAGCGCCAGAGGTTTGATTCCCAGGGGAGGTCCTTCACTCTGACCAACAGTCGGGGAAGTCTGGAAGCAGTACTGTTTCATATAGAGCAGGGGTGGTTGCGGACCTTACGGCGACTGCTCTTGAAACGACCATCGGCTACCCGATCCTGGGTGAACAGCCGGGCAAAGGATGCCGTGATCCGCGATAGATTCGGTTTACACCGTTTCACTGCTTCGTAAGGGAGAGGACCGCGCAAGCGACCTCGAACTAGTAACCAATCGAGAGACCGGAGTAATCTGGTCGCAATTGGAAGTAAAGGCGCAAGTATAAGCCCGCTGGGTAACATACCTGGTTATCTTGCGGATAAGGCATTGGCCTCTTACGGGCATGTGGCGGAACTTGACGGTGGACTGTTTTGTCCAAGTCTTCTGCTTTCACTTCACGGGAGATCACTAACGAACAATCGTTAAAACTTCCTGAGGTTAGGGTTCGCCCGTTGTAGTTGACAACCTTATTTGTATCGTTACTGTAAATGGTATAAAGTCATAATATGAAAAAATATTTTTTAAATCTGTCCAAAAACGCCTAAATGAGTAAGTAAATGTTGAGATTTGCTCTATGATACCTATCCATTATTACAAGGTGCGGGGAGGGTGATAGGTATTTCGATATATTAATCAGGAGCCCACATTTAATATTTCTGCCCGAAAACACAATATATGACCTTTTCAAGATGTTATCGCTATTTAACTGGCCTAATAACTTTCTATGAATAACTTACAAAGGCTATTGTTAGGAACTAATCACCGCTGATTAATATTTCAATGTTGCAATATTGGCATTTATTCCGATTTATTCCGCCTATCAAAAAATTTAAAGTAGGTCAGTTCGAATACTTTCATCGCAACGCCCAATATCGTCAATCCAATTTGCGCAACTATATTCATTAGTTTAACCGATAATAACAAGGCTTTCATTAAATTGCGTATCGCTAAGCTGATATTTGAATATATTCATTAGTTAAATTTTTTTCGCTTCTGGCATCCATGGCATCATTGAATATTATTGAATGCGGGCGGTGAGCGTTTTCAAGACATGTAACACGGTTATTCAACAAGCTTTGTTGATATACTGTTACGAAAGAGACGGACTTCTGATTAGGTTTATAGAATGTATAGTAGACATTTGAAGCATTTATAAAGATGAGCTGATGAGGGCGCAGTGTAATAGTTGAATAAATATGAACTCGCACGATAAGGATTAGGCTCGACCCTAATTAGTGAATGTCGATAATGACCATTCGCACCTGCAATAGTTTGAATACATTTAATCGCTTTAGTCCGGATTGCAGGATTTGTCAAATCTAAATTATGCCATGCAATGATGGACGAATGAAGCTGACGTATTTGTCATTAAGACTTCGGGACATTCTTCACACCTATCGCCATGAGTCCTTAAACGCCTGATATGATTGGACTAATTCGTTATGTCTCGAATCGAATAACATTTAAATGCATGTGATAAATAAAAATTTATTTATTGATAATTACAATTACTATGATATAAAAATATTATCCAACGTTAAAAGGAAATTAAAATGAATATTTCCCAAGTTAATTCTTAAATAAATGTTGAATGAAATAATAAAAATTAAAAATATGAAGCCCAATGGGTTCAATATAAATATATTTTTATTTCAATATACGAGCCAAGCTATCATTATAATCAATAGAATTATAAACATATTATAATGTCCTTAATTTAAATATATATGAGTATGTACATACAGTCCCTGGCCATATAATTATACCCGCCTTTATTTTTAGAACATTGCATTTCATTTTTAGGTGTCTGTTGTTTATGTTAATGAATATTTCGAAAGGTTTAATTGTACTTATTTAACTTTCAATATCATTCCTAGAATCAGCGTGGATGGCGTCAGTAAAACTTTACTCAAATAAAATGTTAATCCAAAAAACATTTTTGGATTAACATTTTATGTTTTTTGTAACATTTTTGGATTAGCAATTGTTTTACCGCCAAACCCGGTTAAACCATTCACCGAGGCCAGTGGGTAGCATTTTGTAGCCAGTGGGTTCTTCTTCAGTCAGGTAAAAGCGGCCTTTTATCTTTCTATCTTTCTTTCTTTCTATCTTTTATCTTTTATATTTTTAGATATACACAATTATTATGAACTGCATAAACTCTATGATGTGTTGATATTATAATAGTAATGAGAAACGATCTTACTTCCAGCATTCTCCCCGTGAAGACCATAAATATAACTCGGAAGAAAACTTAAGTATTTTGGTATTTCATAGGGTAAAATCCTTTTCTTATATTTAAATACAGAGGGTAAATGTTTTTATAATTTATATGCATGGTTAGATAATTCAATGAAAAATCATAAACACGAAATGGAAAGTATTATTTAAAAGATTACGGATATTGAATACTGTAAATCAGTATTGATATGCACGGTAGGTCTAATAAATATTATTTAACTTTTTATTTATTTATTTATTTACAAAAAACATTTAGGAATTATTTTTCAGAATGATTTTACGTCACTTCTAACTAGGCTGTGCCTGTTCCAAGGAAAACGCCAATTTAATATGATATCATTTTAAATTTTAAAGTTTAGTTTTATGAAGATGTTAATAAATTGTTATTGTTAATTTAAAAAAATAAAATAATAAAATAAACAAAATAATCATTAAATAATAAAAGTAGTAGATATTAATTATATAATACATTTAAGTACAAAATATTATGTTAAATAGGCAAAATATTATGTTAAAAATAAGCAAGTGACTTTAGTTTAATAGTTATCATAAAAAATACATACCACAAAATTGATTTAATAATCAATAATAGTAAAAGTCTTAACATGTTGGTCAACACAATGAGGCATTCCTTTATCAGTGGCTCATAATCATGCAGAGGAAAATCCCTCCACTTTAAATAACCTCACATTCCTGAAAAAAGCTTTCAGCGACGCAGAGTTGGGCGTGCGCTCCCCTCGGGCGCTGCGACGGCGGAGATGGGAGCTTGCATACAAAGAGGCTCTTCGTAATAAAGTTATGTATCATTTAGAATGTTTAATGCCACGTGAAATGAAAGCGGCATATTTTCGGGGGCGCATTTAATGAATACTGCTAAACGCTTCCGCCGCGGAGTCGTGTCAAGGTAATGAAACACTCCCCCTGGCCCGAAACGGTTCCGGCAAAATGCGCGCCGTTGCCGAGCCGCCTGTAGCTGTGCTCTCGCCTACAATTGCACTTTTAATGTCAATTTCAGCAATCTTCCGAGCGAACTCATTTCGGCGTCCGGCTTTAGGGTGCTTTAAATTCAGAGACTCATCTAGCTGTGCAACGGATGCCGTACTCCTTTATTTTAATTACTGCAAGTAAGGCAATGTTCCTGATCCCCTATATTTCCAACATGATGTTACCTTGGACCTTTTATTAATTATCATTCTGAATGAAAGTTGTAAAGTTTCAGGCAAAATCAATTGGGGCTAGTTCGAATTTCCCCTTGGCCTTTGAGAAAATCTGTGGGTTTCTAGTCATGTTTCCTCATTCTTCCTCAACAAGGATTTACGTTGATCCTACGAGCTTTTCATTCTATTTTACAGATAACTAAAAGCGGATAAAATGATGACACAGTTTTAACACTAGCGGAAACATCATAGCTGAGTACCGCCATTAGCAAGAGACGTGACGAGTGCCTTTAGAAACCCTTTCCGAAACACAACGTTACAGAACGCACCGTCTGGCAAACGTCAAATTGATAATCGGAGAAATATCGTTCGTCGGAAGTGTCGCAATTTGCGAATTCAATGGAATTGCAGCGTTCCAAATATTTCAATACAAATAAGAATTATCGAAAACTAATAATCTAATCAACTAGCCGGAAACAAGAGGTTTACCATGTGAAAAGGTCGAGTAGTTCTGATTTTCGGTAGAGTAATAAAGTTTAGGTTCTTGAATAATATATTGAGTTTTTGAACTCCACATACTGCCTGCCGCTCGCGCCGCCAAGTGAGAAGAATAACGGCCAAAATCAGTTTTTATGCAATATCTCCCTTTTATTATACTCTAGAGTAAAATACCTTAGTAAATATTATATACGGTGGAAAATATCAATATTCTTGTTATTAACCGTTTTCTTAACAGATTCACACATATTGGCCGGTGAACCTCTTGTCCATCTTTCACCCCTTATGGCTCGAAGAGGCATAAGACGCGTCTGCGTATCGCCTAAACAGTGCGCTTACCGGCCAATATATGTCACTCGGAAACTATGTATCTGTCGAAAACATTTAAAATACTAAATGAGGAGATTTCCCCCTCTTTAATATTCACATGACTACTTTACTCTAGATCAGCGGTTCCCAAAGTGTGGGTCGCGACCCACACTTACAAAATACAAAATCTTACAAAATAAAGACTTAGGTACTTATGATAATTACAAATTAATTGTTTATTTTTTTACACCAAACCACTCAGTAACTATTCTGAAAAAGTTCTCGCTGGGTCGCAAAATATTGTGATTTTAAAAAATGGGTCTAAAGGGTCAGTAAGTTTGGGAACCCCTGCTCTAGATCATATAGCAAGAAAGATATTGTGCAAAAATTATGTTGTCCGCCATTTTTTCTAATATGGCGGCGAGAGTAAAGGTTGCCGAATGGTCGAAAACTTAACAATGTATTCAGAAGCTCAAACCTTATATTTCTGTAAAAAATACGAACTACCCCATCTCTTGCAAGGTTAAATCGCTATTTTTACTAGACGATAACTTTAAAAATTAAGATATTATTAAATGTGTTTAGCCTTACAATAGAAAATCGACAATAATTTCACGATAATGCCAACAGTAAATGCCACAATTTATAACTTGTCCGTTTCTCTGATAGCGTATCAACCATAATCTATAGATCCCACCCTACTTTTCAACAGTGAGGCATGCTAATTATTGTAGTGCGAATGCCTCGTAGCGTATGGCGATTCTTAATGAATTTAAATTTAGATTACGTTAGATTATCCCATGTTACCTCAATCAGAAATATCTTAGTCCCGGTCTACCGGCATATCTACCACACATTTTGAATAGAATAGGAGCGCCTGCTCCTTGAAAAGTATGGATATGAGACGGTATTTAACAACCTGAAAGCCATATTGAAATTAATGTTCGATGAGATAGGAGTTAGGGTGAAAGAATAAAATAAATATTAAATTTCCTCAATTTTAGTGGCTATTTTATGCAGCATTGTCGTCTTCCGGTCCGCTTTTTCCAGGTCATGATGATATCTGTAGCCTTTTTGCCACTAAAAAGTATGGATATGTAAAAATATATGGTTATTTTTAAAGTAAATATTATCTTAATATTATTAGTGTGGATTTCTGTGACGACTAATCCTAACTAATGTAATTGCAGCATATATTATATACTAGCTGCGCCCAGCGGTTTCACCCGCGTGGTGATGGAAAATTGTGATAATGATGATAGAAAACCATATATCTTTATAAATTATAGCCTATGTGTTATTCTGATGTGTAAGCTATATTATTGTAAAGTTTCATTAAAATCCATTCAGTAGTTTTTGCGTGAAATAGTAACAAATATCCATACATACATACAAACTTTCGCGTTTATAACATTAGTAGGATTTTTTAAATTTATTTATTTATTTTAAACATAACATGCAGAATTCATAAAATGGTCATACCAAGTAATGGTGCGAAGTAAACGACGACCCACATTCACATGACCATGCTCAGCGCATGCCCAACTAGGCCCAGTATAGCCTGTATATGGGCATACGATTTTCAGACTTGGGTGGAGAAGCATAACTGACGTATGTACTCATACACATACATATACACATATATAGATACATATACTTAAATACACACATATATAAATATATTCATAGATATATATTTATTTATGTCGTCATCAAGACGGTTGAATATTTTGGGTGCTATAAAATTTAATTGTCTTTGGGCAAATGATGAATATACTCGGGGAACGGCATAATTCACGCCTGCAGATGCTCTTGTAGTTCTGTGTTGCTGGCTTCGTGGTTGTTTATCTACGGTTCGATGGAAGAACATAACATGGTCAAGATGGCCAATAAAGTCGCACTGAAAGTCACCCTATCATAATCTTCAGCAGATTAGCCTTAGGCTTGGCTGGGTTTTATTCATAATTGTATTTAAAAAAGTTATTAAATAAAAAATATTTAAAAAAAGTGGTAGTTTAGACTATTATATTCATTCAGATCTGCATTATCCTATATTTTCTCGATTACGTAATCGGTTATTGTATATTTCGGTAAAAAATTTCAATTAAGGTGAAAATTATTGATTCCTCTACTGCCCCGGGATAACAAGACGTTAACGATACGCCAAGAAGATGAAGATACAATTAACAAAACATGAATCCTTCATGTTGTGCCAGCATTTTTTTGAGGACGACGCGATGATTGATGATCAGGATAATTCTTATGATGTCACCGCGCATTAGTGACGGCTGCTTGTTTCGATTTTCATCACCTCGTAAGCGCAGAGGATCCCAACGCGTACTGGGGTGGCGCACTGCGTTTTAAATTATAACATCGATGAGCGTATTCGATCATTAGTGACGCTTTGAAATTTTGTATTGTAACGACGACGGACGGTGGCCCGCTGTGCGCCTTCCGTGGAAACGCCGATAGTTCTTAACCGAAAGCGAACCCACAGGCGGTGGGCCAATCGTATTTCTACAATTGCTAACATCATTGATTATATAGCGTACTAGTGGTATTACCTGGCATTGCCAGTGTTATATCCGCGCTCAAATACCGATGTATACCAATTTGCATGGCTATCGGTTAAATGGTATATAAGTTGATGTGCTGCAGCTTTATCTGGTGACGAGTTACAACAAACTGAATAGCGCGAAAATATTACGCGTGTTCAAATGTTTATGTATACCATATTTCACGGTGATCGGTTGAGCGGTCTAGAAGTTAATGTACTGCAGTGCCATCTGGAAGCGAGTTACAATAAAGTGTATAACGCAAAAAAATATGCGTTGTCAATTGCCTATGTATACCAATTTTTATGGCGATCGGTGGAGCGGCATAGAAGTTGATTTGCTGCAGCGCTTTCTGGGGGCGAGTAAAGTTAATAGTGCGAAAATATTACGCGTGTTCAAATGTCTAGGTATACCATTATTCATGGCGATCGGTTGAGCGGTATATAAGTTGATGTGCTACAGCGCCATCTAGTGGTAAGTTACAATAAAGAAAATATAAAAATCTTCTCCATAAAAATCTTCTCCATAAAAAAATAAATATGTGTGCCAATTTTCATAATGTTCGGTCAAACGGTTTCGGAGTCTATTAAGCTCAGACAGACAGACATGTATACCACATATATATATATATATATATATATATATATATATATATATATATATATATATATATATATATATATATATATATATATATATATATATATATATATATATATATATATATATACAGATTGCTCGCTTCTTCTTTGACCACAATAATTAGAAGCGGATAAAATGATGACAACTTTAACTCCAGCGGAAATATCATAGCTGAGTGCCGCCATTAGCAAGAGACATGACGAGTGCCTTTAGAATATCTCTAAAGAAAACTCTTTTGCTGGCTTCGGGAACTTTCATTACCTCAAACATCGATGGAAAAGACACCTATATAACACATATATAATTATATAATCTATTTTAATTATATATTTGATTATAATTAATGATAACACCACGAAAACGAAACACCCACAAGATTTAGTATGTAACATGCATTAAAGAAATTTTGGGAAAATGAAGAAGAAGACACTCTTTTAAGCCTTTGCTGTTTTTAGAGGGGGGTGCTGATTTTCAGAAGACTTACTGTAGAGTTGTAGGTGACGACGTTGTAACATGTGTTTTCAATTTGATTTTCATGCCAATTTGATAGTTTTTTGAGTAATTAAAAGTACCAAGAATAGGTTTCCTTGCACTTTATTACACGTACTTGCAAATTTTATAAGCTGTTTATTTTTACCTGCGGAAATAGTATTTTCTTACCCTGAAACACATCGATTGTTAAATTAAAATATTTAACCAAATAATACCTTTATTTACCAATCGGTATACAGTATTAATATTATATTATTAGTAAAATTTGTGCAATTAAGACCAGTTTATATTGGTGTGTCATGTTTCATGGATTTATATAGTAGCGACCCACAATACAATAACTCAACTCTAACATATTCTAATAGGTATAATGGAAAATTCTGAAAATGAAATATTTCGATGAACCCATGTGTTTTGTTACCGAGAGAGTATTCGTGTCACGATAATATTTATTCCAAGGTGCTTATGCTTAATGCTATTCTTTCGTCGATCATTAATTCATATTAAAATCTTTACCATGGTCGCCACCATCGTACATAGTAGGTCACCAGTACGAGTTTGACTCGCGCGGCACTCCGTACCTTCTGAAGGAACTTAATGCTATACATTTTTTTTTTCAAATTAATTGTCTAAAATAGAAGTTTTAACAGTGCGTTCATATTGATATTTTAATATAAACTAACTAAATATGTGGTCTACAGATATGTAGCATTTGTAATATAACAGTTCGATTCGTCTGCAAAGAAAATGATTAAATTCTTTATTACGAAAATCGTTAAGAGCGACGACCGCTTTGAACGAATCGAAATAATAGAACAGCAATGAAAGAAGTAGGTACCCAGTCATCCGCACGGGATTTATCTGACGGTAGACAGGTAAGTCTTAGCCAATATTTAATTTTGATGGGGAATGACCTGATGATGTAACTTTCGCTCCCCAATATGAGTTTTAGTTGGTTTTAATTCAATATTGGCCATTCACCCTTTTAACTGGAGGCGATCCGTTATGAACGGTCAAATTTATTACCACAGCAGAATCATTTGACTGGACCATCCTCCTTCTGTCGTATTCTAGTCTATTTTGTTTGATGGTGTTGTCTATGTGTCTTTGATTCGTGTGCATCTATCTCTCCCGGTGTTATCTCGAACAACGCGGTGTTATACCCAACGTGTATTGAATGAGTTAGGTGCATGATTTTACGTTAATGGCCTCCTACTTAACATTAACAAAAGTAATGTATTTCAGCCTTTTACCTACTAAAACCGAAATTTATGTGACCGTCAAAAACGAAGAAATAACTCAGTTACCCTCAACGAATTTTTGAGATACTAATCGACAACGAGTTGCGATGGCACCTACATATCGATGTTTTATATGATAAATTGGGAAGAGCGTGGTACGCACTCTATTGCATAGCTTCATTTCTCGATCTATCCGCGCTGCGCATGTGTTCTTTGCATATGTTCATTCGTTGCTAATGTACGGCGCGGAGTTATGGGGGCGTGCAGCCGACAGACAGAGACCGTCCGTGTGTGGCGTTTGATACGTCTGCAAGGCCTCTGTTTAGAGATCTCTGCATCATGACGCTGCCGGCTATTTATTTTATATAATGGAAGTAGCGCTGTACGTTCGCAGAAATCTAGTCGATTTTAAAGTGAATGTGGTGCATCACAACTTTCCAACGAGATCCTGAAGCATGCTATCTTCGGTAAGTCATGCTTAATCCAAGTCGGAGAAGCTAGCTTAAATCGCCGGCCCAACGGTCTGCAATAAACTCAGCGAGCACATTAGACAGGCGCAATCTCTTCTTGTGTTTAAAAGCCGCCTTAAAAGACTAAAATGTTTGTTGATGATTTGTCTTTGTAATTGTGTAGATTATCTCTTTGCATTTCTCTTGTATTTTCTCGTTTACATTATTTTTCTATTTTCTTTTGTTTCCTCTTTTATTTTTATTTTTATTTCCTTGTGTATTCTAATATTTTCTAACTTTTTTCATTATGATAGAAAAAATGTTTGCTTAACTGTATGTATGACTTGTATACCATTATACAAATAAAATGAATCTGAATCTGAATCATAGTTTTTGACATTGCCCTTTACTCGCGATTTTAATCGGTGGCTTCTAGTTATTCAGAGAAAACACCTGACTGGAGACAAGGACACGTTGCTGTTGATGGCCTTCCAGTCAGATCGAGAGGCCCGGGGCCCAGGGCCTTGCATCCCATTTGGCGATGCGGCGGGGGGCCCGTCCATTGGCAGCGCCGAATCACGGCGACGATTAATCACGCGCGAGACCCCATTGTGTGCAGGGCAGCGCCGCGCGGGCCACCATCCACTGTCACTCCGGACGTTAAACCTAGCGCTCTCGGCGCATCAACAAACTGAACTATAGTCGAGTCAGACGGACCACAGGCCGAAGGCGTAACAGTACAGCACATACACCGCAGTGGCGATGCATTTAAATTAACGCATTTTATTATGTAGGTATTAGTTAATTTATGTATTAATTTATTTAATAATTTACATATTAAAATATTTATTTATTTATTACCTTACTTTTTTATTTGCAAGAGATTTCTTTGTGTCCATAGAAAGAAATCTTTTGAGCGTTTGCAGAGGGTGAAAACTAGCAAATATTTTGCGACTTACCTCGTCCACCTGTGGCTACCAGGAAAAATGTTCATCGACAATTAGATCAAGATCTTTCACTCTTTGCGACAAGGGTATGGTGATATCGTTCCGTTTTAAAAGCGGAAGAGACTTTATTGGAATGCAATTTACTTCAGAGAGCAATTTACGCAATTTACTACTTACTCTTGAGAGCAATTTACGACCTCCAATGAGTATAGCCTATTCACAAATGGCCTGAAGATCGGAGTTTATGTTGGCGATCGAGACATTGATGTTTTCAGGAGAGAAATGATAATATATTTGATAATACATTTATTATCGTGGACCGGATTTTTCCCATGCGTTCTGCAAAAAATGAGCAAAAAATGAGCTACAATAATTTTAAGCAATACTGGACTATTAAGTTTTGTTTCAGACTTTAGCGCAGTACAACTGAAACGTTCGAAATACATCAACGACTGTTTTATCAAGTGCCTGAGTTTTCAGGTGGGTTCCTAGCATTATTAGAAGGCTGAGACCTGATTAAAGATAAAACTCGTGGCGGGAGGTATTTTGCTGCAGAAAGTAATGGAAATGTTCACACAATCCGAGATCTTATGCGTTCTGATCGTCGATTTATTTACGGTGGGAATGAATGGGGAAAAATTAAATTTGACGCTAATCAGATTTTGACCGACGAATTAGGGATACATGAAAGAAATATTACAGCGAAAATGGTTCCGTAATACCGGTTACAGGATCGAAAGGACAACAGAAGGAAAACTTTTCTTTATGGTGCATTGAACATGGATAATATTGATAACTTGCGATTTCTTATTTTTCTCAAGACTACACTATTTTCGGATATGAGATGATATTGAAAAGGTCGTAACCGACCATTTAAACGCGATTCCAGTGTTATTTCTAGCACTGCTATAATATAGTGAATAAACCACGGCACCCACATGGAAAGAGAAAATGTGCTCTTTTAAATTCAATTTTAAAATATTATATAAAAAACCAATGTCATTGCTTTATTTACACATCTCCTATTTTTTTTAATTTTGTTATTAATTTACAATAAATTTATATGTATCATATACACACCATTAACGTAAGATGGTTGAGTTGAGAGAGATTGAGCACATCCTATGGTGAAAATGTTTATCCGCATTTCTAACTAGGTCAGAAACCCGTATCTAGGGATGCTGATTTTTGTTTTGGTATCGACGAGCTGACTCTTTTGATATTATGAACTTACGTTGCATTGCATTATACATAATAATATATACATATATACATGCACATACATAAATATATATATATATATATATATATATATATATATATATATATATATATATATATATATATATATATATATATATATATATATATATATATATATATATATATATATATATATATATATATATATATATATATATATATATATATATATATATATATATATATATATATATATATATATATATACATATATATATATATATATATTGTCGTGTTTTCTTCGTCTCGGGCAAACATCCTGAATAAATCACTCGATGGGTATAAGAGCTAATTGATTTTATTAATTTTCGCTAAAGCCTTCGATATTTTCTTCCAGTTTTATTTGCTGACGAAAATGAAATATATAGTATGCCTCTACGATGGTTCGATAAGTATCTTTAGCCAGACTACCTGTATTTTATGAGTTCGGAAATAAACCTCGAAGTAGATATATTAAGGAGCAGGTATGAATCGACATACATTTTGGCACTAGCCCACAATGGGGCGGCCTACGCGGTGCCACGGATTTGGCGGCCGAATAAGTTAGCGATGGGTGGCGTTTCAATGGAATCAACAATCTTCGAATTGTGTTAAAAAAAATACGGTCACCACCTTCGATGTGGCGGGAACAGCCATGCTCTGTAAAAAGATAATTTATTTCACTCTCAACGAACCCATGTTGGAGGATAAAAAGTGGAAACGAAAGCAGGCGAGATATTAGATAACAGAGGATAAGCACAGAATTTTTCTTAATTTATTTAGTTTTAAATTTAAAGTTTTTTATAATATCTATTTATTCAAGATATCTTCATTAAGAAAAAAACAGTCCATACTTTCCTAAATGACATAACCATATTTTTATCCGACCTCAAAAAATGGAGGAGGATATCAATTCGGTTTTTTTTTAATTTGTGTTACCTCAGAACTCCGTTATTTATGAACCGATTTGGAAAATATTTTTTTTATTTTAAAGGATATACTTACAGATTGGTACTATTTTTAACAAACTCCTGTCCTGATAATGGAATCCATGAGGAATTGAGGGAAATCCTCAAATATTATCAAATGAATCGAAAATTAACATTTTGGTTCAATTCCGATAAAAATGCTTTTTTTTATGGTTAGCATGACCTGATTCCTTGGGTAGGCTCCCGACGAGGGGACTCCTCAGCAGTCAACAGAACAGACACGAAATTCTGGATACTCATTCAGTTGATCTCATGATAGCCATGATAGCCCGTTCTAAGTTTCACCATGACATTGCTGCTGCACCCAGGGTTGGCCCCCGACGAGGAGACTCCTCAACGGGCAACAGCAAAGACACGAAATTTTGTATATGTATTCAATTACGACAGCCCTTTCTAAGTTTCACCGTGACAGGACTGCGGCCCCATTGTTAGCTTCCATCGAGGGAACTTCTCAACGGTCAACAGCACATACGATTACTTAAAAGTTTGTATACGAATTCAATTATGATAGCCCGTTCTAACTATCACCATGACATGGCAGCTGCACTTATTAAAAAATGATGTCTTTTTTTTTGTTAAAATTTTGTCTATTATATAATCTTCAGTGTTTCGTAAAAATGTTACCTATTTTATAGTCGCTCTGTACATAATTTGTTTGATTAGACACATCATTCAAAAGAGTTACAGCCTGTATTTACTCTTACCTAATACAACACAGCAAATCGATGAGTCTTATCATCGGAGCTGCGCAGTGCGCAGGCACTTTCAACAGTTACTGCTCTCGAGTTTAGAGTGGTTTTTTCTCGTCATCTTCTACTGAGCGTGCATTGAGTGGGCCGATGTGTAGAATTTTAACCATTATTAACCTTCGAGGAAGCGCTTTCTATGACCCATACATTTCACTTCTAAGCACGGTGGCCTCTCTGCATCTAACAAACGCATAACGAATCGATTATTACCCATATTATACAATAGGTCATGTGATTTGATTGTATAGTAGGTATATATTGTGTTTCTAGATGTTAATGAGTATGAGAAGATATTATTATGATCATATGGAAGTAAAAGAAATAAGAAAAGATAAGGACCATAGATCAGAATTAACACCGTGCAAAATGGTTTGTGACTAAATTAATACTTGCTAACCCGTGTTATAACAAAAAAAAGCGGAAGCTACCAAGTTAAAAAATGATACAGGGATTTCGGATATTAGCACAAAATCGGATGAATAATTTATTGGACTAGAAATATATGCTGCTATGATTCGGCAAGTTAGAGCAGGTTTAGGAGACAAATAAGATAACTCACAAATAAATATAGAAGAATGCTGCACAGGAAGAATGAAAACCTTTCAAGAAGACATAATTATTTTCGTAGTATAGATTTTTTACCATTCTATCAGACTATCTACAGTTTACATATTCTAATAGCATCCATCAGATAAAATGTTTTTTTTATTTATAGGGAAGCAGTTTAGAGTGTGGCTTTCTCGATACCGATTTTTATCTCATTCCCATATACCAATAACACTTAGTGCGGTGGTTAGTCTTTTCAAGCCTAATTCCGTAAGCCGTTATTGATTGTAGATTGACAGGTAAGTTATCGACTAATGTGTACTAGAAATTTGACTTGTTTCGATTCAACCTGGTGTTTGTGGTTTACACAGTGTTCAAGATGGCTAACGTGGAAATGTCGCGATCTGTCTTTTTCAGTTGGTTCCATAGTATTGTAGTATACTGGTATGAGGAAGTGCTGCTTGCGTGGAATCTATGGTTGTGCTGCCAAAGGTTGTTATTCTGTAAATAAAATTTATGGATTTGGTAATAAAATAGACACATTATGAAGTTTTTAATGATAATATCGATCCACCTTTCCTTCTTAATTTATTTTTGCAAATATTAAAAGTGTCAGAAAAAATATTAATTACCCTGTAACGGAAGACGATCCATGTGGTTTAGCAAACGACCTTCAGAATAAACAATGATTACGTCCGATAACGGACAAGGAACTTGAAGAAAAAGAATACTTTTGTGGTAGTGCTATATAAAGCTCCCAGGCAACACACTCCTATCGTTTGATTATCTCAGTCGACCGAAATGACAATAGAACACACCGTCCATTATAGGAGCCCGTGGCCCTGGAATCAGGAAGTCATCAATGGTCAATTACGAAGGTGCAGCAGCACGCAGCAGTGAACGCGTCCCGGCAGCGATCACAGAAGTCACCGCTTCGCACCACCCGCTGTTCATCATCACCGAAATGACTTCGCCGCACCCCGGGCCAATCTTGGGTCTAATTTTAATTCCGCGGCTTACAAAGGCCAGGGCCTCTCGCGGGGCTCGCACAATGCTTACATTAAGCCATGACGACCAAATTGCCGCTTTTCAAACGTCCGAATGTTTTCAATTCGCGCCCTAACGCCGTCCGATAGGAAAGAAGAGTCGCAGCGATTCTAATTGATATTGATGGTTCTTGCACGTATGCATTATTAGAATCGAAAAAAGACCCAATTAAAGAATTCAAATGATAAGTTTAGGGTGTACCAGTGAAATTGGTATTTTAAAGATATTATTTTGATTAAATTAACAAGAGGACCATTTTCGCTATATACATCAGCAAAAATCTTCTTTTACACGATGAATTTTTTTACACTAACAAGACAGACTCAATATCGATAAATAGCTCTGGCAACGAATCCAACCCAGTTGCGTTTAGGAAACTACACCATATCTTCTCGTCATAAACACCACAGACCCTCAAGATGAAAGTCTATAATCAGCGCGAGTTGCCATTGATGACATTCGACAGTGAGACGTGGTCATTGACTATTCGCCTCTAACACAAGCTGAAAGTCGCGCAACGAGCCATGAAGAGAGTTATGCTTGGAGTTTCACTGCGTGATATAATCCCAAATGTGGAAATCCGTAGAAGAACCAAGGTCACTGATACATACATAGCTTGTAAAATTACCAATTTGAAATGGCAATAGGCAGGCCATATAGCTCACAGAATCGAAAACCGTTGGTGAAAAAAGGTTCTCGAATGGCGGCCTTGATACGGCCGAAGTAGTGTAGGACCCCCCCCCCCCCCTCCTCCCCCCCCCCACCACAAGATGGACCGATGATATTGCCGCGGTCGCAGGAAGTAGGTGGATGAAGGCGGCTGAAGACTGCTCTTCATGGCATTCTATGGGTAGGCCTATGTCTAACAGTGGACGTTTACCGGCTAATAATGATGATGATGATGAACATTTTTACTCATTAAACGTTTATTAAATTCGTAAGTTAAGTTCGTATGTCAGATATCAATAAATCTAAACGCATACTGATATTTACAATTACAAGTCTTCTTTAACGTCATAGTTGTAAAAGTGTGAATCTATCAAAACGATACATTTGCAGTAAATATATTGCTGTGACAAATTAATCTTCCATGGTAATGTCAACATTGTCAATTTTATAATAATTGATTTCTCGACCCTTATACGAGACAAATGACTGCAATATCTTACTAGAATCCCTTTATTATTATCTCCTTATTTGTGTGTGTATTAACATCTTCGTTAATGTCTTTAAAATTTTCTCACAAGTCACAGATTCAATGATTATCTATGGATGATGTATCACTTTGATAAACTCGCATTTTTCGACTGCAAAAAGAGGATTTTGTGCCTTTTTGTAGACATATCTTCTCCAGATCCGAGGGAAATGTATGAAACTATTCGAATCCTCATTTTTGCAAATAAACCTGATGTATACTTTCAGAAAATGTTCCTCATTATAGTATAACAAATTATAAACCAAATAAAGTCCATGTTTATATTCTAGAGCTCTATCTATAATTTACCTCTTAATTTAGATATAAAACAATAACAATACTTTTTAGCCTCGCTGAAAAGTAGCAAGGTGTCGGCTAAATTTCTAAACAGCCACTCGTTTTGAGGTAGAAAATACATTACAAATTAGCTTCTTAGGCCTTTTAATGAGAAATATATTTTTAATTTCCGTCGTAATTTAGACTTTTAAAAAATACCTACAAATTTAGGATATTTGCGGCAGCCTAGCACGCGTCTTGAATCAAATCGCCGTTAGGCAGTTTACATAGTCTTCAATTAGTCTCGTCCTGTTTGTCTGGTCCGACCGCTCTTTGAAGATTTTCAAATTGACGGGAGAGCGATTCGTATACGCGTTCACAATGTTATGGTAAACAACCTAAAATTGTGGTAAACAACGTAAAATCAAATATTACATCACAAAATAAAAATAATGTGAACTGAACTCAATTAGAATAGCTTAGTGAATCGTACTGGGAATATGGTAAGAATATAAGACTAATTAATGAAATATAAAATATATTTCCTGAATATAAAATATTTTCACCAGCAACGAGCAGATTTTTTTCACATTAAGATGTTGGTTAGATGCCAAGTCTTTAATATTTTTTATATGGCATGGAAGCGTGCGCCCTGATGAAGTACCTACTAGTGTAATAATATTCATGCATGGGAGTACTAGATATGCACTGGTAATAATAGTCGTAACGAACTAGCACTTATAAGATTAGGAAATTAATTAGAGCAGCTCATTAGTCTTCCAGCCGAAGTCAACTCTCAGGCCGAAGAGGCCTAACAAAATTGAAAATTCCTTAGCTAAAGATTGTTTTGGAAGGAGCATCTAAAGTCAAGAAACCTATGGTGCTAGCGATTTAGTCAAAGAGTAGAAGATAACCGAAGAAGTAGAAAAAGAAAAACAACTGATGAAGGTCTGGAAATAGCTTTAGATATATATTACACAATCTGAAACTTTGAAGCCGTGTCCAGGTGAGTGCAAGACAACAACGAAACAAGAAATCTGAAATGCACAATGAATGAAAGCCTTCATTGCATACATTAGCTCATATCATTAAACGACTTTCTTATGTATTACCGTGTGAATAGCATAAAGTGGAGAAGACTGAAACTCGAGAAGACTTCCGTACCATTATCAAATTTCAGATATATAGAGTGCACCATAAACCGAGATTTTCCAAATTACCCTTTCAATAACTAATCGAATACGTTTTGTTTAAACATTTTTACAGATATTTAAATACATGTAATGAAATGTAAGTGACATGTTCAGGAAAATAAAATTAGACTGCGCGTGGAAAGAAGCTAGTCCGAGTTTATGATACGTTGTTATAATTGGTCATAACATGGGTTCGCAGAAAGTCTTTATCATTAACTTCGGACATACACATAAAAATATGGAGTGGTGAACATTTATAACTACCGTAATTAAATATTTATTGCTCTCATGGAATAAGATACGTATTTGAACAAGTACGATCAGGTTGTGTGAATTGTCCATTATATGGGCTCCTCTTTGAGAGTGAATAAAGGTAAGAGTTGAAGCTGATGTTAAAACTCGAAATCCCTTAAAATTAAATTAAGTAAAAGACACCAGTTAAGAAAAGTAGATATGAATCTATTCTGGTTAAATGTTATGCTAATATAAAACGCCACGGATCAACGGAAATATGAAGGCTGTGGTGATTCAGTAGATGAGGGATTCTAAGAAGTTAATAAATATGCAATTTTGGGCATATTTTTTAATAAAAAGAATTACCGTGGAGGAGACGTGTTCGTGATGTTTCTTTTTTTTTGTTTACATAAGTTTTCGAAGACATAATATCTTGGACAGAATTACTATCAATAGGGTGTAACCGCAGTGCAACTTATCCAAAATACAACCGAAGCGAGAGCGGCTCTAGCGAGAGATTAGTTTATTTGGCCACATCTCTACCCCGCCACTACAACGCGCCGACATTCCTGTCATGCGCTTATACAGCGCTAACTATGTCTCTGAGAGCCGGATTAAGGTACTGACATACAAGCTCATTAATAGCACAAAATCATGCTATTATTGATCAATTACCACTTAGTGCCATGATGGTGAAAACATTGCTAATAATAAGCATGATCATTTAGATTATTAATAGGCATGTTAACTATTAATAATTATTCTCAAAATCACCAGTTGTGTGATTTTCGAGTTTGCAACCTGAGGCGCGGGTGGAAGAGGGGTGTGCTCTTGAGCACGTATAAACAGGGTTGCTTATGAGCAGTGGCGTAACTAAGCCGGTGCAGCCCGTGCGGCGCACCGGGGCCCACTGTAGATTGAGGGCCCAAAAGGGACGAAACCACAATTGTGATACATGCAAAAAAATACGAAAACAATTTTAAACCAACCTTTCGGAGTCATGCGCATTACATTTATTACTTCGTGTCCTTAACAAGTGAAATTGCAAAATTTGCAACTATTTTTGAGATTGCTTAATCAGTTATTATAAAGAACAATGCTATGAGAGCTAGTTTTGCTGAAGTTTATTCATTACTAATATTATTTTTAACTATTCCTGTCACGTGTCAACCGCTGAACGTTCGTTTCCGATTCCGCAGCATGTTCGTGGCAATGCCCCAAATGAATATGCCAATTTATAATGTAGATGCAATATAAATATGTAATGTGTTAATATACAGGTGGTAGATACAATGAAGGTTAGTAGGGGGAGGGGCTTTTTGTTAAATTTTGCACCGAGGCCCATTTTCTGTAGTTACGCCACTGCTTATGACTATGCTAGTACATGAGCATTCTGGAATAGCATTTCGCATACGAGTATCTTGTTTTTGTATTATTATCTCAATTTTATAAAGAAGCTTCCGAAATGTCTGCGGAAGCATGCGTAAATGATTTTTATAGCCGTCGATATCTTTGTCTCGCATCTCTAGCAACAATCGGTTGCTTGCTCTAATGGTTTATCTTCTATTTATTCAATTATGGACCCGAAACATCCTTTTTATCCCATTTATACAATTTCGTTGCAAGCATTGGGATTATCATATTGAATTCTTTTGGGATAGAACTGATGGAAGTAGCTTCCATTTTGGGCGATAGCTTGCGTTCAATTGCTTGTTTTGAGCACGCTTAGCAAGAGTATGCTAAAGATATGTATGCCTAACATAAACAAATATGCACAATTGAAGAAATTGCTAGTTTTCAGCATACTCCTAAGCATGATTTTTTATGAGCATGTGTGTCAGTACCTTAAGTGTAGCAGGATGCAACGCATGCTACTCATTTGCGGTTTTTGTGTCAGATTCGGTGATTTTTGTTTTTGCTGCTTACTATTGTTAATACTACTGGCATCGATGCCCAGTTTAATAACCCCTGCTATAGATCGAAAGTATCGTAGGATCTTAAAACAACCTCCACCACACCAGTCCACTAACACTTGTTATAAAATAAGTGTTATATCATTTCACAAAGCAGTCACATCAATTTCCACCGCAAATTTCAAACTTGTTCCAATATGCCAACCAGGCGAAAGGAGCGACCGAAAAGCATGATTAATAACCACAATGAAGATGAAATATTGCGAGTGCAAGATGCGAAGGCAATAAAAGCGTTAAAGCGCACGCGTACAATGACGCGATCTTGTCGCGGATCACAGGTCGATAAATACCGAGAAATGCGCTTACACGGCCGCAGCCGCCGCGGGACGCAATCTGCCAAAACGCCCGATTAAGATGATTTCTGATCGGGTGGATGTGATTGCGGTTTATCTCTTTTTTTCTCATGAGCATGAGTATCTATGGTCAGGATGGCACCAGTGGTAACTATATTAGTATATTGCCACCCCTATTTGTGTTTATTTATTTATTTGTTTATTTATTCTTCAGGAAACAAACAGAGATTCGTTAAATATTACAAATTATCTGGTACAGTATTTCACTGACCGATTAATTGTTTTCTGCAATAGTACCTACCCCTAAAATTACAAAAATTGGACAGGAACGCATAGAGCATAACATTCTAAGGTGGATGGGACTGAAACGCGGGACCTGTAACAAAACCAACGGTCAGCACTGCCACGAATATAGGCAACGGAGGCCGCATCTGACCTGTCTAGTGTCTAGGCCAGTTAACGTTCACCTTCATAAATTTCCCTTCAAATTTTACCTAGTGATTTAGACAAACCAATTACGGAGTACAACTTTACAAGGAAAAACATGTACAGATTTACAATTACAAGAGGTATTCAAATAATTCCAAAGCCATTTGTATCCTACTTGTTATACCTATAACCTATATTCAATAACTGTAAGCAGATAACGAATTAAAAAATAATTAAAAAAAAACCTAATGCTATTATATGTCTCGCGTTTCCAAGACAATATTTGCAGCAGTTTCGGACACTGCATATATCTTTTGATTTTGACAATAAATACATCGTATTACACAAAATATGTAAATAGAGAAAGTTTAGTTTTCGTGCAAACTTTCGTGCAATATTCGAGTTTGCACTGGATCTCCACGTTTTGAGATCCATGTTTTGAATCCAAAATTCCAAAAACATGCTTGCGTGTGTGCATGCGTGCGTCTGTATATGTGTGTGGGTATACTCAGTGTATCCCAGAAACAGTCCGACCAATTTAGGCTAAATTACGTACAAAAACAGTTCATCCTAATGCCGCGATTTGAAAAGCTGATAAGAGATATTCGCTATTTTGTGTGGCTATGGCACCCTTCACAAAATTTAAAAATATATGTAAATCAATTAATACTTGCCATAGAAAAAAAACGTGAATTAGAATTCTGAGGACATTTATTACAACGCTTGCTTAAGTCACTTTCAGTATCGTCAATGAGTTTTGAATTTAAAATATTTTAATCTGAAATGTAATAATTCGTAATTATTAATGCTAGAATCGAAAATAAATGTGTCTTAGAATACTAAGAATAAAGCCACTAGGTCATTTTTTATTATCTTCAGTAGTTTACGATATAAAAAATGATTTATTTGAAATCATTGGTAGAAAAATGAAAATTTTAAAGTCCAACATGGTAGTCTCAATTATTGTAAATGATAAAAAATTAACTCGTTGAGAAGACCAAAAAGTTTTCAAAAGTCATAGCCAATACCTAGACCAGCGACGCTTTGGAATTTGGAAGACTATATGATACCGTGTACCTATCAACCAGATCGTTTTTTCTAATTTTATTCTTGGGTTTGATGGAGTGGTTGGCTAAAGTTTCTCGGTATCGTGTGACCGCGATATCCGTAAACTGCTCTCACAATTTGTTCCGATTAATCCCACCAGCCTAGAGAACCACGCAATTCAAAGCTGGCCGAGAAATTTGTAGCGAGTATCAAAGAAGTCGGCGCTATTCTCGTCATCAGCTCGTCTCCTAATCCTCTGACGGATTAGTCGCTTGCGCCGTATGTGACGGAGGAGCGCTCTTGGCGATTACCAAGCCGTCATTGACACGCACGGAGTGCAGTATCGAATAAATTACGCGCCGCAAATGTGAGGTGGAAACAGTGGCGTAACTGAAAGAAATAAGCGCCAGTGCAAAATTGAATAAAAGGCTCCTCTCCCTATTTAATTATATTTATTATGGTATATAATGTTTCAACTACTGTATACCTAGCCATATTATATATTTATATTGAAGCTACAATATAAATCGGCGTATTCATTTGGTACCAGTGCCTCGAACATGTTATGGAACAAGTTCCAAAGAACTCCAGCGGGATACAAGGGGTCACATAAAAACATTGTTGCGCGAGAATATTCAAAACATTTGTTCGTATATTTATACGACGCTTTATTGTAAATTGAATGAATTATTTAATTACTGAATTTCTCCACTATTGAATGCTGGTGAGGAATAAATAAATAATGTAAAGGTTTATTACTTTATTTTGAGTATAAATGCCAAGAGCAAAACTGATAAAACAAAAAATACCCGCATAATATTATATTATTACGGAAATGTCATATTTTTTGCAAATCGACGTATTTAAATTAACTACTTAAAGTACTATAAAAATATGAACCAATACATTTCTAGAGTGGTTTTCGTCTTGATATTCACTCTGCAAAATCATCGATAAGCTGGGAAATTCTGAAATGGCGATAAGATACGTCAACGCAATTTGACATTGAATTTGACCACGGTTTTTTCATGAACTAGAAAAAGAGCGACTTATCGTGATTGGCCCCAGACGGAATATCACGTGCTGTAGTCTATCCTAACCGTACTTCAGACGATTCACGGACTATGGAATCGCTTCCAGAGCGTCGCAAATATCGTCTAGTAACGACAATCGCATATCGCATCGTCGTTTTAAAATTCCGGCTCTGTTTTGATCGTTTTCACGATTTCCTTAGCTTCCTAGTAGAGTGGGATGGAATGTTGATCATAGCAGAAGCTCCATTTTGGGCCTCCGAACCACCATGGGCCCCGGTGCGCCGCACTGGCTGCACCGGCTTAGTTACGCCACTGGATGGAAAACTGCCTAAATCCAGCTGAAATCCCATTTTCTTGGATAAGATTACGAACCTTCTTTGTCAGATTCTGGCCAAATTGATATTTGGATATAAAAAAAGCAAATAATGGCCCACCCAATGAACCAAACCTCAAAGTAATTCTGATCTAAATAGAGGCCCCATCCCACATTCACAATATTACTAAGTTTACAAATCTCCTATCTGATTTGTCATAAGAAAATTGTTAATAAATTGTTGGACAGTTGATAACATTTCATCAGAAAATATGTTATGTCAGAGATGCGCATCTAATTTAATTCAATTTATTTAGGAAAAGCCTTATAAACAATAAATAGGCAGATATATTAAATTTAATGTTGCACGGAATAAAAAAACACCTAATGAAAACAATTTAAAATAAAAAAAAATACAGTAGTGAGACAGGGATGGCAAAAGAGAGGAAGAAGCCGATACCAACAGCTATACATATTTATATATAATACATAATGCGATATTTATACTGATATGACAGATAGATATATTCATAAATATATACATTTACAAAATATCATGCTTATAATTATGATAGAGAATGTATACGTATATGCAATATATTCACATAAAATACAACATGTGGCAGAATGTTTCCTAGAAAAAAATATACATACATAAAATATGTAAGAATACAAATATTAGTATTAATCATCGCCCTGTACAACCAGATTTTGAATCTGTTGTTCGATTTAGCGATATAAGGTATAATGCAAGCCAATCGTCTTACACCCGGTTTATGAATGAATTCTGCCCGTGTTTATTGTTTAAAAAATGTTGTATTTCTATATACTGTTATTATTATAAACAATATATTACTATTATATTTTATGTTATTTTTATAAAAAATCTATCATATATTTACATACATATTTAGAGGGATGATTGTGGATATAAATCCGGGCGCTGGTTATGTACTATCTTGTGAATATCCATGCCACAAGCTACGCCACAACTAATTCCTCTGCAGAAATGTTCACGGATTCTGGCAGGATAACGCTTACCCAGGCAGCGGTTGAAGTCTTATAAAATCCCCCTCGGGAGCGAACTATCAACAGTCGGCGGATCTGAATTTAGCGTCGGCGCGGCGCGGCGGTGGCCTCGGATTTAACCCCGTTCTTAGTCGAGTTTAGTGCTGTTGTAACTTTCCATCCTAATAATAATTGTAAAGCCCAGCGCCCGTCATGTTATATGGGACTTACCGAATGTCGCGACATTAATCTGAGCATTTCAAGAATGCATAACTAGGTATATCGCGCGGAACGATCTCAGCATTACTTACGACTTGCGACTTACTCAGATTACGTACGTTATGACGGCGTGGATCTTGCAGCAATATACGCCTGTAAGAATGATCTAAACAATTATAACTTACTGAATCCAGGATCCTCCGACATTTGGTTAGAATACCTACATTGCTATACTTGATTATTTTACTAAAGTGTTATTGAGTAATAGTAAGATAAATTGCATCTATGTAGCTACAAATATCAGTTAATGGACTATGAAAAGCGCAATGAATAAACGAATAAAATATTGGTTGACTTTGGTACCTCCAAAGTTGTGCAAACAAATGAAACCCCTAGGGTAAAAGTGGGATAGTTGCCACTTTTATGTCGCAGCTAATATTTATTAGCAAAGTACAACCCCCTGCCCCTCTAGTATTTGAGCGGAAACCGCGAAGATTGCACTTATCACCTGTGTAAAAACAAAGTTCGACGACGGCTCCTGGGGCAACTATCCCACTTTTACCATAATCCCCGAGTAACTTCGACATCCTTGTATACACATACAATACTAGGTCGTATATCAAACGTAATATATACGCCTTATTAGTGTGATGGTTATCATTTAATTAATGTAAAGGTGTGTTTGAGTAATCCGACGCAAATGCGTATGGCTCTGTAATAAAAATCAGTTGTTGAACATCAAGTATTGTGATGAACAGTGGCAAGACCTATGTGTAGATACTAGGAAGATTTCTTATTTATAACCTATCCCTAATGAGGGCCTTATAAACCTCTTTTGAGGGATTCGAAATAGCCTTCCGTCGCAGCGCTGCCGCCTGTATATTTTAGTGCACACATTTATAGTACGTATTCTTCAGTAAGAATAAGCACTATAAATTTATGAAATAATACCATAACCCATTTTACATCGTAGTAAACAAGAACACTTATGTACAACGATCGCTCTCAGATTCCAATAGTAATTTTAAATAAAGCTAGCAAAAAGTGCGTCATTATAGTACGGTATTTGCAATTAGCACTAACGATGGCATGGCATCAAGCCCGGTGAAAACAAAACGATGAAGCGCAAAATAGCGACAAAGCTCACTACAGGCGTCCGTAATTTATTTTGTACTTAATTTATTTATCACATCGTCTCTCAGCCGAAAGAACAATAAATTAAGAAGAATTAAAATGCGCTGCAATCAAGGAATAGCAACCGTTAAAATCATAACCCCTTTAATAAAAAAAAACGGATGTGTAACACCAAGTGTTTCCCGGCAAGTAGCCTAGGACTGATTTAATCTGAATATTAATTTCATAAATAAAATCGATGATCGCCCTTTCTCAACCAGCGGACTAAATCAGTTAGATTCCATTACGACCGCCTCGGATAAGGCGGTTCGTTACTCGGTTAAGATACACTCATAGGCATATACAACAAAACATTTTTTATAAATATTCTCTTTTTGTGGATCATTATTGTATAGGATTCCTTCTAAAGCTGTGTTAAAAGAATTACTTGAGAAATTAAAAAAATATAATATATATTTTTATTAAATTTGACATAGTGACTTATTAGTTCCCGGCGTCATATTTTTTTTATCAGCTACAGACATTTGCTAGACAAGCTAGGAATTTAACTTGGGTACCTATAGCGAGCTCCTCGACTAAAATGCCGTAACAGGTTTGTACTTGGGACGTTGCGTCGCTTAAAAATAACGCTCATTAGTCTAATCTCAGCCAGCCCATTAGGCGCGGTTGCTCCGGCGAAAACCTACATGTATCACGGGTCGGCTTATAAAAGTCAATGGTCAGTTACATCCATTACCCCAGGTCCTGCCCTGATTTCTTACACACCTGCGCTTTCCCCGGGGGAGTAGGGTATATATGGTGACCCTGCGAAAATTAGACAGGAAGTACGCTTCTGTATAATCTACGTCGCCTTTTTAACGCTATAATTTAGTATTATATTACTGAAATTATAATTTAGTAAACTACCTATCATATTAAGTGCATTGCTGTTTTTTTTCACACTAACACTTTTGCATATTTATAATTTCCGGTGGAGTTGGAATTCTAAACTTCGATAATTTTCATTCAAAACCATGTTAGGTCTTTTGCAAAATCAGTTATTGATTTGCCTATCGTTCGTACTTCCTGCGATATAATCGTGTATGCAATCATGAAACGTTGAAATTTGTGTGATCCTGTGCCGTCGTTATCTTGCAATCTAGCATAACAGGTTGAGCAAATAAGTATTGTCAAGAACTTCAAGCAACGACGGAGAAGCCCGTGCAGAAGCAAGAAAACTCAGCACTGTCGCAAACTTCCAGAAGATGCGAATAGAGATTCTTTGTCACCGACCACATTTACTCACCAGACCTTGCTCCAACAAATTTCTGGTTTAATCAGAACTTGAATATTTTTTTCAGAAAAAAAAGAACACCTAAGAGGCAGTCAAAAAGATCTTCGAAGCAATAATCTATTACTGTCCACGATAGTTAAGGAGCTGCATCAAACCGACTCCTATTTAAATGGCAAAACTGCGTAGATAATTAGGGTCAATATTTCAGTTTAATACACATTTTTCAACAAAAACAAATGCCGTCATTTTCTATGGTAGTAAGACCATTTCATAGCAAAGGCATGATGTATTACCATGTAATTACCTTAGTGAGGCATTTTCTTTCGACATATTTTATTATCACCCAAATGAGTGAAAACCGACGCGACAAAAATATATAACAACTGAGCCTTGAAATAGACTTAACCAATGGACAACCAAGACTAACTCCAGACTAAATAGATGTTGCTTAACTTTTGGGTTATTACATGTTGCTTTGGGTTATTATTCAGAAAGTTGGTAAATCCTTGGTTTTTTTTCATTACCATTCTCAATAACAATACTTGTTTAAAATGTACCTACCAGACAAAATATAGAGCGGTTTTTTTACATCGTTTTTATATAAATTTGTATATAAATTATATAAAATTTATACATTAGATGTATTAAAAAGTAATCCATTATTTTTTTAATAGATGACTTTAGTAATCGTATTGTATAAGTCCAATAGAGTTACCTTAAATGGCGTTAGAACAATGAGGTTTCGTTCTAAAAAATAGCTATCACAGTTTTGTGACTAGTTGACTCAGTTTTGTTTGAGTGCGCATCAGAAGTAGACTCCAGCAAAGAGAAAATAAGCCATATTATACAATTTCTCTTCGATAAAGGCGAATACGTAAGTCAGCCGGCTGAAAATGTGAATAATATGTATGGTCCTGATACCGTAACAGGCAATCATGCGCAATTTTGATTTCGACGATTCTGTTCCCGTAATTTCGATATGAAATATGCACCACGTTCTGGAAGGCGAATTGACGAAAATGTAGATAACATCATGAAAATCATTCAGTCAGACCGTCATGTAAGCACTGTTTCGATTGCACAGAAGCTAAACATTGCATAAACGTCCATTTGGAACCATTTGGATTAGGCTGGGTACATAAAGAAGATCGATGTATGGGTGTCATGCGAGTTAACGCAATATAACCTAATGGACCGAATTTCCATCTGGGAATCGCTGCTGAATTGCAAAAAAATGGCCCACTTTTAAAGCGGACGGTGGCTGGTGATGAAAAGTGGATCACTTACGACAACGTCTAGCCAAAACGGTCATGTTCGAATTGCGGTGAGCCGACGCCAACGGTGGCCAAGCCAGGATTGACGGTCAGGAACGTTTTGCTTTGTGTTTGGTGGGATTGACAAGGATGCATCTACTATAAGCTTCTCCCTAATAGCAGAACTCATAATTTGGACCTTGTACTGTCAACTATTGGATCGTCTGAAGGGAGCAATTACCCAAAAGGGGCCAGCTTAGGCCAAAAGTAGAGGTATTGTGTGATTCCTTATAGTCCAGATCTTACACCAAGGGACTACTACCTGTTCCTATCCACAGATAACGATTTTGCTGGTGAAAAATTCGCCTAAAAAGAGGCTTGTGAAAATCGACTGTCCCAGTTTTTTGCCAATAGAAACGATGGCTTACATGCGAGAGGCATAGCAGAATTACCTTTAAAATAACAACAAGTTACCAAACAAAACGACGCATTTATCACCTAAATCGGATCATTCTATCTATGCTAAATAAAGCCTTCAATTTCATGCAAAAATAATGGATTACGTTTTACTACTCCTGCTATGATGATCAGCAGCGTATCGCGTACGCGTATAGGTACGGTGGTTAATATCAAGATCTTAGGAGGGCCAGAGATTGATATGATGTTTATTTTTGACAGACATTTGAATATTTTAAACCTTTACTAGATGAACGGCAGAGAAGTCTTTGCCTTGACAATATGTATATTTTTTTTAACCAGGAAATTTAAAATAGCTATTAGAGGCAATAAGACGAATTTCATAGTAATAATGTTATTAGGAAGTCAATTTATGACGTGCCTATATAATATCCAGTTAATACAAATAAAAGAAAATTATGTAGAGAAATTCAGCATTGCGAAAATTTTACGAATTACATGGTCACCCTACTCAAAAGGGGTGATGCAGTGGGTGGGTTATAAAAATAGGCTGCCTCGGCTCTGTAAACACAGCATACGGGTCCGTGAACAATAAGTAAAGGTTGGCCCAGATTAACCGCTTCTCGAAAGAAATATTTCGGAAAATTATCCGTTGTTGTAACCACCGGTAATGAGGTATAGCTAATTGAATGCAGGGGCGAGGGGATCCCTGATAAGCATTAACTGTCTATACTCCATACTCATTAGTATGCTTAGCACATTTGCTAAGCATGCATGAACGACTTGTTATGTTTACTTTGACACTGTGAAATCTGTTTGATTTCGCATTCATTCAACTACCTAGTCATATTAGGTCCTTAACTATAAGCTGCCTGTCGTTCTAGGAAGAAAATCAAAACCAAAATTTTGTATGGACAATGTATATTTAAATAAATGAAATGGTGACCACCAACTTATTATTTTTAACACGGCCGGGTGGCATAGTGGTTAGATCACCTGGTCTGATTTTACATTGTAAGTTTACGGGTTCAATTCCCGGCTGGGACACCATTTTCGTTGGGATCAAATTAACGGATTTGCATTTTCAATTCTGTCGATCACATGCAATAACAACACACACTAACACACGTTACACGCACACATACATATAAACACGTCATAGCAGGGTTGGTTGTAAGAGATTGTCATATGACAATAAACCCGCCTATTGTGAAATTTCACAATAAAGAATACAAACAAACAATCAATTATTTTTGTGATTTTAATAGCAGTTGATTAATGTATCTGCTGTAAAACTCTCGTGAAAATGAATCGATTCATGGACCTTTTTTGCGATTTTCACTGCCACCTTGGAACCACTTTATTCCTGTAAAAAAGTATCCGTATTTCGAAAAAAAGCGAAAATCTGTATGTGGCTGGCTCCAGTCGTTACACTTGCAACTTTACGACTGTTTGATGCGATGAAGGTGAATAGTAAAGCCGTTCCGGGTGACGGCATTTGTGAGATCATGGTATTTATATAGTTTTTATTCGTGGTCTTTAGGAGATATTTCATTTTAATTCCCATGAAAGGTTAATTCTTTAATAAGGGCCATGTTCTGAGATAGAGAGTAGAGATTTAAGTCTCAACTGTGTATCCGAGACTTTTAAGAAAATGTTCGGAAGTTTTGTCGATTATTAAAAATGACTGCAGTGAAATGTCTGTTGCTTTCAAAGCCGCACAAAGCGTTGGGGTTTGAAGGGTACCGCCAAACCCTTGTTGGCACTATTCAATGAGAAGCTCGCTAATAACGGCAAGGACTTTGTCACGGCGATAAGTATACCACCTTTGATTTAAGGTCGACTTGCAGCCAGCTAAAATATGTCTAACTGTGCAAGGAGTAGTAATGCAGCGGACACATAAGCTATCCTCTGAATAGTTCCAGCGAGGAAGATTGCTGAGGTCTGGAAGTGTATGATGAAAGACACTTAAATAAAATTTTTGCAGCTCTGGAGTCCAGTCACACAACAAAATCTTCCATTCCATTGAAGGGGACATGCAAAAGCCACCAACATTAAAGGACAACAGCATGATCAATGCTGCTGCTATCATAATCCCTTGGCAACAGAGACTTATGCAAGACCACATTGCTTATTGTGGTACTACTGTACCACAGACCAGCGCTATTTTATTGTTGATTATTGTCAACGAAACTACACTTGCGGTAATAGTCGTTTAAAAACTTTATCTTGTGGTTTTTTCCGTACACCCTCTTGTCGGTCTTAAGTAAGGAACGAGCGTTCAAACATAGACCGCTCGGAAAAGCCGGTTTATGTTTTTCACGGCTGTAAATCAGACAGTGGCTTCCTGGCATCTGATCTCCTCCCCTCCCCCTCCCTCCCTCCTTTATCGTCCCGGAAAAGTCTCCCCTGCCTTAATGTCCCAAGCCGAGAGATATTTACTTTATCTTTGCATTGTGTGGCGGCAATGCGTTAGAGGAAGTTTTTGTCGAGAAATGCAACAAATGAAGCTTTCAGGGGCTTATCTGACGTCATAATTCTTAGTGACGTTATCCCTAATTCTCCTTTGCCCGCCTTTACTACTCTTCCCGCTGAGCCTGCATACTTCTAAGATTGAGTCTTCTAGTGGCTCATTCCTCGCTTCGATTCAGTTTATTTCTAACAAAATTAAATATTATAAAAAAATATTTTGGTAGTAAAATTATTAAATTAATTAACCCGGCGAACTTTGTACCGCCTAACAGTCAATGAATGTCGTGTTACAGATTAGCTGAACTTAATTTATGATTTTATGAAAGTAATACAATGAATACAAAATAAATATTAAGTTCACTATTTTATTAAGATAATAACACAAAAAGAAATATAAAAGTACAAAAATTAAGTATATCAATCGCGTGTCAGCAAGACATGATGAATTTAACTATTTACATATTGTGCAGAATGGGATGCACTCGGTTTAATTCTCTTCATTGAAGTACCTTGTGATATAGGACATTTTTTGTTTTTTTTTATCAGGCGCAAGAACGAATAAAGCGGATGATTTGCCAACACGTGAACATGCCACGTACAACTGACCATGAGAAAAACACGGATTTACATTTTGTATGGAAAAATGTTATTGCTTTTATTTTAATTTTTCGTCAATTTTCCAATTTTTGTTTTTAATAGTTATTCTGCTATTCGGGACGGAGACAAATACAACAAATCAAAAACCATGAAAATCAGTCCATCCGTTCTCGATTTATAAGTGTTCGAACAAACCCGACTTTGTTTTATATATATAGATAACTAGCTGACCAGGCGAACTTCGTACCTCCTAAATGGGCAATCATATTATCGGACGCGTCCGTAAGCCGATGGACGCGGCTTGGGACGGGGCTTGCGGATCTCTATCGGACGTCCGATACCTCAAGGTCACGTCTGCGACTGACGTCTGATAATGTGCACGGCTCAAAAGAAATTCATTACACAGATAACCTTTCAGTCGCGTTCATCAGCCGCGGCTTACGGACGCGTCCGATAATATGTTTGCCCCTTAACGGTCAATGAATGTCGTGTTACCGATTAGCTGAATTTATTTAATGATTTTATGGAAGTAGTACACTTTTTTAAGTTCACTACTTTTTTAAGATAATAACACAAAATGAAATATAAAAGTACAAAAATTAACTATATCAATCGCGTGTCAGCATGACATGATTGAATTAAACTATGTAATAATTGTGGTATATAAATATTGTGGTATGTAAACTATATAAATATTGTGGATATATCTTGTCGATTCGAAACATTTATTTAAATACTTTCTTTAATTTGAGGGGAGAGTTTACCGTATCGACGGGATGAACATTAAATGTTTGACAGTTACGAAACCCATGAACATTTTGTATGGGAAAATGTTTTTTTTTTATTTTAATTTTTCGTCAATTTTCCAATGTTTTTAATAGTTAGTCTGCTATTCGGGACGGAGATAAATACAACAAATCAAAAACCATGAAAATCGGTCCATCCGTTCTCGAGTTATGTGTTCGAACAAACCCGACTTTGTTTTAGATATATATATATATATATATATATATATATATATATATATATATATATATATATATATATATATATATATATATATATATATATATATATATATATATATATATATATATATATATAATATATATATATATATATATATATATATATATATATATATATATATATATATATATATATATATATATATATATATATATATATATATATATATATATATATATATATATATATATATATATATATATATATATATATATATATATATATATATATATATATATATATATATATATATATATATATATATATATATATATATATATATATATATATATATATATATATATATATATATATATATATATATATATATATATATTCTTTTTAGAATTGATCAATAAGATGATTATAAAGTAAATAATTATAAAAGCCACTTACATCGTGACGAAGGATTCCCTTGATCGGATTCGGGAATGCTTTATATATAGATATATATATATATATATATATATATATATATATATATATATATATATATATATATATATATATATATATATATATATATATATATATATATATATATATATATATATATATATATATATATATATATATATATATATATATATATATATATATATACTTTTCTATATATATATATATATATAGATAATATTCCACTGGAATGAAAAGTGTTAAGAAGTTAAGTTTCCAGAGTAGGTATATCATATATGTAAGGTAGGTCATATATGTAAATATAAATATTAAAAAAAATACTGATCTATGCAAACTACCGTAAATTGAGATATAGATTCTAGAATTGAACATTTGAAATATGGGGTTGCATGTCTCATCCTAATAAAATAACTAAAGATTTACGAAAAACATTTTAATGTGCTTTCACTATTTTGTAACTTTATTCAACGATGTTGATCTTCCAAACGTTAATGATTTTTATGTTATTCATAAATAAAATTAAAAATAATAATATTAACATAGGTGACAGAGTTATCTTTTTAATCTATCCTTCAGCCGCACTGCCCGTCACATAAAAAAACGATGTAATTTGCGTAAATTCCTTTTAAGAAATTTTGCTTAAATATATAATAAAAATTACAGATGCTTGAAATTTGTTATAAGAGTCAATTAATTCCATAGATTTTCTTCTTAAACTCATTGTGGGATTGGTAATAAAAATCAATTTGAAAAATACATTTTTTGATAAACAACCGTTTTATCGAAAAAGTGTGGTAAAAATTGGATGTGTTTTTGTATAATGCTGCAATCGAGAGATGTGGATGTGTTTTTATAAATGCTGCTTTCGGTCGTAATAAACGACTAGATAACATGGTGTGATTCCTATTTAATATGGCGACGGCGTCTAAAATCTCCTCGATTTTCTACGCCGTCGGTAGGGTTACAACTTATTGTATGATTCCAAATAGTATAGAAATCAAGTACATATGTCAAAAACAATAAAAACACGACTCTCGTTACAGAAACTGAACTATTATATATATAATTACTTTTATTACGGTTTTTTATCAAAAATATTTATATCGAGTATATCGTATTTAATGTCAAATAAAAGATCTGAGTATATTCCGGAATATAGATATATCTACACACGGAAAATACTCAATCAGATCTTTTATTTGAGACTAAATACGATATACTCGTATTTATTTTAATTTATTGACATTTGGATATTTGGATATCTAGACAACTCTAGACAAATTTAGACAAATTCTTTTTGGACACATTTAGACACTCGGGTTGCCATAGCGATTCTAACAGTTTAGAAGTTATGGTGAAATAAAGAAACGGAAGACATACACTCTCTTTTTTTTGTGCAGTCGTGTAATTATTTGAAAATGTACTCTAGCCATCACGCTTGCATTGTATAGTATAGTGATTTCTATTTCGCGTCCTTGTAAAATACTTTACACCACTGTGAAAATCAGATCAAAAGAAACGTAAAATAATATCGGAAGTGTCGCGGTGATATCGCAAAAAATAGAACCCGCCAAGTTGATTTCCTCCTTGACCGGAAACTTTTCAATTAGGTTTCGCACTCGAATTCAGCGCCGCCGCCCAACTCGGCCGCCCAAGACCGCCGCACGCCGCCCAACTCGGCCGCCCTCTTGGGCGGCAGCGCGCCGCCTGAGCAAGGTGCGAATTTCCGAGCAAATAAATTTTCCCCGCCCTGCGGGAAGCGACAAGGTCGAAAAACTTCGTTCCGCCCGGATTCTACTCTCTGCTCATTGATGGACGCCCATAAACACTGGTTAAGTCGCCCGCAAGACGCATTGCCTTATTCGCCCAGCGGCCAGAGGGAGCCGGATCGAGAATAGCTTGTTGATTCAGACTTACTACTGATAGTACCTACACTGGGTTTAAAAAATCTAGTTGTAAAACCTTTTCCATTATCGCAATGTTTAAAGAACAATCGAAAACCAGGAAGTCATAATTTATTTAGATACAACCACTTTGCAAAATTATCTTTTTGGAGCTCTACTTCAACTCTGTTATTTCTTATAAAGAAAGGAACATAAAGAAAGGTAACCTGCAGAAATAGAACGATTGCCTTTTATAAATTTTACAAGAGATACAAAAAAAAAGTGTACTAAAAAATTCTTCATGCCTTACCCTATTAGTCAACAAAATTACCAGTATTTAAGATATTATTATTTTATTTCCTCTAGCTCAAAATTTAATCACGTTGTTTAGATGGAAAGTAGCAAGTTGTATTTTGAAAATATTATATTTTAACAGTAAATACAAAAACGAAACCTTTTATCGTAAACGTGAAGTAAGGTTCTTCCCTTCTTTATTAATCTTTCGGAAGCCAGCCTTCGTGCGTATATTTTGTATATTAATAATAACATTATTATTTTGTTATGAATTATCTCTTGTGTATATCATATTAATGGTCATTATGTTAATGGTGTGTATATGACATATTTATATAAAGTTATTGTAAATTTATAAATAAAATAAAAAATAAAATAAAAAAGTATATTTAGGTATATAATATATATGGAGGTTGACCGAAACGGCTATGCGCGGGTCTGTTAACCACCGCAATTACCCTTTGGCGATTTTGGCCTCCCAGGGGTTAAGTATTGCAGTTAGAGCTTGTAGAAATTTGAAAAAAATGTATTTTACCTACATACTTAGTATTAATTAATATCCATTTTAATACTTTGTGATACGGCCGCTCGTGAAATGGCTGTAGGTGCTTTCATGATTACTGCAAAATCGTCACGATTTTATGACATCGTTACCGTTCTATGCGGTAAAGTGTCGTAGCAGCGATCGTAAAAGTCTGGAATATTGATACCTGGAAACGACCTCTTTTTGCATTAATATTGTGTAATATTGAAAGAAAGGAATCACATTTCGACAAAGTGGCAAACATTCCTTTCAGTTAGAGATTGATTTAACGAATTCGATTTGTTATGAGGCAAGTATTTGTATTCAAATATTCAGAATTTTTAATGGGTATTATCCGTGTAAATGAAAGTTTTAATTAAAGTGACAAAAAAATTCAGGTAACTTGCCGGAACAACTAAATAATATATGAAAGAAAGAATGAGGATCTTTATTTCCCCATTCTTGTTTTAAAAATATTATTTACAAGTGTACATTACATATTATGGGAAAAGGCGAGCATATAAGTATCAGTATCAATATTAATTAATTCATTCATTATATACGATAAAAGCATGTCGTAACCACTTAAAGCTACTTATCGTATATTTGAATTCGTCAGTTGTTAATAATATAATGACATAAAACGAATGAAATAGAGTAATAACCTGATTTTAATTATAATAATATTAAACAACATTAAAACTAGCTTCTAGTAGAATGTATAGAAGACGGTAAAGTTCATACGATCGCATGTTAGGTCTACTACTAAATTACAATGTTATCAAGCGATAGTTGCGTTAACTAAAGTCGGCTTGCTAAACTATATTCATGTACATATCTATGCAGGTAAGCGGACAAAATAAATAATTATCGAAAAATAATAATAGTCAACTAGGTATTTTATACAGAAATAATCACATCATTCAATAAAAAGTCTCAAAACAAATAGAAAAAAAAACTCATTTAGATGGTCAGGAATATTGTGTTAAACATTGTAATCTACATATTAAATATTAATATATAGATTACATAATAATATTAGTTATTTTGTAAAAAAAAGTTTTTTTAAAAAAATAAGTTAATTACATTTAAAGGAATTGGCATGCTCAAAAAAAATCTTGCAGCTTATAGGAAGCAGGTGTAAATTGTATCTTTTGTTTAAGAAACCTTTCAACCGCCTTTGTTTCTATCTGTCGAGAGCGGTAGCTGCTTAAAGAGCTTGGACCTCAAATATTTAAAAGACTTAAAGTTTTGCGTAAGGAGTAGGTAATTTAAGCAGGACAACAACATCACGTCTGCGTGTATTGTGGGAGTGTATATTCCCGTTTACCTCTTGGTAGTTAATATTAGATTTAGCATATACTAGACATCTTAAAATATATTCAACAGTAAAAGTCAGTATTTCGTACTTTATAAAGTATGGTTACGGGATACTCCTGCAATTGCTCTAAGTGCATTTTTTTGCAAAATGAAATCGTTCAACTAGTAACGTTGTTAGTTAATTATTAACTTGTTAAATTAAATCCGATGTAATATTTTGTTCGAATTTCTAACAACATTCAATGCCCTTCCTTGTGGGCATTGAATGTTGTTAGAAAAATCCAAGAAAAACAAATACCCACTTCGAAAAGCTGATTACATCACTTTATTTATTTTCTATTTTCTTTTATTTATTTTCTTTTATTCAGGAAAATAACAGTGTAAGTAGCCAAGCAAGATAGATATAAAAATTACACCAGAGACAATTTTCCACTAAATGAACATCAAGAATTTTTAAAATATTGGACATTGTAAACTAAGCTGGATATTGGAATATACTTGAAGTGAATATTTTTCTATTTTTTATTTTACATTATATTAAGATTTAATTTTTTGTATTTTTCATCATTCTTTAACTTAATTACAAGTAAAATTCGGGATCATTTTATTAAAATAATAATAAAACTGATTTAACTATGTCACTATAAATGAATATTTTATTCTGATTTGACTTTATTCGCTAATATATTAATTTCTACTCCTGAGTATATTTAGTTATTTTTGATATTTTTTGCATCTTTAATCTTTTAATCGTAAATGATTTCATGATTATTTTATTCATTTTAAATAAGTAATAGTAAATTCATTGATGAAAGGATATGTGGCATTTTTTTTTAAAACAATATTGATTAGGCACAGACAAAATTAAATGTTTACCTTTGATGACGTTTTCCGGCCTAGTTAGGTGGCATTGCCACTGAAATATGCAATTTATTTATTTTCTGGTATCGATTCAATTTTAAAAATATTTGTGTGTATCAACGTTCTGAAATAGTATACTAACATAAAAAAGAAGGCAATTAACGTAAATCTAAATAAATAAATAACTTTTACTTATTTTGAAAATCTATTCGGCTACCATTTAGTCTCTTCTGCTGATTTCATTTGCCACCCAACAAGCCATAAAAGGAAATCAACTAGGCGAGTTCTATTTTTTGCGATATCACCGCGACACTTCCGAGATTATTTTACTTTTTTTTGAGAATCGGTTTAAACCTTCGAAAATTATATAAACGCAAGACTAACGAGGTTTGTTAAAAAAAACCCACTCATCCATTCGAAATCAACATACAATTATTTTATGTTTTATTATGGCATAGATAAGTATACGAGATAGGCATGCATAAAGGAAAAGTACGTCAGATAAAAAGGTCCCGTAAATATCTATGTAAGAGGCGCTCATGGGTCGTTAGGGGGTGGATAGCGCGGGTATCGAGAGCGATACGAGTGCCATCGAAGGGCATAAAAGGAGTAACAATCTCCCACTTGAGTAACAAGTCGGCAAGGCGCGCGAATACCGTGAAAGCATTTGGCTGATGTCTGCGACTGTAGGATCAGTAACATAAGGATATAATTCTCTTGAGATTCAGATGTAGCGTCTCGTAGAAAGCGGATTACGAGGTATTTTATTTCATTTAGAAAATTCACAGCGTTACAAACTATTCAAATAATAGGACATAATTATCAGCCAAAGGACTGTAATAAATTTTCGTAATTACAATAGTTTTTTTTTAAATTATTATTTTCCACTGTTAAAGGAACAACCAGCGCTCATACATACCTAAAATAAATTATTAACACTAGCTAAAATGCCTTCACATTTTGTTAAAACTTTAGATATTGGTATGGGGTAAGCGTATTATATACCTAGACCAAAGTTATTAATAATAAAAATGAGGTAGTATTAAAAAAAAATGTTTACATAACTAGTTCTATATAACATTCTATCGAAAAATTAAATTTTGCGTATCTGCGTACCTGATATTTTATTCATTAATTATTATTTGCGCTCATTCTCATGGCTCTCATAAAATTACTTCTTATAAATTGGAGGCACTATGCATTTTCAGTGCTAATTTTTAAAAATCTATAAAGGTGAAATTAGTAAGTTTGATATCAAATAATACACAGGATTGACAGAACAGAGTCTATTTATGTATTATTTTTAATTAAATGTATTAAAAAACAATTACCGCTTTTTTTTTAAATAGGTACATCAAGTAAGAATTGTGGAGAAATATAAGTACATTGAATTAATGACGTCAATCATTCTAATTCTAAAACCGATATCAAAAGTTATATTAGTTAAAATATCTCTTAATTCCGAGAAAATTCCAGTATCAGTATTTGAGACAGTTAGTAATAATAATAATAATAATAATTAATAATAATAATTAAACGCTTTATTTGCTTAAACAAAAAGGCGAGCTTATTGCATAAAAGAAATATCTTACAGCTAATCTTAAGATATAGTAATAGTACTGGAAATGCACCGTGCCTCTTATAATACCTATGGCAGCCCACTGTATAACGCCCGTAGAAGTCGACGAACTTGTACTTTCTTCCTGTACGATCCTGTTCTTCCTTATAAATGGGACAAGTATGATGTTTAATTTCGCGTAACTTATTGCGCGCCGTAATACGAAACGCAGATCGACGAGAAAATAACGCCTCCTAACGTCTTCTCCGCCGCCACAGGGGGCAATAAGAAGATTACTGTCTTACAGTAATATGCATATGCACATTTATTTTACAAAGAATGAATAGCAAAACTATAATAGCAAGACTTAAAGTGTAGAAGAATATGCTAATCCTTGAATGAAAATGACCAAATAGGAATTATTACCTAGTGGCATAATGAAGTACGTTATAGTAAACACAAAGGATTAGTTCTTCTTACCGAAGTCAGAATCAAAATCCGAGCAATAAACTTTAGTCAATGAAAATGCATTTACAAATGAAATAGCATATATACGCTGTACTTAAAAACACAATACTAATAAATATTATTATTTATTGTTTTATTTATTTGAAATAAAGCACGGCATAGAGGCCACAAGACTTAAGGCCCGACTCTGGAATTCCGTGCCTTTGCTCATAAGACAACTTGAAAACCTGAGCGGGTTTAAAAAATCTCTAAAGAGTTTTTTTAAATTAATACCCCCAAGTCAACTCAACTCATGAATACACAACTCATGAATACCCCCCTCCCCTCCCGTCTCCGTTGCTTGCCTTTTATATTCCATTCCTCTCTTCGACATCGAGTTGGTATACGTTACTATTCACTGTTTTATATTTTATACTATGATGACTATTATATAAGTGTATTCGTTTATTACTTGTAACTACCCGATCCTGGATGTACAGCCGGGCAAAGGATGCCGTGGTCCGCGATAAATTCGGTATACACCGTTTCACCGCTTCGTAAGGGAGAGGACCGCGCAAGCGACCTCAAACTCGTAACCAATCGAGAGACTTGCGTAATCTGGTCGCAATTGGAAGTAAGGGCGTGAGTGTAAGCCCGCTGGGTAATACTCCTGGCTATCTCGCGGTTAAGGCGTTGGCCTCTTACGGGCATGTGGCGGAGCTTGACGGTGGACTGTTTTGTCCAAGTCTTCTGCGTTCACTCCAGGGAGATAGAACGACTAATCGGTAAAACTTCCTGAGGCGACGGGTTCGCCCGTTGTAGTTGACAACTCTAGTTATGGCTTAATATATTGCAGTAAGAAGCAGTAAGCGACCTTCGTGAGTAAAACGTGGACAACGTTATAAGAACTAATTTACGTAGTCTGTTCAAAAAGTATCAAACTTTATTGTTTTCTCGTAAACAAATGAAGAACGGGAACTGTGCTTTTGTGTATGGATATGTAGGGGACATGCGCGTACGTAATTTTTTGACGCTCTTACACATCTTCATACATCCGGTTAGAGGAGAACTGGAATGTAAATTAATCGTCCGTTTGATTGTCCGCCTTAGAACAGGCTATATCGTATTTTGGTGACATTAAAATATGACCACTGGCAATAGTTTTGCCACATAGTAATATCAGTTTCCTGCTACTGGATTTTCTTTAATGATTTTTTAATTGTGCATGTCCATTTTACTGTAAATGATTGTGAATTTCAAATTAAATTAAAAAAAATACATTTAAAAAATCTAAATTGTCAAGGAAGGACTTGTTAATCATTTTAGGAAATTTATCTAAAAGCTTAGCAACACTCAAAAAGAAACCAATCCAACTATCCAACAGGCTTTAGAATCGCCATTAGCACTTCACGGAGAGTAGTGCAACTATCGTCAAAGATGGCCGCACATCAAATTTTATTGGGGAGATTTCCCTCCAAATAAGTTCACAATAAAAGTATTGCAAATAAATTATGTAACTATTGAAGAATAATCAATAAATACCTACTAATCGATTAGGGATTCTAGGTCATCTACGTCTCATTCCGCCTCAGAAACACAACAAATCTCCATCCGCTTTATAATGAATAATGAGAGGTCAGGTTTGAGGAACGGCAAGGTCGGAGGGAGTAATCCGTGGATCCGGAGATCGAGGAGACGGAAGAATATCAATTAGCCGGCAATTAATTTCATGCGCACTTATCGCTCAATCTCGGGATTAGAAACACCACCCCCATTGTAGTCCGAGCGATATTTAATTTCGGTATTTAATTTATTGCTGTAGTTTCATAATTTACTTATTTTAATTATTTATATTCCTATTTCTGATTATTATTTAATCTAATTGATTATTTTCTTTTTATTCTTTTTATTCTTTGTGAACAAAAACTGAATTTAGGCCAAGCGAACGAGATAGAGCAATACGTTAGAGCGGAATATAAAACGAACGATCATCGATAACAACTAACTGTCGAACTTATTACTCGTCCGAATAAATATGAACACATTTCGTGCGGTGTTATATTCAGATACCTTTGGTGAATAGTTTTAATTCGAAAAGGTGACAACTATTCATTTCACATTCCGCTCTAGCGTATTGCTCTGTCTCGTTCATACAAATTAATTTCAGATTTCAGATCACGAAGAAACACAATCAAGCCCATTACGTATAGGTACCTATTAATGAGTATTATACCAAATAAATAAATTATTAGTTTTTTTGGTGTTTACTTTTGAAATAATATACGTGTTATTTTCACCTGATTATAAGTATTATAATTTCTTTAATATTGAAGAAATATATTTAAGTCGAAAAGTTTTCCTTGTGACACACTATATTTTATTGCATTTACGGTCCAAGTGTTCATAATCGTACTCTACTCGTATATAATAATTTATCGTATAATTTAAGCGCACTACTTTTCGATACACCAAATATTCGATAATCAAAATTATTACAGGGTTTGTTAAATTCCAGACATTTGGCTTATATAAGTAGACCTTGGTTTCTGGATCTTGTATTTAGATAGTATTCTCTATGGTAAATTTACTACAATACTATATAAATTTTATTAAATAAAGTTTGCACGGTATTAATGTATAATTCACATATAAAAACCTAAAAATACCAAAGAATATTTAATTCGTCCTTAGCCATGTTGACACCGGTTCTCCTCGTTGATACCGAAGTTAAGCAGCGTTGGGCGCGGTCAGTACTGGGATGGGTGACCGCCTGAGTGTTTGACTGCATGATGCTATAAATGCCCACCTAAAAGATGGTGCCAATAGGCAACAAGGCGGGTTCCACAAAAAAGCATATGACTTGTGGGTAAAAAATTTTTATCTTAAATGACCTAAAATCAATTTATTAACAAACCTAGAATTTTAGGGACTCGGAGGATGATTTATTAAATGAAAATATAAACGGTAAATTTCCTCCTTCTCCGGTATCCTCAGCGATTTTCAAAAATATTTTTTATTTTTCATTCTAATGATATTTTATTCTTGTTTTTTTTTAAAATAATTTTAGGTGGTCAAGGAGTTGTATTGGATGACATGTATTTCTATTTTCTCATTATAATATTTTAAAAAAAATAGAGTACACCTACACAGTTTATAAAGCAGGTACCAAATCTGGTTTGGAGAAATAACTGCGATTGAAATAATCGAAAATATCAATTAGTTTTATAATTATTAGCTATGATTTATTTGATTTTTGATATGAAAAAATGCCCTTTCCTGAAAATAATTATATTTTGGAAAATAATCATTTTGTGGCAAAATAATCAAAATAATCCAGCTGCACCGACAGCAGCGTATTGGCTGCGAGGGCGACCCCCTCTCCAATCGCCGGCTACGGAATAAATAATAATAATAAATAATAATCATTTTGTGACCATGCTAAATAATATATCAATTAAATATTTATTTTAAAATAATATGTATTATCAAGTAAGTAGGGTTAGTAAATAACCTCATCTATCTTCGTATATCGAAGATCATAAACACGTAACAAAATTTTACGATGAAGGAATATTACATTAAAACAGCTTTAATTAAAAAAGATTTACTATCTTTTATACAAATCACCTTTCCACGTGTTCGTTGTTTCTCAACTGTGAATATAAAAATGCTCACAGCAAGGATTAACAAGGCAAAAAATGGCTGGCGTGACGCCACATCGCCCCCTTCCTTAATGACAATCGCGTTTCGAGCAAATTTCCTGCGAAACACCTTCGGTGGTCCTCCGCCCTTCTGTCCTCTATACACATTTAAGCATATATTTCTTTTCTGTAGAGCCGGGTCATAATCCCTTAATCCGATTGGCCAGGGAAAGTAAATGGACGGAAGTATTACGGCGAGTGATTCATAATGATGGCGAAGGCGGCAGGTAGGGATGTCTTTAGTCGTTACAACCCCGAAAAGTTTGGAATTCCGATTATTCATTCGTACTCCATAAAACAGCCCATTGTTACCATGTTTGAAAATATAAAATCCAATTATAAGTATACTTCTAATCTACTGCTTACTAATACTTATAACCCACTGTGCCGAAAACTGTGGTCTCTTAGGAACTCCATTTACTTAATACTGTTCGAAAACAGGCTCATATGATATACTTGTACACCAAATTTTCGGGAACGGGAGTTGCAATATTTTTGATTTTGAAGGAATTGAAGGAATTGAATCACACAAATCCTGGGCAAAATGGTATGCACCGTAGTGTTTCTTTATCATATCTAAACTAATAAATCTTGGGTCAATCCATTTGATAAAAAAACTAACAGCAGTCGACATTTTAGATAGGTACATAAATGAAAGGACTTCTAATGTATTCTTATCGCAAAAAAAATATTGGTGACAGTTCATTTATATGTATTATGATAAAATAAAAAATCACTTATAAATACCAATAAGTGGTAAAGTGATTTTTTGTATGTCTCTTGCTTACCTATTGTAAGATTAATGAAATCCCCTCAGTCCTCATCAGTCCTCTTTTATATCTTGTTTAATTTATTTCGGTAAATTCATTCAAATCAGTAGTAATATTTTTTATTTACTGCAATGATATCAATAATACAAATAAAAATACTGACATACCAGGACAGAGTGCCAACACATCGCCGATGATGAAGTCACAATCAAAAATGATGTTTTAGGACCACAATAATAGAAATCCAAAAGTTCTCTACTCCACTTATTGCAGTGTCATTTCAGTTACACAGAACTTCTTCCTTTTCCCAAAAAATAGACTCAGACTCCATAGAATCTTATTTTGATAACCTATTATTTTGACTGTTTCAAATCAGTTATTGAAATGAACATATAATAGCGACTATGGTAAATCGTTGGGGGAACTTAACATTTTTTCTTATATTTTATTGCCAAATTTTAACTTAATTCTTGTTAACACATTTTTGTTAAAGATCTAAAAGTATATATTTTTGATCATATTAATATAAATATCCAGTGGCAATCAACTAAACTCCTCCTTACTTTTTTGATGCTGAACTAAAAAATGTATTCATCTATCGATATTTTCAATAGACATAGTTTGATGTATTGGCAGGCTAGGAACATACAAATAATATAAAAATACATTAATAATCAAAGAATTCATGTTGAATGTGATTGATCAAATAAAAGGATAATAAAGTATGGTAAAATTTAAATTACTTCCAAATATACCAGTAAAAGAAATTCACTGTTATGAAACAAGTGCGAACTGCCAAACACACAACACACTTCGTATTTGAAAGAAATTCGTCTACGTGAGGGTGATGCAGGCTGATACATTTTTCGGGATTCCGGGATCGCGCAATTCGCTATGGAATGTTGCGATTGCGTGCCTTCAAAATTGGACTAGAAACAGATAACACGGAAGCCAGTGCGCCGCGCCGTGTTAATGAGACCGATGGCTAAGCCAAGGTCTCAACGTCCCCGCCCCGACACTTTCTCCTTTTTAATCGCAGGCCCATTACGAGTACTCGCTCGTATTTTTCGCTCTACCGATTGCAAATGCCTTAAACGACTGACAAGTCCTACTAATTGCCGGGTAATCGGTTTACACGATTTCCTCCTTAGAAAAAGTTCTGTAATCAATTCTTTTATAACTCCACATTGCCTGTTAAATGACGTATTATAGAATAGATTAAAGGCTTTGAGAGTTTAGCCGGCTGTGAATAATGACTAGGTACGTTTGCATGAACTGAACCCAATATTAAAATTTCATACTAGCTTGAAAGCTATGATTATAAAACGACCACAACTGGAGGTATTCATGAAAAAATAATAGCTTTTGTCATCATTAGACTACTAGTGGAGCAATCCAAAATTTCGGAATTCATTTCTTATTAGTGTTTCCATTTTAAAATTATTGTTTGGGGAAAATATTATTTGTACGAATTTATAGAATTTTCTGTTCTGTCTACCTCAGAAATCAGTTCGGGGTTCTTCTTATTTCATTGTGAAAAAAGAACATTGAAATAAGAAGAACCCCGAACTTCAATAGAGACGACGGTTACAAACTCTCTTCTACGTGGAACCCTCTTCTTAAATTGTTCCCACCGCCAAAAGCCGAACGCAAGGACGTAAGACAGGATACAGTGAGTGTTGTATGCACGACGGATTTTCGAAATTCGCGCTCGTCGAGCCCCCCCCCCCCCCCCCCCACCGACGTTGTAATTTACGCAGTGGCGGCAGCAGTATGCGGACTACCCGCGTAACAACGGATTGACAGCTCTTTCAGTCTAACCTAGACAACGGCGGCTGCTACGTCGCCGAAACGTCGGGTGCTTCAAAATTCACGGGGTAAATTCGTCTTGTATCTTATTTATAATGTCAAATAACCTCGATAGTCTCCAATTTCATTAAATTGGCATTGACATACTAGCACTTGGAACAGACTGGCACTAGTATAATTTATGCATGGGGTAAAACGCCTCATATCGTAGTTATACTCACCCTATTAAACGTGCCGTGAGAGCTATTGTTAATATGCCATCAGGTTTCACTTTGCGGAGTCGAGGAATATTTATTTCATATGGATTCTTAGCCATGGTACTATTATGATAATTTTTAGAATATATTAACCAAACCACCACACATAATCCAATACACTCACTTTCTACTCTAGCACTTCAAATATTTTCCAAATGATATGAAAGAAATCGAAAAAATAGGTTTAAACATAATCTAGGAAAACTGTTTCTCCCAAAATGTCTTTATGCGATATAATATAATACAATTATTTATACCCCAACACTTGGAAGCGTCATAAAATTAAATGGTAAAAAAATATTTATTAAAAATAAACCTATCATGATGGTAGAAGAGCATGGTTGTAATATTATATGCAATATTGCCTAATACAAATAATGGATATATATTAATATATTCATGGAAATGAAATAAATCTGATATATCAAACGTAAAGCTGGTCACTTATTACACTTATTTTGGAACAACTTCTAAGCAAATTTTACAATAGGTTTTACTTTTCTTAGAGATTCATTATTCTTATTTAAGAAGTTGTGACTATCTTTACTTTATTAGGACTTTTTAATCCAGAAATTCCATTTTTTTATTTTGTATTCTATTTCAACTGAGAAATAAAAAAAAATATAAGAAAAAAAAATAATGTCTTGCGAACTGGCCGATCAATTCAATCTTTGACAAAAGCCATGCATTAGCCGTGTTCGACAATTCCCGCGCATTCCTAGCACTTATATAAATAAACCTATCGTATTCAACAGTTTATCGCGGCCGCGGACAAAATGTCTCCGAATGCACGTACCGCCGAATCGTTTATACGTCCGTGAAATTATAATCGTGCGTGGCAAATTTCACCCCAGCAGCGAGCACTATTTGTTCGATGCACCAAGAATGGCACGGTTGCGCTACAAAAAGGCAAACAACGTAATGCCTGTCGGGCCCGTGGTCTATTCACACATTTGTTGGCGCAATTCGTTCCGTGCGTAGAGAACGAAGCCGTTTCGAATGCTACGCTACCTGCGACCAAAAGAGCTCGACGCGCGGGTAATGCAAAAGTTGCATAAAGTTAAACTAATGTTTTTCATTGAAATCCTAATGATTTTTTAAAAAGTTAATTATAAATAAGATACATTTATCAATTATGCTGTTCCTTACCTGGCCAATTTCAATATTCTTGATTTATAAGAAGGTTTTGTTGTAAACATAATTAAGTGACTGCGATTTGATTTTTCAAATGGTAATTAAATCGGCCATTTTCGAAAGCAAAGTTTTAAAAATACTAAATTAAAAATATTATAATAATTAATCCATACCACAAAGCATAAAGGTCGTATTCCATTGAAACATAGAGGTTTTTTCTTTTAAACAAGACTAAATATTGGGCTCAATTGCGTTTCTTCGTGAACTAAAATCGGAAATTAGTTCGTGTGAACGAGACAGGGCAATACGCTAGAGCGGAATGTGAAATAATCGGTTGTCACTTTTTCGCATTAAAACTACCACTCAAAGATAAAGCACCTGAATCTAACACTGCATGAAATGTGTAAAAATTTATTCGAACGAGTATAAGTTCGACAGATAGTTTTTATCGACGATCATTCGTTTCATATTCCGCTCTAACGTATTGCTCTATCTCGTTCGCTTAAAATAATTTCAGTTTTAGTTCACAAAGAAACGCAATTAGGCCCATTATTTAAAAAATCTCGTATCATTTTCTGAAAAAAAACCATTACAATTATTCTCTTCATATCATTTTATATATCATATTGATTTATAAATACAAAACATCGTTTTTTCTTATACGTAAATATTTATTTTAAGATATTGTAGCATTCTTGCAGGATAACTGCAATGGTTACGATTAAAAAAAACAATATAAATTTAGAATTGGGCGCCGGAAAGACTATAAGCTAGCTTGAGCAAAAAGATAATCAAATACACGGGTCGTGAAAAGGGTAAATTAAAATCAATCAGTGTTTCCATCTGGTTTTTTTTAAAAAAAAAAATATTTATGTTAGGCCTAGTACCCATACTAAAAGACCTAAAGTTTATATAACCGTTTCAACAAAATTACACAATAAAAATTAACAATTAAATGACAAATTACAAAAACGGCAACTTCCGGAATGGTTGGCAGCAATACGTAAAAAAACTTAGCAAATACGGGGTATATTTCCGCCTGCGAAATACCGGACTTCGTCGCGGAAATTCAGTTCCCTCGTGCCAAAACCTACTGCGAGAAAGCCGAGGCTGGGAGTCAAATGGCTGGTCGAAAGCAGAGCTCAAGGGTCATAGAGCTGTTCTCCAGCCCAAGATAAATGCCCGGCGAAATCACCCAAAATTATATGAGTGACCGCACGAAATTTCGCACTACTCAAAAATATGGAAAAAAACGAATAAACAACTCACAGATTTTCCTGGACTTTTTGATGAACAACTGGAGAACTGGCACTAACTTCACAGTTAAATTTTAAATCAAGGTTTAAACACCGATTTTATGCGAAAACTGATTTTTATAATTAAAATGCCGCAGCCCGTACGTACAATTAGATGAAGCGCTCTTGCTCTCTCTCGAAAGTACCCCCCCCCCCCAGCTGTCAGTCGACAATTAAATAGAATATTTCACCCACTATGGACCTCTAGCGGAATTAATAGGCATTTGTTTCAGCCAAGAAACAAACCTCGATAAACATTTTATAAAACCAAAAAAGGTGCCATAGAAATGAAATTTAAAACAAACATATAAATTTAACGAAATTCGTTATAATATGTTTGTGCATAGATATATACAGCATATTTTTAGCGGTGTTTTGAATTAGTTGAATTGAAATACTCGTACAACAAGCCAGTGTTTTAAATGTTTTATTTTTAATTTTTCAATTAAAGGGTTTTACTTACTTACCTATAGTTCAATCCTACCTTAGTACAGGCGAGGCCTAGCTAGGATGGCTTTGACTTTAAAAATATGTGTAACTATATAGATTTAATAAGGAATTTTGAATTTGAATTTGATTTGAGCTACCAATTTATAATTATATTAGCTATCATTCGTAAGAACTCTTATTTTGTACATGGTTATTTTTACAAGCCCAGGCCTTTTTCGATTTCTGACTAACCTCATTAAATGCGATAATCGATCTCTACATTACATTTATTTTTTATCGGAATTTCGAAGTTTTAATATTACATAACACATAACGTTTGTAATAATAATAAATTTGTGAATCGAATATATTTTATATTTATTAGTATATTTTTATTACTGCTATATTTATTAGTATATTTTTATGACTGTGATGTGACTGTGTCAGTCACATCACAGTCACACAACCTAAACGTCATAGACACTGTTGGTTAAGATATAATATTTTGGCTGATATAATATTTTTACTGTTTCCTATATATTGTATAGAGATATTTCGGGAGAAATACTTGTCCTAGATTATACAGGATACGAAAATCTTATTGTAAATTTAAGAAAGCAAATTTTACAAGACAAGTAGTAATTTAAACAGCATACGATAATTTGGTTGTCTCTTATTCTAAACTTGCTTGTAAAAATACTTTACGATAAAATTTTCAAGTTTCTTGGAGTGTTACTTTTACCCGAACTATACGAACTTTTGATGGATCATGCATTTTAACAATACGAACAGTTTTGTATTAACTACTATATTTTGTTTAAAATCCTTTTGCCTGAAAGATATCGAATTTCGATGTGTGATTTTGTTTCTTTCGTAATTAAAACATCGTCATGAAGGTTCACTAATTTATGTCAAACCGGCAATTTATGCCATTATATATGTTTAAAAAAGCATAATACGTATAAATATATATTGATAAAATAATAGAAATAAAACGCCAGTTAAAATATAGAAATTGGAAGAAATTAACAATTAAGATGTTTCTCTTAAAAACGTCCTTTCTTGTAAGTAATATTTACGCACTTCTTTAGTAATAATGTTGTAAATTATAACTGCCGTAGAAAAAGCTTTAAATTACATATCTACAACTTGATTCCAGAATTTCGAGAAAAGAAAATATAATATCAACATTTATTGTTAATTTAATAAATTTAATTTAATGTTAGTGAATTCTGCAATTCATTTATTTTCATTCCTATTTTATGTGTTTTTTTTTTAAATTTGTGTTGTTTCTCAGAAGAGCTGCAGTTGACGTTCTCTCGATGTTAGTTATAATATGTAGACATTTACAATAAAGTAGTTAGTATAAAAACCTGTCTCGAATAACTACTCAACACTAGTTAAAAATATTACACGTGGTGCAATAGCGTAGCAAACGTAAATTTCCTTCCGTGACTGTAGTGACACAAGAACCTATCAAAAGGCCACACAATAAGTCAGAGTAAAAAATCTTATATAACTTAACGCCTTCTTGATCTTATTAACGATCCCACCGGGAGTCGGCAATGGCAAGAAATAGCACAAAAAACAACAGAAAGAGGAAGCAACTGTATTGTATCTTTTCTTCGTCACGAACATTCCTATATTTTTGGGAGAGATAAATGGCTTCGCCAAAAATAATCTCAATTCTCGGCGATCAAAGCATTTTTAAAGCTAATCCGGATGTGGTTTTTTAATGGGTTATAAAGGGGAGAAAATGACGATTTCGCGGGATGGCAGTTGTTCAAATCTACTTAGTTTATATAGGTAAATACTACGGACTTATTACGATATTTCAAAGAGGATGGTGCTATTATTTGTTTTGATTTTAAACTTTATATTTATATTCATACATTTTGATGTTGAAAATCTATTACACCTGCATAAAATATTAGAAATTTATTTGAATTTAGAGTATGATCCGACAATTAATTCCTTCGTTGTTGTCGAATACAAAGAAAGATTTAGGCGGTAGTTTATTATTATATTTTTTTCAGATTTTTTCAGTGTTAGGTTAGTATTTAGTGGTTAGGATAAATGGTTGTGGTTTATAATGGGTTATAAAAGGAAGAAAACTGCGAATTATCGGTAATAGCAGTTGTTTAAATTTACCTACTTATTATAAATACTATGGTATTATCACAATATTTCAAATAAAATGGTACAAGTACCATATGTATTTGTTTTTTAGAGTATTTATTTGTTGTGGAAAAATAAAGGTTTTTTTTAATTTAGAGAATGAAACGACTATTAATTTCTTTTGTGTTATCGAATACAAAGAAGAAATTATGGGTTAGAATCTAACGCATACTTTTAACGTTTAATCTTATGGTTATATTATTATAATTTTACATATTTTTTCAGTGTAGAGTTAGTGTTCAGTGGCTACGATATATGTATAGATAGGGAATGTATATGATATTGGAATGTATATGATATCTGATAGGACATTCTGATAGGACACAGGATGCGTCGGACACACAATATTTCAAAACATAAAACTTTCAAATTTACGTACCAAAATTTTTTTTTTTAATTAGTTTTAAGATAGTTAAAAAAACTAACTTATCCTAACGCCATATAGGTGTTTATGATTTGTTTGTTGAAAAGAACTTACTTAACCTACCGAAATGTTGGGGGTTGACGATTATTTAAATGCCTATATATCTATATCAGTATAGCGTATTTTTTCAGATGTTTTCAGTGTAATGTCAGAGTTTAGTGGTTAAGATAAATTTAAAGATAGTTTCTCTAATTAGTCGTTGGTTGCTTCGCCAAAAATAATGTCAATTCTTGGAGATCAAAGCATTTTTTTTAATAATCCGGTTGTGATTTTTTAATGGGTTATACTCGTACAGTGAACAGAACGGCGAATTATCGGTAATGGCAGTTGTTCAAATCTACCTTTTTATTATTAATACTATGGAAATATAGCAATATTTCAAATAGGATGGTACAAGTACTTGTTTTTATTTTTAAAATTTGTATATATTTATATATTTTGAAGTCGAAAATCTATCATGTAAAAAAATGTTAGAAATTTGTCGAATTTAGAGAACAAAGCGACTGTTATTTCCTTTCATGTTATGGAATACAACGAAGAAATTATGCATTAGAGTATTGTATTTTTACAGATTTTTTTTACAGATTTCAAAGATAGGCAATTTTTACGATATTGGTATCTTTTTCATTTATCAAAAAAATAATACTACTAGATTCGATGAGTTTAACAGCTCTACCTCTGGGCTGGAATATCATTCAAAAAGTAGGTTAATCCTTCGTTTCTTTTTATTAGATTTCTTAATAACAATATTTCTTTAAAATATCCCAGACAAAATATATAGCGCTTTATAAAAGGCTTTTTATATAGCGGTTCAATATATATATATATATATATATATATATATATATATATATATATATATATATATATATATATATATATATATATATATATATATATATATATATATATATATATATATATATATATATATATATATATATATATATATATATATATATATATATATATATATATATATATATATATATTTCTTCGTATAAGTAGGGTTCGACACGTAATATTTTAAAATACAAAAAATTCTAATTTACATTTTTTTAAACATATATTTTTAGTTATTTTTTAGGATATTAAATAAAATTCACTTATCCTACCACCATATAAATAGGTGTTAAAGATTTGATTTTAAAAAGTACTTACTTAACCTACCGAAACGTAGGTGGTTGTCACTTATTTAAATGCCTATATCTCGCTTATTTATTGAAGCTGAAAAAAGATTACACTAGTTTCGTAGTCACTGTGTGACATTAAAACATCAACAATGTAGAAAAGGTACCAATATTAGAATAATAACAAATATAGTTCCTGTAATAATTCGTATGTAGGTTGTTTCATAATTTGTCAAAATGTTTATACCTACGTACATGTTCCCGAATCAGTTCAAGTAAAGAGTTCGTAAATAGTCGGCACTTGCTCGTATATATTCGGGCGTTACCCCTCACGCTTCCGAGTGCGATTCCAGCCGGCCGCGCGGCGTTCGGTTCGCCCGCGGTGGGAGTGGAAGCGGAGTCGGCCGCGGAGCGGAGAGCGAGCGAGTCAGTCCTCCGCAGACCTTCGCCAGGGTCGGACGTGTCGCCGGTTCGCGCGGCGCCCGCTCTCGATTTATGTGCTACGCCAGCGACATCGACGAACCGAACCGCCAGTGACTGTGTTGTGTTGTAGTGTGTAATGATGGGGGTGCGCTCGCATACGTGCTATACGCGGGCGTGCGGTTACAGAGAAATCAACTGAAAATGCGGTGGAAGTTATTATAATTGACGATTGCGTTTCTTCACTTCCTTTTTTTAGTTTCTTAAAAATTAACTTTTCGTAGATTATCACGATGGTTTCGACCTCTAGTCAGGCGGTAGTGTTGTTCGCGATTTTCGGCTGGTGCTGGGCGGAGCCGGCGCCGCTGCCGATCAAATATGAAGCGCCTGACGACTGCCAGTGGTGGCTTCGCGATCCCTCCGCCTCGGATGAAGTGTCTCTAACGTGTAAACTAAGGACCATCAACAGCGAGTTCGACACGACGAATTTCAGTGTAATACCTTCGGAACATACGACGTCGCTTAGAATCGAGTGCAACGACGTCATCCTATCGAGGAGCTCCTTGGACGACCGTAGTTTTTCACACCTGATCAAGCTGAGAGAATTGATACTGGATCATTGTAAATTAGGCAAGTGGCCCCCCGGGGTGCTCGCCGGGCTGCGAGATCTACGAAATCTGACCGTGCGCACGAGGAACACCGAGTGGGCGGCGATGAGCCTCGAGATCGCATCCGAGAGCTTTCAACCGGTCAGGCAGCTCGAGAGGCTGGATTTGAGCTACAACAATATCTGGTCGTTCCCGGAGAGCCTGTTCTGTCCGCTGACGAATCTTATGTACCTGAACGTGTCATTAAACAGATTGCAAGACGTCAGCGACTTGGGGTTCAGAGAGAAGACACCGTCGCCACCGCAACTGCTAATAAGCGCGCGGGACGAGGAAGATAATGTGCCGCCGACTGCTGCGAGAGGTGCCACTAATTCGCCCTGCTCGCTCGACGTCCAAGTCCTCGACGCCTCCTATAATCACTTCGTGCTGATGCCCGGAAACGGATTCAGCGCCTTGAAAAGACTCAGAGAACTCCACTTGCATGACAACGAAATCTCGATGGTCGCTGATAAAGCACTCGCCGGACTAAAAACCCTACAAATCATAGACTTATCAAACAACAAAATCGTCGCTCTTCCACCAGAACTCTTCCGAGATTGCATAACATCGATAAAAGAAATCTACTTACAAAACAATTCGATAAGCGTATTAGCACCTGGTCTTTTCGCCAATCTAGACCAATTACTCGCTTTAGATCTATCGAGAAACCACTTAACCAGCGCTTGGATCAACCCGAACACTTTCACAGGGTTGATAAGAATGGTCTTACTCAATCTATCGAACAACCGCCTATCGAAATTAGAGCCGAACATATTCAAAGATTTATACACTCTCCAAATATTGAACATACAGCACAACATGTTAGAAAGCATAGCAGCTGAAACGTTCGCGCCTATGAATAATTTACATACACTAATTCTCTCGTTCAATAGAATATCTCATCTGGACGCGTACGCGCTGAACGGTCTTTACGTGCTGTCTCTTCTGTCTCTCGACAATAATATTCTGGAAGGTATCCATCCGGAAGCGTTCCGCAACTGCTCGTCTTTGCAGGATTTAAACTTAAATGGCAATATACTGACCCAAATCCCGCTCGCTTTGAAGGACATGCGACTCTTGCGAACGGTCGACTTAGGCGAGAATCGAATCCCCTCCCTCGAAGAGCCCGGATTCAAAGGCATGAATAATCTATACGGACTCAGACTGATCGGAAATAAACTTGAAAACATCAGTAAAAGTGTATTTTCCGAATTGCCATCGCTACAGATATTAAATCTAGCTCGTAATAAGATCAAACACATCGAACAAGGTGCGTTTGAAAATCTAATGAATTTGCAAGCAATTAGATTAGACGCAAATCTATTGACAGACATGAACGGACTCTTTGCGAATATTCATTCTTTATTATGGTTGAATGTGTCTGACAACCAAATGGAAAGATTCGATTATGCTCTCGTTCCGCCTGGACTGCAGTGGCTCGACCTTCACAAGAATAATATTGTGGATTTGGGAAATTATTACGGTCTCGATAAAGAACTGAAATTGCAGACGCTCGACGCCAGTTTTAATAAAATGACCAAAATCACGTCGACGTCCGTGCCGAGTAGCATTGAGCTATTGTTCCTGAATGACAATCTGATAACGCAAGTAGATGCGCATACGTTTGTAGGCAAAAACAATTTGACTCGAGTTGACTTGTATGCTAATCAAATAGTGGGCATGGATTTGAATGCGCTGCGCTTGACACCGGTCGACCCAGAGCGACCTCTGCCCGAGTTTTACATCGGCGGAAATCCGTTTCAGTGCGACTGCACAATGGAATGGCTGCAGAGGATAAACAAACTGGATCACCTTCGCCAGCATCCGAGAGTGATGGACTTGGAAAGCATCTACTGCAAGCTCTTATATAATAGAGACCGGACTTACGTCCCGTTAATCGAGGCAGAGTCGTCTCAGTTCCTCTGCACGTACAAAACTCACTGTTTCGCGTTGTGTCATTGCTGCGACTTCGACGCGTGCGACTGCGAGATGACGTGCCCGGCCAACTGCACCTGCTACCATGACCAATCGTGGTCGGCCAACGTCGTCGAATGTTCCGGCGCCGGGTACACGGAAATGCCGAGCGGCATTCCCATGGACGCAACCGAAGTTTACCTCGACGGCAATAACTTCGGCGAACTGTCTAGCCACTCTTTCATCGGTCGCAAAAACCTCAAAGTTCTCTACGCGAACAATTCCAACATAGCCGCGATATACAACCACACATTCAGCGGTCTCAGGCGACTCACCGTGCTGCATCTCGAAAACAATTACATAAAGGAGTTGCTCGGCTTCGAACTTGCCACTTTGGAAAACTTGCGCGAACTTTATCTGCAAGGCAACAAGATACATTACATCGATAATAGGACGTTTATCGAGCTCAAGCAGTTAGAAGTACTTCGCTTGGAGGGGAATCGCATTTACGGCCTCGCCGTTTGGCAGTTTACCCTCAACCCGTATTTAGTGGAAATCGGGCTCTCGGAAAATCCTTGGTCATGCGACTGTCAGTATATTCAGAAATTTCGCGGCTGGCTTCGCGGCAACATTGGTAAAGTGGTCGATTCGAGCCGGATAGTGTGCGTGTTTAATAACGTGACGAACGCCCCGGGCCCCTCTCTGGCCGACTTCAATTCGACGAGCTGCTCGAGCTACCTCGGGGGCAGTTCTTCCATCGTCGAGAGCCAGGTCATAAACGATTATTTGCCCCTGCTCCTGATAACGGTGTGCGTGTTCGCGGTGAGCGTGGGGCTAGTGTGCAGTCTGTTTTATTACCGACGCGAGCTGCGCGTCTGGATATACTACCGCTGCGGCTTGCGCATGTGCTACAAGAGCACTGCCTTCGACGAGGAGCAGGACAAAGACAGACTGTTCGACGCTTACGTGAGCTACAGCGTCAAAGACGAGGCCTTCGTGACGCAGATGCTGGCGCCGGGTCTCGAGTCAGGCGACCCCAACTTCAGGCTGTGCCTGCACTACAGGGACTTCAACGTGTCCGCTTACGTCGCCGACACGATCATCGAAGCCGTGGAATCTTCAAAGAGGACTGTGGTAGTTTTATCGAAGAACTTTATTCACAACGAGTGGTGCCGGTTCGAGTTCAAATCAGCGCTGCACGAGGTGCTCAAAGAGAGGAGAAGGAGACTGATTATTATATTACTGGGCGAATTGCCTATGCGGGACATCGACCCCGATCTCAGGCTGTACCTCAAGACGAACACTTGCATCGAGTGGGGTGATAGGCAGTTCTGGCAGAAACTGAGGTTCGCGATGCCTGACATACGGAAGACGTGCCATCATCAGAGGTCGACTGTAAATATTTACGCATCTGTGACTCCAACGCATTTCGAGAGGTCGCGGTCACCGGCGCTTCCACCGCCACCAGGTCCTCCTCCTGGGAAGTTGCCACCGTCATTTTCGAGGGTATCAGCGCTGAGCCTCCAGCCTGCGACCCTGCAGTCGTCCAGGGATCCCCGACGACCGCCGCAACCACCGGCTTTATGGGCGTAGCGCATGATTCACCGCAGGTATGGATTTTATTTTTCTATTAGTATAATCATTTTAACAAAGAACGAGCAATCGTTGCATAAACAGCCACTTAAACTTTCTGCGATATCTCATTTTGCTTAAATTGAAACGCCCTATTTTACATCACCTTGTATTTCTGGTCTGTCATTTCTTTGGTAATTTATTTAGTTGATTGACTTTTTCTTCGAGTGTATTTTCCTATCTCTCCTCATTAACTTCTTTTTCAATTTCTGCATTTCACTTAATAGGTAAATTCTTATTCAGTCCATTTATTTCAGCGAACAAATACCTCTATTCTTATGGGCATTTCCATTACCTGCTTCAATACTCTTTTATATATACATATTTCAATACTCGCAATTAATCATGTATTTTTGTGTATTTTTTCCTGCCTATGTAGATGTTTAAATCGTATTACTTAAAATATTCACTTAAACCTATTGACTTATACTAAGGATAGATGAGACCTACTAAAGACAGACTAGAGATATATATGTAAAAAAAATAACTTCTTATGTCATTAAACATCTATATGTGAGAACCTGTTATTGGCTATCATTTATTATTTAAGTTGTTATTTAATATTTTATATGGCTGTTGGTTTTCCTTAAAAAAAAAAAAAATAATAAAATAACATTTTAAAATTTAAAATTGAAATGGAAAAACTTTTATAAAGCATGTTTTAAAATCTCATTTTGCTCAAATTGTATTAGTAATTTGTATATCATATAATTATAATATAATAGGTAATATAATTTGACCAATTATTATATAATTTAATTATATAATATTATACAATTATTATATTATTATAATATTATTATTTAATATTGATTTAAGTAGTACATATATTATCACAAAATTGTAGGATTTATCAACTAAATTGTCTTACCGTTCTTCTTTAGACAAGTGACAGTCAAAAAGCATTTCCCGTGAGTAGATTAAACATTTTTAGAAATGATTCTGCTATAGATTTTATACAGATAGGTAGCTAAAGTTCTAAGGTACGATTTATACAAACAATTACTTCTATGGCCATATGTTCAATATAGCGAGAAATACATGATGACGATGATTGAAGGACTTTTTATGTGAGGATCTTTAATAATTTAAATTGAGATATATAAATAGAACAATATAGAGATATAAAATGAATTTTTTTCCTTACTCTCATAAACAAGATTTTTTTATGAAAACTCTCATCGAAATCGAAGCCTTTCAAAGTTTATTACTTTTTAAATAAATTCACCCAAAACACCTTATTTTTGTTTTTCGGAATTTGGATTTTTTGCGGAGAGAACTTACAGAATTTTACTGAAAAATTCTTTACATTTAAAATATTTGCAACTTATTTAGATGATACATCATCTTATTGACATGTATATTGACAGTGGGATATGCTATTTTGCAAACTGGAATCTGAAGGTAATCATGTGTGTCATTTTGGCTCGTTTTCATCGATATTTCTGTGTCTATTTCTCAAAGACTTGGAAGCGTATTTCTCATATGACGTAGTTATTTTTCATAAGACATTTCAAAGATCTCATAAGACATAGAATCTTTATCTGACTATTATTGTAACATATGATGTAGTTATAATATTTGTAATTATAACTTTTATTTTGATTATGCGACGTGATGCTTAGGGTGGTTAAACAGGGGTCTTTAATTGGCTTTTTAGCCTCGATAATTTTTTATTAATCTTTCGTGTCTACTTTCGTGTGTGATTTTTTGTGAGTAATGTAATTCCACTATGTCATTTAACTTTGTGTAATTTATTTACGTATGTAGATAGTCAAGTCAAATTACTTATGATGGTTATATTTTCGTTGTCGTCTTTAAATCACTTTATTGTAAAATTTTAGAACAAATTACTAGATAATAATGATGCTAAAAAGAAAATTTCATATTAAATCAATTCATTTATTGTCTTAAAAACTAATACATAGTTGTGTAGACATCGTTGCATTACATTTACAATTGTGAAATATTAAATTGTTCATTCCATTAATAATCAAAAGAAGAATACTTACTCGTAAGAATGTATCTATAGTATGTACATAGGTATAATTGTAGAATTAAATCGAGTCTCACTATTTAGTTTGCTGGATAAAAACAATAGGTAGAAATTATCTTAATATGGTTGTGATTCTATTTAAATAAAATGAATAATGTAATGAAAAAACGATAAAAAATTAAATATTAATTTTTATAAAAATCAATAAATGTAGTGTCAAAAATAGCAAAGAAAAGTGAGAAATGTCAAAAAGTAAAATAAAATATCTTATGTGATTACATTGCAAATACAAATAGTCAATATGTAATTAATATGTACCTAATAATAGAAATAGTCAATAAATTTTGGTCAAATAAAAAATCGTTTAGTACATATTATAAAAATAGCCAAGATATATTTTTTTTAAATCTTTAATATCATACAATTCTCTTTCAATGATATATAATTTGTGCTTATTTTAAAATTAGGGTATTTTTCCTTCCCAGCATATTTTTTTGATACTAAGGGGTAGCTTGTTGTAACATAATATCATTCCGACGTAGTTTGGATTCTTTTTAAAAAGTTCTAGTTTTGGACGCGAAAGAAACAAATTATTTCTCCCTCTGGTAAAATGGTTATGGGTACCTATCTGCTTGTATCGGCAGATAAATGTTTTTTAAAATAAATGTAATGCATTCTAACACGTACAGAGATGGAAAGGTGAGAATTTAAGGTTTCTGAAATGACGGCTTGATTATACATAACACAGATTACTTAAAATTCGAATTTTATAATCTAAAATTGATATCCATAATTCCTTTCATTTCTCCTAATTTAATTTGCCCTCTGTCGAAAATTCAAAATTTATCTCAGATATTCGCTTAGCTTCTTGAGTCTGTTTCCTTCAAGGCCTGAATTGAGTTTATTTCGTAATCATCCTAAGCCGCCGTGACAAATATTCTGTTTACAGAGACCCGCTGTCCCATTATCAAAAGAACATTAACCCGATAAACAAGTGAGCCCGCGTTGTTGGTCCGTTGTTATGATGTGACCCTACATAATCCGTTGCCGGCCCTTTTATCTCGTCGTCGCGGGGCGCACATCCATCCGCGGGGCAGATGGCGCTGGGATTGTCTCCTATGTTTACCTTTACGGGGCATGAGTCGGCATTTATTTCGCGCGTTCAATTTAAACGAGCTATTTATACTGTGGGGCATCGTACATACGCACTACCACTTCAAAGAGCCCCGAACAAATACTGCGCCTACTAAAAAGCTGGGTAATTTCAGGAACGAGTGCACTCGAGCGCGAACACCCGCCCGTTTTTAGTACATACATCGGCGCCGCCCCTATCTCTTGCCCGTTGCTCACTTTTATTTTTGTCATCGGCTTAATCCTACGCCCTTATTTATGCGACTCTACCGAGGATACCAAGCAGATATATTTGCTAGGCGGTGTCGCGTTACAGGGGCGACAAAAAAGGTTACTAAATTCCTGATAGATGATAAAGTCGAGAGCTATTCTGGTCTCTAAATTCTTTTTTAACAGCCCTACGTTTGGATTATCATTCAAAAAGTAGGTAAAAATCATTTGGCTTTTTTTCACTAGATTTCTTAATAAGGGGCTCTCTAGACGATCAAGCATGTTTGTCAAGCATCGCGTCGCGGGCTGGGAGGGGATCGTAAACCGCAGGAAATATGCTTTTTTTTATATTTACTAAAAATAGCTAATTTTGTAGTTTTATACCAGGGAGTGACGTCATTTATCAATCAACTACGTCTAATTAACGTGACTCCCTGGTATAAACTACAAAATAAGGCATTGGTAAATAATTAAAAAAAATATTTGCATATTTCCTGCGGTTTACGATCCCCTCCCAGCCCGCGACACGATACTTGACAAGTATGCCTGATCGCCTAGAGAGCCCCTAATAATACTTGTTTACAATATACCATAAAACTTTTTTACGCAATAGACTCATTTATGACCCTTTTTGTATTTAGAATCGTAGTTATCACGTACTCTGGGTTTCGGTTTCTTTTTTTTTTTTTTTTGTTTTTGTTTGTACTTGATCGTATTTATTTATTTTGTTTGTACTTGAACGTACGTGATACGTTTTGTTGCGTTCGGGCGATATTATAGCGGACGTATCACGTACGTTCGTATAGGCACTGTATACCAACCAGTAGCTTTACTCTCAAGCTACACAGCATTGCGAGGAATGTGGGCTGAGGGGTACGTCCCGACGAACGCCTTTAGTTAGCATTACGCGCAGGTAAAGGCTGGCGCAATTTTCGAGCGTTTGGATATCTGCGTAGGCCGAGTACCGGGACATCTGGCGACCATATCCGAGCCATTACGACTCGTGACGTATTCGTTTTGAATTCAATTTTGTTCTAAGAGAAGCTACTGTCTGGCATACTATTGTATAGGTAAGGCGGTTAAAGAGAGTTAATTATAACTATGTTAGCTTCAAACTAGATTAGATACAAACAATTTTGGGTGAATGCTAGCACTGGCGCATGATGAAGTGCTAGTGCTAGCATTCACCCAATTTCCTTATTCAGGGAATACTAAAATACTCGAAATTGAATATTCTCATCCTATTTTTCCGTACTCTGCAGCGAAGTGTTAAAGAAAAGAATAGAAGAAGTCTCAAGAAGGCCAAGTCGCGTTATGGAACTCTGAAGTCGACGTTGTTTAAAAGCTCGCTATTTCACCTTACGTGTATTCCTCGTGATTCGTAACAAGAGATGTTGCTCTAATTAGAGTTCATAGTATAATATTTGCGGTAAAAATATGACAAAATTAACTCCCAGGCGAGTTTTTGCAAAGAATAATGCATCGAAGTCAAAGAGTACGTAATTCTTGAAGGCATATCGTTATTTTTTGGTAATTTTGTTTGTAAGAATTGTTCGAAAGTCTTAAACTTATAGGGACCAAAGAGCTGTAATCTTTTAGTTGTTCTTGCGACTCAAAAACAAAATAATAAAAAAGCAAGGGTATAGACCTGTCAAGGATTTGAAATTCTTTTTCTTCTATTAATTATTTTTGCAAACCCTTGTATACTTTGGCCAAATTCTAAGTTTTTTTTACACTCCGTGAATTGAACTGACATTTCTTTACTTCGGATGTAATACTTTTATTTAATATCCTTTAATATAATTATGAATCCACGCTTCATCAATTTGTTTGCGTTGGAATGCACGTGCATTTTTTTTAAATTCTGAAACTTCATTGGGACCCAGAAATTACGCCCCTTAAAAACATAGATTTCTGATGTTCGCCTTATTATCAGGATATATGCGAAATAGATCTGTAATAGGATAAGAAAATCTCTGATTGTATGCATCTTGTTTAATATAAACCTCTACTAGAATGATATTTTAAACATTATTTAAATTCTCTAAAAGGTTTCGCATTCGTAGAAGCAAGCAAAGGAGTTCTATGTTAAGTTGCCCAATATGCCGATACCTTCAACTCTTTAACAAAGCATCGCTAATACTCTTCTAATAATAGAGCAGTGAGACTCGTTCAATCAGGCGACATGTTCAGTTAAGTTGGGCTCGAAGACGACCGCTGCAGCCCGCGGCAACTTTTAACGAGAGATTTCTCTGCAGACGAAAGGATTATATGAGAGGGGGTAGAATTAAAAAGAACCAGGATCCTTATTACTTTCTTGTTCAATCATGCCCAAAAGGATTAACGTAAGTCGGCGGAGGATTTTGGTTCGAGCGAGTTTCTTTTGTCCCACCGCCCGAATGTTATACAATTCGGCTTTGGCGGATCTCGCGAAAAGGTGGGGATGAGATTTCCTTCGCACTCGTTCGCATTATAAAGATCCGGGATTTACAGCCCTGGAATAGTAAACAGTTTTACCTGATTTTTCGTTTCATCATTACATTAGATTACATTTTCGACGTTTCCAATTGACGTGTTGAAACCACTCTTGGACGTATCAAAATGTTTATGTTAGGTAGTCTTGTTACTACTTTTCACATAATATATATAGATAGTCAAGAATTTTGTTATTACATTGTCAAAAAATAATATCTAAGAAAATTACATTAATAATTTAAATAGCCAATTATTTGGAACCTACTAAAAGTTATTCATCGTAAAATGTTATTTTTTTAAAAATTAAGGCATGTTAATTAACTCCCCCACATATGCCAACTTATGTTTTACGTCCGTTATATTATTGCCGGACGCAACAAGCCGTATCACGCACGTTCGAGTACAAAAAAAATAAATAAATAAATAAATAAACCGAAACCCACAAAGCGTATGTGATAATTCAAATTATTCCTACGATTCTAAATACAAAAGGGTAATAAATTGTTGAATGTTATAAATGTCTGTGTAAATATTTGTAAACAATTATTGTTATTAGGAAATCTAATGAAAAAACCGAACGATTTTTTACCTACCTTTTTTAATAATAACCCAAAGGTAAAGAGGGCAGGGCTCTCTAGACGATCAAGCATGCTTGACAAGAATCGCGTCGCGGGCTGGGTCGGGATCATAAACCGCAGGAAAAATGCAAATATTTTTTTAAAACATTTATCAAAAACGCCTAATTTTGTAGTTTATGCCAGGGATTAACATTAATTAGACGTAATTGATTGATGAATGACGTGAATAAAATAAAATAAAATAAATCCGTATTAAAACTTATTCATCGTAATATCAAAGTTGACAGTAAAATGTTAAATAATCAAATTAACGCTACATCATACATTTAGAAACTAAAATTATGATCAAATAAAAAATGAATCACCATACCTACTTTCAAATATATTCATAGATAAAATTATTTCTGCTCTCCTTACATTGTCGATCAGTCTCGCAGTACACGAAATAATGTCAGTATGATTGACGCACTCGCTTTAAACAATCCGTAGCCGGTTGCGGCAGAGCATAACCGATCGGCGAACTTTATTGCAAAATCTCCCGTTTAAAATGTCAAATAACGAACCTCGAGATGAAAGTTCAGACGCGATTGCAATTGCACAAAGCGAATGACATTAAACTAGATAAACCTGCGGTTGAACCACCGTCACGAATCTAGGCAGTTGCCGGAATTAAACTTTAGCCGAGGTATCAGAACGCAAGGAGAGAGCGCTCGGCAAAGACAGGTTTCTCTCGCATGTGCAATGAAATTCATTTTGCCAGAACGTAACGCACGTATATCGGCAAATTTATCTAAAGTAGGAAATCGGCGGATTCCCGTTAACGGCAAGTGAAATGTCAATTGAATAATCAAGAGACATTGCAAATGAAACCACGTATCTTAGAAGATACTTTTGAGGCAATGAAAGGAAAAGGAGAATAGAATTAATGCAATTACTATTGTGGAAATAAAAGTAGTTTGTCATGCATATTCGAAAGCATTTTAGGGTATGGTGTCATATTCTGGGGACACCGTACCTTAAAAAAACATCTTAATATATTTGCACCAAATGTGTACAATCAGAATCCTATGTAACATGACTCCTTAAGATATCTGTAGAGGTCGTTTAATTTCTTTAGGTAAATCTACACTCACTCTATGTTTTTGGATGTAAATTGATCATCTTAGATGCTTGTACGGCCGCGTTTATATATTCAACTACCCAGTTCATAACTGTGGCATAAGAGAGAGTAGGTTTACGTAAAATATTTTTGAACTGTTACAAAAATATGTGCACCTTTCATAATATGAAGAAACTTTTTCACAGCTTTTTGGTGAATTTTAACGATTTTGTAATAAAATCAACACCATATTTTTTTAAAATGCCTAGTGGCTAAAAAAGTATCCATTCCATCGATTTCAAATTTAGAACATTGATAGTTAAAACAGGTTTCTAAAAATCTGGTAGATTGTTTTAACATCTGATCTTTTAAAGTAGTGTAGGCTCAAATGTTTAACGGCTTGCCATGCGATCTAAAATCTTTGGCAAGAGAGGTTCGACCATAAAAATTGAAATTGGAGTTGAAAAGATTTTTGATTAAACAGGAATATTACGTAATAACATTTATTAAATGGCAATGTGTTTAGCTTTTTTTATGATTTTTTATAAAAAATACTATTCAAATTCGATTATTACTACTATTACTTTTTTTTCATATTTTCAACTATAATGATATGATTATTTATTGTATACTGTGTATCGGCTTAGGACTCTATTATTACTTTAGGAATTAAGATAAAAATGGCAACGCAATGAAATAGAATAAAAAGTTGATTTAGTTATTTGGAGGTGGCAAGAATTATGTATATTTTAACATGATGTTTTATTGAATTTATGTTTCATTATTTATCAATTTTTCCGACATAACTTTATGTCCAACTGTCAAAACAACTGTAAAAGTTTTAAATGACAATAAAGTTTGAATGTAATTAAATCAAAAATAGTCTTTCATACATTCTAAAATGTAATGATACAATCTCCTAGTTTATGAAGTGTTAACATTCATACAAAGAAATGTACAGTTATAATAACATTTATGTCATCATATATTCCCACTATCATCAATTATATTTAATTAGTCCAAACTCAAAATAAACAAGAGGATATGAAAAACTGTTCCGTTGAAAAGCCGCCACAGGCCTCAAAGTAGATACGGCCCTATTATTACAAGCATAACAAGGAAATCCAAAAACTTACCAAAGTAGGCCAGGACGTGTTATTATATTTGAATCAGTCATCCATTCTGGAGCGCCCCCCTCTCGGCCAGGCAAACGTATAATTTGTGTCCCCGACGGACGCCGGCGTCAAACGACGACGGCTTGTATATCTGTTAGCATCTCGAGCTCGGACGTACCTGGAAATTAACCAGAATGCTATCGAGAATAAAAAAACGAAGCGCCCGCCTCGAGCCGTACGCAGGCATCTATAATTTCAGGATTATCCCTAATCGGTTATAAATCAAACTCGAATTGTTACGCAGCAATTTAACGCGCCGTGAAATCGAACGCATTTAGAATGGTTCCACGATAGTTTCGGCTTTAAAAAAGACTAAATTCCTGAGACCGGTTTGCGAGAGATTCGAGATTCGAGTTTAGATCTCGCATCCTTTCTGTATATTATAATACGCAGCAATTGTGCCAATAACCTGGAACTGTAAAACAAAAGACGATACAAGCGTACTTCCGATGTCGATTGGGTTAGTTTAAATTGCCGGATATCATGTTAACAACGTTGTTAAACTTAGTGATATTACGGTTATAAACGATGTTCTCAAATTTCTGTACAAGATATCGAAAAAGCGTAAGAAAGAGGTAACCACAGTCTAACGAGTATTTTATTAGCACTGTGGAAAATATCAGTAATTTCTGTTATTCTTTGATTTTAACATCGTTTTGGCGAATTCCTCGTCAAAGTTTCCTTCTATTTTCCCTCTATAATGACGCATCTTTCCAAACAGCATACTGCGCTCCCATTGTCCCCAGTCTATATAAACATAATACGGCTATTGATACGTGATTACTTACGACTCATTGGTCCCGAATTCTGCTGCACAAATATTTTGCCGTATCATCCAGCCGGCAGCGAGACGTCCCTATAAATGGATTTGTATTAGTAAATTATTGTCGTTGTTGAAAGCGGGCACGCACCGAAAAATGTCCTCAATGCGCCGTCATCTCGAGCAGAAGTCTCCCAAGTGCACGTCTATTCCGCGATTAATGGACTCAACGGGATCCTTTAAAAATAAGGGACGACAGTTTTTTTTGCCGTACATCACGGCAGGATGGATTTTACGTAGAGTATTATGTATTATGATGTAGAACGAAGACCGACAACGAGTTTTGCGAGGTAGTGTAGTAAAAATAGCATGGTTCTAAATGGGTTTTTTTCTCTCGTAGGCTTTAAATTCGTTGAGAAATCGTTTTAAATTTCTATTGTCTTCTTTCTAATACTTGTCTGGACTTCTTCTATCGCACTGTGCAGCGCCACCTATCAATTCTGAGGATTGAATATCAATATAACACAATTATTTAATTGTACTTACGAAATAATAGGGGTCGGATTTTCATGGCCTATACTTTCAGCCTGATCTTAAAACTTCTTATTCTTGTAGCGTTATTGCCGAGTCTTCGTGTAATAAAATCAGTTTTTATGCAGTATAAAAATACATTACGTATACATACTGAACGTCAAAAGCGTCTAATAATATACGCGCTTGCGGTAGTGCAGCATCATAGTACTGGCATAGGTTTGCGTACGTCCAGTAAGTACACCACAGCTCGTCGTAAGAGTATCTGCGGTTTTTTTATTTATGTTCCTAAAATAGCTTTTTCGCTTTAACTCTGGATCTAAGGCGGTGTGCGTAGGAGCCCCCCCCTCCTCATTACCTAATATGCCAAATGATATTACAGCAATTACAAGTGCAAAATAAGTCTGCCTTAATAGTTCTCTCGATAACACATTTCTCAGCATCTAGAAGGCATAAATCATCTCCTAATCCTTTACACCAGGTCAGATAAATGCATTCATTTACAAAATTCTGACATTGTCCACGTGAAGATGTTGTCACCTTTCGTTCCTTTTACGTAACGAAAATCTTTTCGCCGTGGGAGCGATTTCAGCCAAAGCAAATGCCGACCCATTGTCGGCGAGTATATAAATAATCCTGCGTAGTAAATAGATGTCGCAGTCCAGTGCCAAATGGATTCCTTTAGGAAGTGCAGCGGTGATTATAAAGTTGGCTTGGAGTTAAAGCTGGCCTCGGAGTTCGCTGCCATGGCAAAAAGGTGAAACCGGAGGAGTACTTGCAGAATTTGGCACCGTTCGTCGTTTAGGTCGATGAATGGCGAGATAACATAGACAAGATAGAAATCACACAATGTCCTGACAACATAATTAAATCTAGGAAATAGAATAATTAACAAAACATAAAACACAAATTATATATAAAAAAATATATAAATATTGAAAAAAGTAGTCTTTAGGGGGCCGGTAAAGGGTAGGACTTCATACAATCGCCAATGCAAATTAATTACTATTGAACCCTTAGTATATAGGCCAGTCAATTGGACACGAAAAAGACCCCGACCTGGCCATGTATGTAGTTATATTTTTCTCGAAAGGTCATGTAGTTCGATTTTTTATACGTTGTTAGGAACTGTGCCAATAGTAAGAGCCCAAGCTTGCAGCTTTAAAAGACCATAGTATAACTAATGTATATATTATTGCGGAAAAGAGACAGCTAAAATCCTTATATTCTATGAGATCAAAGATAGCCCTCTGAGATCGAAAAATAACCTGCTACCCTCCATCCCTGGTCACAGCACTGACTTTTTCTCATTCTCTTTTACCGTGCATGGAGCCCATCTTTGGAATGCTTTGCCAAAATATGTGAGAACCGGGTCAAGCATAACATGTTTTAAAAACAGAATTTTTCCACATAAATTCCCTTTCCCTTCCCGTTCTCCTCCTTTTTAAACATTTGCGTCCTTATGAGTGTTAGTTTATTTTTTTGTGGCACATTTTTTTGTGGCACATGCCCAGAAAGAGTTAAGTATATATTTTTTTGTTTCTCTTTTATTGTTGTATTTGTCATATTCTTTATATAGGTTAAGTTAGCATCTACTTGCAAATAATGTTCATACAATAGTATATGCTAGCTCTAAAATATAGCCTGCAGGCAATAAGCTCGCCTTTTCTTACGAATACAGCGTTTTATTATTATCTTATTTGTTTACTTGGTGGAATAAATGATGAGGTGTTAATGTTTGTGGCTACGAACAAAAGAAAAATGATCCTGGAAGTATCGTGGTTGTATTTATTGCGCTATCTTCCCACAACTTCGAAAAACTCCAAATCGAATTCGTCAACCCTGCCCATTCATTAAAATCCTGGTGTCAAAGAGCTTGTTAGATAAGCATAAAGAGTTGTAAATCTTTCGAAGGGAGATCGTTATGTGATCATCGAAACACGTCTCAGAAAAAAAGGCCCTCGAAAAAAGCACTCGAGAATATTTCAAGGGAACGGTTCCCTCTACCTGGTATCTTTTTTGTATATCAAAGCGAAATAATAACAGTCCATCGAAACCCGAGGCTAGTCGTCAGTGTTGTAACAGAATGAGAACAGTTTGACGCCGTGACGTTTTTGGCCCCAGGAAACGGAGTTAGGTTTGTTTTTTGTTATGGCGGGACAGCCACATTTGAAATAATACGTGAAACCACAATTTTATATGACGTAAAGATTGTTACAGACTACAATATAAAAAAGAACCATATAAGTTCAATTAAATGTAGTGATGTGTTGTTTTACGACTAAATTTCACGATTTATCTGATAGCCAAGGCTGCTTTGTTGCGTAAATGAGTCGACAAACGCTATTCAGTAGCAAAAACTTGCAATAATTAGCAAAAAACCTATCAATATAATGTATCGTGTCCTTCATATTTTTGGCAGCCTTTTGAGAAGGTCTTCATACTATGATTTGTACTAACAGTTCGTTTTATATAATAATTCGTTTGTTTTATACATTGATCATAAGTCAGGTGATCGGGAATTGAAGAAAAGCGATAATATAATTATTAGTATTTGACATATTATTTATATTGTAAATTAACGTTGCCTGAAAAGATTGCTTGATGGAATATGTTGAGATCACTATAAACCACGAAAAAACGATTTAACACGATTAACATAAAAGTGCGTAACAATTACATTTTGTGACTTTCTAAATATATATTAAGTTAGCGCCGCTATTAATTATATATGGTATTAAATTGCACAACGTCATATATCGATTTGGCAACTCTTCCGATACGGCGAAATGCAGGTGGCGCTGATAGCATTGACGGCGAAACTAATAGCAATTTATTTGGCCATGTATAATAACATTGACAATGAATGTTTTTTTTTTAATTTAAAGGACCGATTGATTATGAAAACCCAACAATTGAACTAACGATAACAGTAATTTATTTAGCTTAACGTATACAGCATATTTATTTTATAAAAGATAAACTAACAATAACATTTAATTATTAGTGCTATCTATCGCATTTTTTTTCATATTATGATTACATCATAGAAATTATATAATTTGAATTTAATGATAATACGGAAAGATAGAATACATCTATTATTGTATTTGAACATTGAATCGTTATGTAAATAAAAGCTATGATATAAAAATTCGTATATTATTTGTTATTATTGTATACTGTATAGTCATGTTTAGAGCACGGTCTACAGTGCGCAACTGTTCTGTTATACCACGAAAGTCGTCATATTAAACATAACAATATAAGATTAATATTTTTTAACTATTACCCAACACGTTTTTTTGTTTTTTTTTTCTTTTTTTTTTAATTATAAGTTGCTTATTTTGTCGTAGTGATTCACCCACTACAAGGATGTCTCTAATTAAAAACTCAGCCTGTATAATCAATGGTGCCACTTCAATGGTGCCAATCAATAGACGATGATTAAGTTTGAATATTCACATCCTTCGTTTTACTATCTTTTTCGATTGTAGTTTGGCCAGTGAATCGTGGCAGTGAGCGAGATGTTTTTGAATTAAATATCGGATTACGACAACATTTCCTCAAACTGTCAAACATTCATTGCAATGAGATGAGGCCAGATAACTATGTAGCATTTGTAATGAGCGTCCTCACTGCGCTGACGAGAGCGGTACGGCGCTACTCCCGTTCACATCCGCGGACCACAAATGATGGGATGTAACCGGTGCCACGCCAACACATGCTAGTGTGGCTTCAATTACATCCATTTGAATATATAAACGGGATCGCGTCGAATGCGCGCCCGCCGTTTGTATTCAAATTCACATACGAGTAACTGACACCTCAGGAGACACAATAAAAATAAATTGGGCCCCACTGAAAAGGGACCAATAAAATAAAATCGATTTCTCGTATGTTTTATTTGACTCGCAACAATGTCTTTCTATACTATGCTATAAGCGGTTAGAGGCAGGCGGGATTATTTATTCAGACACCAACTTGCGTTCGGTTCGTTAAATTTATTATAAGAGGCAGAGCGCCATCTTCTAATTTATGGGTTTGATTGTATGAGGTTTATTTAGCTCATACATTTATGATGTGTAATGGCAATTGGTTAGTTAGTATATTGTTAATACAGGCGAATCCCCTTTAAATGTAAGTATATGATATGCCGAAATGAAATAATAATGATATAGACTACGAATTGTTTTTTGTTGTTCTGCAACTAGTGTTAATATCCAATTTAAGAAGTATCAAGGGTCACGGGGAAAATGAACAATGTCATTTTTTATGAGAAATTGAGATACTAAAGCCATATTGTGGCTTGTTTCCAAACAAATTGATGCATGACTAAATTTTAGAAAGAAAGATCATAGTCTGTCCTTAACCCTTAGAAGGCCAGCCATGGGATTGAAACTTACGTCGGCATGTTTTCAACCCCTGAGAATTTGTTTGTGGGAGGTGTTAGTGCGCGCATGGTAATATATAACGGTGGCTTATTCAATGGAGGCGCCTTATACCACATATAATTGAATGGTTGCATAAATACGAAGATCGCCCCCCTGCTAATCGTCATAATAGAAAACCACCGGTCGGTGGTATTGGCATTCCAGCGGTTAAAAGAAGGGAAAATAATACGAGTGTCGGGAAAGACTATATCAGCCTTTCACATCAGGTCCAGAGGTTGAGTACTTAGATGACCCTCCGGTTGAGGCTGAGGGGGAACTATGATGGGGAATGCTAATCGAGGCAAATGACTTCCACGTTTTTACTTTCTTTTCTGGGGTATAATTTAAGTGAAATGTATTTTTGTCAGACTACCCTTTCTAAAATGTCATTGCTTAAGTTAGTAAATTTAATTAAAGGAATTATCGAAAATTTACAAAAGTTGGTATTAATCGTTATTCCCCGTGACTCTTCATACGAGTATATTGGATTCGCTACATGTAGATATATCGAGCGATCCCGATAATTTACAAATTCAAATCCATTTAGTGATTCGCAAACACAAGGGACTATACACGACAAATTCACAGTAGGGTATTCACAACCAATGAGTCGCAAATAAGCTGACATCAATAGACGTATTATGTTTATAAACTCACGGGACAATAGTAGGCTTTAAAATGGTTCGAAACGGCAAGCTACCTCAAAATGAAAGATTTGTCGTCGACAATTCATGTTAACGACGAATTCTGCAGTTGGTAGAGTGCGACAGACGCGACATCTCAAGTCATTAGCTCCAGTGACGATGTCATTAAGTCGACCTGTCTGAATGGCTAAATTGCTCTTCTTAATTTAGATTATGCAGCCGGCTTTTGTCTTGTCGTTCTAAATAAGTCAATTGGCTAGGCGCCATCGCGTCCAATTGCCTTGTAGCAGTAATAATGAGTGCATCAAAGCTCCGAGCGATGGATATACCGATGTTTACGCAAAAATCTCAAATAGAGTGCTTCTGATCATAAACAACCACTGGAAAAGAATCTGTTATGTTACTTCAAGACTTTTCCGAAAGTAGCCGAATACGTATGTACGGATTTTGAGCGTGATATCACTTCGAGAACGAGCTTGACTTGATTGAAAGGGATAGACGGCAACGAGCGCGGATAGTGAAAATGCAACTCATTAAACACGTTCGATTCAATAGTTCACGCAAAGATACTGACCGGCGACTTACAAAATTTCAATTCTATAAGTCTATTATTACGACATTGAAATATCAGTTAGTGCGCTCCCCGGTGGACTGATTCCAATCAAAATTTTTCCAACTCGTGCCATAACCAAAAATGATGCCTGCCAAATTTCAGCTCGATCCGGTTAAGCGTTTGGGCGCTATCGTGGAGGAATGTAGGGGAGACCGGGGTTGGAAGTCACATTTATTTTATTTTGCATTTTTAGTGGCTATTTTATTCGTTTAGCAATGACATTTTTATATCAATGGATAGTGTATTTATTCTAGTTTAAAAAGAAATAACGACTTTATCTCTAACATTATTTATTCAGGAAATATTATTTTTTTTGTGAAAAAAGAAAAGTGTGACTTTTAACCCCGTATCGGGTATGGTTGTCACAGTGTCTGGGGTAGGTAGTCACATAGTAATGTAATAGGGGAATATTAAAATAAACACATATTGAAATGAAACGAATATTTTTAATTAAGATAAAATCTTTTACGTATCTAATTGTACCCAAAAAAAAAATACTTAAGGGATTCAATTCTATTTAACAAACTTAGAATTTCGGTAACAAAAATATCTTTCGACGCATTGTTTTTTAAATTGAAAATATCTAACCTAAGGAAATTATTTTTAGTCAGCCTAAAAATCAGTCTGAACATTCAGAATCACAATAGTGCATGCTTCGTGTGCCCATAACCTGAAATCCTGGTACTAAATTAAGACTTCCCTAGACTTACTAGCTGAGTATGGGGATGAGTAGACTAAGCAAAACTCTTCATCCTCTTTCTCGTCTTCATCGCTGTCAACTGCTTTCTTTTTAATTTTCTTTCCTTTATAAAACTTTTGTCTTCTTATTCTCACTCAATACACATTTCGCTAGTTTCTTCTTCTTCGCTGTTTGTTTTTTTCTCTCTTCTAAATAGATCTTCTCCGGTGTATCTGTTAAAATTGCTGATTTACATTTTTTATCAGCTCGTTGCGACTTGCGCGGTGGAGCTTTTGGTAGAGGCTTCACAACTTGTGGCGATACTATCAGAGAACTCCTTGATTCAAGGTTATCAAAAAAATGGTTGACATTATGTGGGTTAAAGCTGGTGGCTCTAGCCAAACTTGTGGCTTTAGGTGTTCTAATGGACAGAGAAGAGTGTCTTTACAAAAATGACGTAAACCAATCGCAGCCAGCTAGTTTGTTCGATTCCCAAGACTTTGGAACTTTCAATTTATTGGAAATAGCAAGTTCGAACGCTATTTTCCGAATATCCTTGGGAGACAAACCGAAATAAATACTTGAAGCCAGAAGTATATACATACATATATTTCCAATTCTTCTTCCTGTTCATCGGTAAAAATCTGTAGATTCCTTTGGTAGCCTATTTTTGTTAATGGTGTTGATACGGCCGTGTTGCTTATCTCTTCGGTAGTAAATTTGTTACACTACCTTGTTGAAGTGCGATAATTATTTCCGAAATCCTTTGCAACAGACTTTATGGATTTACCATGGTTTTTCACATCTCTTGCAGCACGCAACATGGTGAAACAAGCCCTCGAGTTGATTTTTTCATGTGATGTCGTGGCATTTTTATGACTAGCTCTGAAACAAACATTCATGTAGAAAAATCCGAAAGAGGCAACTAAAAAGGCAGCATACGTGCATGTGACAACCATCCCCCGTCAATCTGAGACAACCTGCCCCGAACCTAGTTTTAAGAAAAAACCTCCCAAAATAAATTGAAGTCAATGTTTATTTAAGAAACCATATAGCGATATTATGTAATACATATTTAACATCATAAATAAACAGTAAGGTATATTATTATGCAAAATTTAAGAATTCTTACGAGACTGGACACAGATGCACAAAAAAATACTTTCGCTGTGCGAAAAAAACGAATGCACGTGTCTCCGTTACGGCATGCCAGAGCGGACTGAACTTAAGTAGGGGGGAAAGTTTTGCTCTCGCGCTCCTTCGACGCCGATTAATGAGCTTATTTGTTCGTTCAGTTTTCTATTATGACCGCTGTGACAACCAACCCGTGAGACAACCATACCCGGTCTCCCCTACACAGCATACTTCCATATGAAAATGGTCTTAATCCTCTCAGGGGGGGGGGGGGTCATAATGGATATTTTCGTCTTAATCTCGATAAAAAAATGCGCGTTCATAATACTTTCCCTTCTTGTTGGTTGACGAGCCGGGAAAGTAAAAAAAAATATTTTGGTAAAAGGATCTAAAATAGACATTGGGTGGTTCGTGGATTTAATCGCGTTAGAACATTTATATAAATAAAGTTCGAAATCTCAGTTTAGTTCCTTAAAATGTCCAATCTCTGTTCCAGTTAGATTTTAAAATGAATCCGCCACCGGGTGGAGTTCCTTTCTCCGGCGGAACTTAATTAAAAACTCCAGAGGCTTCGGTCTTCGGATTTCCTTGTTCGTTATCAAAGGTCGATCGAGGATTAAATTAAGAGCAAATATTGCCCGGACGCGGAATTACGCTCTCCCGTTCTTCGGCGAGTTAATATATATACGGCGGACGACGAGCTCATCAGCAGAGCGTATTCCCGATATGCATATCGAATGTATTGGAATATGCAAGACAAGTACTCGACAATTAAGTAAAGATTCTTGACCTAATTGTGGGGGTGCGAATAAGTGCACATTCACTCGGCTTGTTGCGTTTGAAATTGAACCGCAAGCTTACACCAACTGGAGGTTTTCACAGTCTATATTTTTGTTTACGAAATAGAGGCTGCTAAAAACCACCCTTATTTTAGGGTAATCGCAAATATAAACACATGCGCATTATACACGTTAAATTATCAATTAAAAATAGAATAGTGATGATGCATGACACTTCGATTCTTATAATTCCTTGTGTAACAGATTGTATTTTTTTTATTATTTCGTAAGTCTGTAATCTTAAATTAGTTGATATCATTATTGCGTTGGTTAACCTATAACAACAATAATAGGTACATGATTGCTGTTAATTATAATAAAAGGAAATTAAAACAACAACATAATCATACAAACCAAAATCCCAGTAAAAAATCTTCCGTTATTAAAACATTAAAAGATACATTTAAATGGCCTGAAACAACATAACGTATTATAAACGATATAAAATTAATATAGCTATATCTGAAAATACAGAAATAAACAATAATTAATCCTGGAATGTGCTGAAATTAGAAGAGTAAATAATTCGTCAATATCATCAAAATATATAAAAAATCCGCATATGATCTAAAAATGGAAAATTTATATAATAATTTTAAATTTATAATTTTAAAAATCACCAATAGCATTAAAATATGCTTCGAAAATTCGCATAAAGGATAAAATAGAATTATACTATATAGAGCATCTAAATGCTTGAAGCTAATAGCACAATAGTCTAACTAAATCGAGTGGACAGCAAACATATGGCGGATAAATTAAAGCTACTAATTTTAAGAAGAGATCAAAATTAGAAAATGCCTAATAAGCGTATTGAATTCGAAGGCAAACAGTTAGTTACTCCGCGAAGACGAAAATTACTGGAAGTTGATATCGGTTCGTACTCCTAATTATATCAATAACAAACTTTAACAAGCAAGTTTAAGTTTGAGAGACAGCTCTCGCGCAATACAAATTTCATTAAGGTCGGGTTGTTTCCGATACCGACAATTAACTAAATTGAGCACGAGTCACGGAAATTAGTTTCTGAACAGGGGAAGTGGTGAGCTGCGCACGTCGCGTCTGTGAGAATTCGTACAGCTGCGAATATTAGAGAGACGCACTCGACATTCGTTATCTGCTTAAACTTGGCCGTAATGTTGCGCTATCTCGGCTAACGAGAAAGAGTTTCAAACATCCCCCGCCAGTTTCGCCCCCTTTCTTTGCAGCCGCTGGCGGTCGCGACTGCTAATTTTAGATTGCTCAGCGACAACTCGGTGTTTTGCTTATCTCGGTCTCCTACCCGGACCAATGGAGTTGTACGTTGTTAAATAAGGTGTGAAGCCGTAGCTTGGCTTCGCACTTATAATTCACATATAGCTTAAAATAGATAGATGGGAGTGGATGATTTATATATTATATATATATACTGTTTTGCAACTGGTAGTAATCCCTATCTTTATGATATTCCTACCCGGCCTAATTCATTTAGTCCAACTTGAGACTTCTAATGCATTTCTGCATTCTTCCGTATGTCCTATGCTGTCTTCCTCAGATATTTTCTATTCGTTTGACAACGTCTTTTAATTGCGATTGCTTCACATGGTCATAGTTTGTAATATATAGTCATGCAATCGTGGTTCAATACTCAAGATTTGAAGACATTTTTCTCAACGGAACGCAAAAAAGGTTAACGGCATTGAACAGGAATAATAAAATTTTAAGTACACACTGCTATCTAGCAATTTAAAGATGGCAAAGACAATATTATACAGAATAACGTATACAGCAAGCTAATCAAATTATTTGATGATGTGATCCAACCACTAATAAACCTGTTAAATGAAGTATGGGCTACATGCATGCCTGGATCATTTTTTTACTACATATTTTAAACCAAAATACCTATATAGAAGACTTGCAAAGATAATCATACATTTGCTCTAAAATATATGAAACAGGAAAGTCATTGATTCAATCAAATGAGCCTATAATGTTTAATTTACACGTAAAATAGACTAAAAATACCCATATTAATATTAGGTGACGAAGTTTTGACGTGACGGCGTTTGTCATGCGCTATAACCTATTACCTAATTGATTGTTTATCCACCAACAATTTTATTTGTTCCGCTATCCATAAGATCAAGCTACGCCATTTAACGTGGGAAAAGCTTCTGAAACTCGAGAAATTAGGGAAGCCACCGCAAACTTTATGTGCATATAGGTTTCGAATGCGATTTTCGGGGTTCAGGCGACTTCGCAGCTGCCGCGGGCGCCTAGCGCTTCTGAAATTCTGTTACTTAACTTGGACACTGCGTGCATGTAAATACTTTACTGCCACTGGCGCTTCAGCTTCAGTGAGGAGGGCGGCGGACTTCCCCGCAGAAATTCACTGAACGAGGAGAGTGGCGCAAGGAGCACAGAGACCGTAATTGCTTTCAGGAATTCTCAAACGGTGGCTATGAATATTAGCGTAAAGGCTATCTACCTTAATGGGTCGCAAAATGTTGGATTTACATAGAACAGTACTAAGAAAACTGAAGCAAAAGCAGACGTTATTATCAGTACTTATTAATTTACTTATTTTTTGACAGGACAAATCGAAACGTAACTATGTAGGTTGGTATATTAAATGAAATTAATATTTAAAATCACGCATAAAGTGAGTTTATCAAGATGTGTTTGGAAATTAGATTTCACACGAAGTTCCAAGTGATCATTTTTTTGTACTCTTTGGAAAAAAAAATACATTTTGGGATATAATGTACATGTAGGTACATATAGAATGTTTGGATGTAAATCAGATGCTTTCTAGAATCGAATCAATGTAGCGAAAAAAGCGTGTGGCTTAGTCAATTTCACAATCAATCATTTTAGAGTATCCAAAACTTGAACAGCAAAAAGCGAAAGAGAAATCGGTAGACGAAATATCGCGGTCGCTCCTCTCAGAATTTGGCGAGATAATAGAGAGATAAAAGGCAGAATTGGTTTATGTACAGGCGCTATACAAAAACGCTTCTCGCACAACAATGGAGGCCCTCTCCTTCCGAGTCGTTAGGCAGGCAGGCCACTGCTCCTTTGACGCTCGCCGGAGCTGTCCGGAACCTTATTGGCAATTTTTGAATAGAGTGATAAATCGCAGACGTGTCCCGGGGACTATCTGAATGCGCGCGACTCTTCGGAATTGGGTCGATGCCGTCATAATTTTCTCACAGTCAGCGATGGAAAGAAGTCGCCAGGAAGTGATTGATGAGCGTCGATTCTTGTCGCAATTTGCCACGAGGCCATACACGCCGTGCAGAGATGTCAAGCGCGAACCACAGCGCAATTATCGTACGCTGGTACGACGTTAGGTACGATAGGAAAGAGGGTGGAATTGTGAATGGCCATGATGTGACGTCACCGGTGACAGTGATCAATGAAGGACCGATCGCTCACGCGTAATCGTAATATTGGCTTTTTCTGTAATGAAAATTCCTTCCTAAATCTTTAAGACTAGTAATAATATAAGACTAATCGATTGCATAGGTATTTCTTTGTGGTCGGTTTTTATCGTGTACAATATAATTGTCAAATTAGCCTTTTCGTTTCGCTGCGTAATTTTTCAAAAGTCGTGGGTCATCGTGATACAAGTTTACGACCAGAAATGTACGTTTTTCAATTCACAATTATGACACACGGCTGATAGTATAATGTAGTAGTAGTAAATAGTGTAGTATTAGCAACACTGTTTCCTCTCTAAATGGCTCCTTACCTTATTGCCTCTCTCCTTATTGCGCGCATGGCGCGTTTATCATTCATAATTTTAATTATTTGCGAAATCCAATGTAAAAATAAAATAAAGAACTGTAATAAAATTTTGTATTTTACATAATCTACTGTAAAATGAACAACATGTACAATTAAAATGTCGTATCAAAAAACTGATAACATGGTAAGCCAAAAAATGTTGCCAGTGATCCTACTATAATGTCACATAGCTGCTAGCTAGGTTATAGCCTGTTGTGAGAATTAAAAATGGGCTTTAAATGAGTGCACATAGAAATATCAAAATAATTGTAATATCATAATCATACGATTAATTATAATAATAGAAATATTAAAATATTTACCATTATACCACTTTTCTTTAAAAAAGTAATTATTTATGAGTTAAAGTAACTAAGTATGTGATGAACGATGAAGTAAGTATGAGATGGATGGATTCAGAGATGCCTACTATGACTTTAGGCAGTGCTTCACAACACTAATACTTCAGGATAATCGTCTCGTTTTGTTCACCCATCGACGTGTGACAGTGACTTAAAATCAGACCGTTGATAGATCGGGGCTTAGTATCCCAAAGATGCAGACCCCTCTATACCTTACGATCGCACGAAATATTTTACGTACATAATAGGCTAATCACGTTCTTATGAAGAAACGGTTACTACTTGCCATCATTCCTTTGATTGACATGTCGGAATTTTTAAATTAATAGTTTTTTCTCTTTGTTCCAGGTAAGCTGGATTATATTTATCTGGCGGATCCAATGGCGGATACTGAGGTATATATTTCGGTAATACCTCCAAGCTAGATCGCACGTTCTGCTGCTGACGACGAGCTATATCTATATAGCAATTCCTAGTGTACATAATATAGTAAAGCTTGAACTATTGTATAAAAATATCGTATAGATTTCGAGTATTTTTATTTATTGTTGAATTTGTTTTAAGCGTTGATTATTTTTATGATTTGTGTGTATAGTAGTCAAAGTAACTTTAGTTTATATCTGTGATGTTATTTTGTAAATAAATACTAATATGAATACTTAAAATTTGTGTTGTTTTTTTTTTGTTTTTCCTTTTTTAGGGCAAATCATTAGAAAACTCGAACCAAAAAAACTGCTATTGTTTCGTTAACTATGCTTTAATTTATTTTTCAACGCGTCTATCTAGTTTATTCTTAGATTTGCGATTTCTCGGTTATGTGTCTCTTTGCTGTTTGTAGTTTTACACTGAATTTAACTAATCTTTATATATAATAATTGGTAATGATAATATTCCTTAACTATTCCGCGGATCGTATACAAACTTTTTTCCAACAAATTATTTAAAAATAATGGAACAAGACCCAATAAATTATAAATTTAATAGGATAAATTACGGGATATGGAACTCTATTGGAGAGTGTTTTTTTAAAGCCTTACCAATGAATACAAATAAAATCAAATTAAAATTTGCTAAAATCGTCTGTCTAGCATAATGTGATGTTAATTCGTAGTCAAATGAGTTCATAATTTAAACCCGTTTAATTACATTCGTTCTTTCTGTAAAATTTATGTTAGAAATTTAAACAGCCTCGAATTGTTATCTTTCTTATTTTTCGTACACATTTACAGAAATGTCAACTTAGTTATTTCAATTATCTTTGTTTTCAATAACCCTATCTCATCTGGGTGTAAACATTACATTTCCAATTAATATTAAACATCACAAAAAAGTTTCTATAAAAATCTAATTTAAAAGACATAAAAAATAATAAAAAAAACATAATAGAAATAGAATTCAGAAAATTTTTAAGTTTCTAAAATTTAAAAAGTATCCAAATGTGTTTCCGGTGTAAGATATCAGATTTGTAAGGAATTTAACTACTATTAATGAACAGCCTAACTAAAATTATAAAATTTTCAATTTATAACAATCAGGATTGATAGCAAATTAAATAAAGTAATCCAATAAATCTGTAAACATTGAAAACCCAAATCAAATAATAATATTATTATTTGCTATTAAACAATAAGGTTAAAAACAATTTAAGTAGGTGGGTATGCATATATCGCTCCGAATAAAATATTAAACTGAATATGATTAATCAAAATAAAAATGTAAATAATAATTGGATTCAGTAATAAGAAAATAATATAAAAACAAAAATTTAAAAAAGAATCAAAATGTATTTAAAAATATAAATGATTAAATCTAGAATAATAACCAAATCCAAAATAAAAACAATAAAAGTCAGAAAATAGATTTCGAGTTACAAGTGAGCTTATATAAAAAAAAGTCATTGAATGAACTACTAGCATTTCTGCAAGAATTATCAATTATTCTATAATATCAACAATAACATTATTTGTTTCATCTTCCACGGTACATTTCTAGTATTATTGTTATAGACGGCGTTGACACGACTTTCAGTTCGGCCTAAGAGTATGCCTCCGACGCCGCCCACTTACCTCGAGTATTTAAGTCGCTGATAAATTCTTTGTTTTCATTTACAAAACCGATGATCGATTAACTCTTGACCTCTTCCACTAAATCCCCGAAACGGCGACGCGGCGCGGCGGCATCGATCGCCGCCGAACAAAAAAAAAAAACATTTCAAACATAGAAAAGGGTATCAGCAGGACGCCGTCCGAGCGAGGTGAAATTAATTTCGTAAAACATTAATCATTGTCGATTTATTACGGGCGAGATTTTGTTAACTATTTTGCCCGGCGTGAGAGAGTGAGAGAAAAAAACGGTGAAACTCACCGAACCCCGCTACTATTATAGAAACAAGCCGTGAGCCGAGTAGATGCTGCAGCGTTGCAGTGGTCGCGACAAATGCATGTTGTGATTTTTAAATTCACTCGTGGCTTGTTTTTACATTATTGCCATACTAGATCACAATTATAATTATTAATTATGACTCACAACACTTTTTAAAATATAATGTTATTCTTGTTAGTTTTCTTTTTAAATATTTCTTACTTTTTTGGAGGTATTCATTAATTGTTAGAATACTTTTGTCTATTAATCAATTAATAGATTTTTATTGTATTCTTAACATATAATAAAAATAAAATATTGAGAAAATTCCGAAAACTCCTGAAGCAAAAATTAAAAAAAAATATATAATGAATTATTTAATGAATTACTAAAAATGCTAATTATTGTGGGTTGTATAGGAATTAATTTAGAAATTTAAAGTCTTATTTAAGTCTATAAGAATTTAAAGTCTGTAATTTTATGACATTGATTGATACAACTCATTATTTTCAAAGAATGTTCTATTCCAGAAAAACCTTTATTAAATATATTACTAAAATGGACAAAAACAGATGCTAAAAACAAAGGATTTGACGTCGAAGTCACGTTGCACGCGAGATAGAATGAAGATGACGGTGGCTAGTAGCGTCGTTTATCTCTTCAAAAAACGGGTCCTTTTTTTGGACCTAACAATAGCCATCATGACTTCTTTAAGTCCTCGCGGAGAATACGGTTGCAATAACCCAAGGGTCAGCCACTTAGTTGTAGAATTAATTAAATAAACCGTCCTGTATTCACATCTAGTTGAATCTTTAATTCTCTCACAATAGTGAGACTAGCTTCGCAGTTGTGAAGCTCTCTTGTTCACTAAATATAAAATTTGATTCTTTTCTCAAAATTTTAAGTTTACACATCATCCACAAAGTAGAAAGTGTGTACATCGCCCACAAATTTGAAGCTAAGGCTTTCACATCCATAAATGCGAACCACTTACTTCAAACTCACACAGTGAAACCATGCTGGTTATTTTCCACAAGACGAAACGAATTAGGCTATAAATATTTCACAAAGGTGAAATGATGCAGGTAATATTCACAAAAATGAAACTGAATAGTTTACATTGACAAAGGTGAAACTATGCAGGTGATATTCACAAAGACGAAACTTAACGGTCTACATTCACAAAGGTAAAACGAAGCCTCCACAATCGTTTACGAGCCACACACTCTATCATTCCTCAGCTCTCTCTCGCTCTCTCTCTCTCTCTCTCTCTCTCTCTCTCTCTCTCTCTCTCTCTCTCTCTCCACTCAATTATCAAGTCATCGTGATCCATTAAGCTGTCTCCGCTATCAGATTCAAACTGCAACTCTTAACCATGTGTACCATCTTCCCGCAGTAGTAGCAGTTAGATATACGGACGTGGAAATCTATCGATTTAGGTCGCAACAGGCCTGGATATTCGCGTCTCGGTTGCTGCCGTTTTCGTGTATTCCTCTGCTAATGGTAGCATAGGATCAGGTCGAAGACAGTGTGTAGTAAACGCGTGGAGATTAATGAAGTCGCATTCTTCAAATGCCGCCCCCTGGTAAATCGCTCTATAGAAATATTCACTGGAGAGGTATGTTCAACGTGCGCAATCATTTACACAAAAACACACAACCGATAATGTACCTATGTAAATAATGCGGCCCTCCATTGACATTGTGATTTGTTCACTTTCCTGGTATTAGTTTTGTTATCACAGTTATCACAGATAGCAAAATGATATCTGCTTTAGTTGTCTGAAATATGGTATATAGTCATACTTCTACAACGGACGTCGAATCGGCTTTGTGCATGCATTTAGTGGACTACCATACATAACACGTGAGTAAATCAGAGCATACATTTAAAATCGACCCAAATAATGCACTAAACTCAAAGATCACTTATTAAAACAATGTCTTCACATATTACTTTATGAAACGATATAGTAACAGCCATGATAACCGCTGTAAGCCGATGTATGAATATAGGACTTCCGTGACAGTGGTGTTTATGTATGTATACTCGTATACCGAAAAACCACGTCTATTGACAATTGTGCGCGTGCTTAACTTTTAGATGGGTCAATTCCCTTATAAATAAACTCTAATTCATATTATGACGTTATAATAATTCGAAAAGCGATCCGTTTGTGAAGCATGGCGGGACCTATCGCACCGCACGGCTTGTTACAACAGCCCGGCTGTGTCGCTGCCGATGCCTGCCGGTTTGGAAATAAATGGCAGTGCGGCTCGCGAAGCTCTCTGCGGCTTTGGTGATGCGGCAACGGTACGGATATGGCCCCGGCCTCGGCGTTGACAGTTGATGAGTCTTATTAAAAAAGACAAACGGCACTCTCGAACGTAATGCCATTCTGTTCTTGGAAACGCCTGTCGCACCGGCTTCGGCGCAAAGAGCGACGGTCATGGTTTCCACAATTCGAATCCCATTGTCTTTACAAAAGATTCTTTTTGGAACGCGCTGACCCAAATTCCCGCGGACACTTTTGTGACGGCAATCCGTTAGGTTAAGGTCGAAAATCGGAGACGTTCACCGAAGACAGAGTAATAAATGAACGGAGGATATCGAAACATGAGCATTGTGTTGAATAGCTTAGTGATAAAGAAAGTGAATCATACAATACCAGAGACATAGGTAATTCATGAGACCACTACCGGAGCCAGAGGTAGGTCGGATATAGCGAATGACAATAGATGACTAAATTGAGCTCATGCAATTATAAAACGTAAAACCAGTCGACATGTACTGTAACACCAGTCGAACCGTTTCAGACTAGCAGCAGTACATGTGATTGCAAGAGAAGTTCCTGTCTCCAATATATACAGTAGTTTTATTTTAAATCATATCACGCAATTTCAGCATCGTCCGTCAATACGTTTGTAGGCCGCCAGCGTCTCCTTGAATGTAAATAATTATCAGTACGACAATCCCAATAAAGTTGCCGAATTATTTAACAATTATTTTGAGGCTATCGGCGGAATCACATCGTCCAATCAGTCAACAGGTCCGACTTCAGCTGTTAAAATTTTGGAAAAATTCCGACCCAGAACATCAGAGTGTTGTGTATTGTCCTCGGTGACTAGGGAGGAGATTATAAAAGTAGCCCAATCACTTAAGCCCAAGTCGTCGACTGACATGTGGTATGTGTCCAGCCGATTACTAAAGTCATCAACGCCTGCACTAAGTAGCAGATTATCTTTGCGCTCTGTTTAATTCATGCATAGTAGAAGGCACCTTTCCGGACAAATTAAAATTGGCAAAAATTATACCTTTATTCAAAAGAGGGTGTCGTGATAACATAGATAACTATAGACCGATATCCATATTACCGGCCTTTAGCAAAATTTTTGAAAAGTTAATATTGAATTTTATTGAACGAATTGAACTAAATTTTTCGACACTCACGACATTATTAACAGTAAACAGTTTGGTTTTCGGGCAGGATTATCGACTGTTAATGCTACATCGAAACTACTGCATGAGTTATTGCATGGGCTGGATAGTTCAAAAACAGTTGTTGGTCCGTTTTGTGACCTATCAAAAGCATTTGACTGCGTTAACCACAATATTCTACTGAATAAATTAGAACACTATGGTATCAGAGACAAAGGGCTAAATCTAATTCAATCATACCTGCAAAATAGGTATCAAACGACAGAAGTAAATAGAACAAGAAGCCAACCGATTCTAGTAACAAAGGGTGTACCTCAAGGTTCCATTCTAGGTCCATTTTTATTGTTAGTGTACACCAATGACTTGCCGGGATGTGTGTCATCCGAGAATGATGACATTACACTGTTTGCAGATGACACATCTCTTATCTTCTGTGACCAAAATAAGGAATCATTAATAAATAGAATTAGGTATACGATTGATCAACTCTTGATTTGGTTTAATTCTAATGAATTACGTCTAAATATTACAAAATCAAAAATAATTCCTATTCGCTTAAGACCTGCCAATGTTGACTATTTAAATGAATTACACGACTATTTTGAAATCGACATCACAGAAGATATACATTTTCTAGGATTAAGAATTGACAGTAAATTACAATAGAATGCGCACATCCAACAATTAGCTAGTAAGCTATTTAGCTCGATATACTCTATTAAAAAAATCAGAAGTCTTTGTGGTTTTGCGGCAGCCAAATCAGTATACTTTGCGTATTTTAACTCATTAATGACTTATGGACTACTATTTTGGGGAAATGCTGAAACCAGTAAAAGAATCTTTCTTTTGCAAAAGAGAGCACTGCGCAGCATGTATCAGGTAACGACTAGGACCTCATGCAAAGAATATTTTATCAAGGCAAGGGTAATGACTATGTATTCGGCGTTCATATACCAGTGTTTAATGTATGCTAGACAGCACCTAACAGAAACCACAATTAATGCAGACATTCATTCGCATCATACCCGCGGTAGCTCCCTTTTATGCATACCCCGAATACGACTGGCAAAAGTACAGAAAAGCTACTTGTACCTTAGCATTAAATTCTATAATCTACTCCCTACAAAATTTAAACAGCTGGAGGACATAAAATTTAAAAAAAACATCAAGGAGATGCTGATAGGCCACCCTTTCTATAATTTGGCCGAATTTGAGGGCCACGATTTTTCAAATATTGTGCCCATTTAAATTACTTAAAAAAGTAGAGCCTTATTATCTGATTATTTTATATGGTCTTATATCTGTACTTTTAGTTTAAAATGCATAACGTAGATTTAATTTGATCAATTTGAATATTACGATAAATAATTTTACAATGTATCTTTTCGAATCACTAACTACTTCAAATATAAAGCTTCTATTTTGATTATTTATATTTATAGTTTGACAATCTAGTAGTTAATTCTTGACTAACTATGTATGATCAGTAAAGAGTAGTAGCGAAACTTACTACATAACCCAATTATTTTGACACGTCCAAGAGCGGTCTTTAGCCGTCAATTGGACACGACGAAAATGTAATGTAATGTAATGTAGAGTAATTGTCTTTTTTTATTATCATCGTTATAATCACAGTCTCATCTTCCGTATCGTCAGATATCATCCACCCAGCCAAGAAATAGACGGCTTGTCGGTATCATTTTCAGGCCTAGTCTCCATACAAGCATTTCCCTGGTCCACTGACTGTTACGTTTAGACAGAAAATCTATTCAGCCCATCACCACTTGCAAAGTGAAATTATTTTCACCGCGTCTATAACTTTTGTTTTACTCCGAATCCATTCGTTGTGTATTCGATCTGGAAGGCTGATTCTGAGGTTAATTCGTTGTATTGCTACTTGCGCAACTCTGCGCAACCCGTCATGTTCTCCAATCCCTTAGTAATGATAGTTAAGATATATAGCTGAAACACATTCGTATGGAGTTTTAATATTCTGAGCTCATTATATTCTTATTAATGCTAAAAGCTGCCCAGGCTTGGGTAATCTGCCTCTCGATCTCTGCTGTTTGATGTTTGCCAAGCATTATAATTTGTGGACTAGATACATTTAATGGCTTACGACTTTGATATATAATGCAAACGTTCTACCCGAAGGTTAAACATAATCTTCGCCTTAGAGTTGTTCATGTTCAATTCATCTTATCGGCATTCCAGTTTTAGTTTTTTAAATCATGGACATCATATCTTCAATGTTGTTGGAGAGCGTAGCCTTTTTGTATTATTTATTTTAAATGCCTGAAAATATTTTAACGCAGTAAATATTTAGCAATGTAGGGGAGATTGTAAGCATCGTATTAACCCTTAAGCCAGTCGATATATACTTACCAATCTTCTCTTGCAACCTTCGGCAGGTTATGGTGCCTACTCGCTTGACCAAGCTAATGTAACGATCGTCAACCTGACAATTTGCTTGGATTCTTTTACGAAGTCGAATTGTTCCCCTAATAGGATAGCTTCACTCTATTTGCAATCAATCACCGCTGTCTACCTGACCCATAGTCATAATCATCTACTACTACTTTTTTTAATTTATGGTGTACCTCCGTTATTCACATGTTCTCCTAATAGAATATTTTTGGTATGTCTATCTAAGCACCTATTCTTTCGTTTGTCCGTAAAGTTTCCGGAGTAGCCTCAGTTAATCGCGCACGTTTCTCACCGCGAAATATAATAGCCCATAATCCCGATTAATTTATGCTTATTTGCACAGACATAAAACAATGGGGGTTTTGATATAAATTCATAACCGTAGAGGAATATATATTTATCTCTGGAAAAAAATCTAATTCAAGTCGTAAAACCGCTCTGCCTGACCTCGATAAACATAAATCATCTTACGCCGCTGCAGTTGAGATTGAGCAACCTCCTCTTTTATTATGATTGGATCGGTCGGATCCCCGGGCATTGCCTTTCTTTTTGACTCTTGCTTTTTACTCCCTCTCCACGCATTTGCCACAATTATTTCCGTACAACAACAGCGCCGGCGCTGTACTGCATCTCGCAGACCATTCATCATTTGTGATATATCGAAGCCACCGAACCACCAAGGACAAGTTCACTACTGGTATGCACTCAAATAGAACCAGCTACTAAAACAGTAAATTAATTAGTTTATGTTAGCAGCAACTATCAGAGAGTGATCAGCGAGGATTGAAATTAAATTAGATATAAGATAAATATAGTTCAAGAAAAGTTAAATATAAGAAAGCACAGGTATTCAAAGATGGCGATGAAGGTGTAACGAAGGTGTTTAAAATAATAATTATAATTGAAGAAAATTGTCAGAGTTAATGAAGAGAAAATATCAAAATAGACCGATACAGAAGCAGAATCAAGACAAAAGTACAAATTCCTTGTTCCGGGCACTTGCATCCAAAAGTATGTTGAAAGGATAGTAACGTAACGATGATTTTCAGATATTATACAATGTAAAAAATATTGCTATAATCATGTACCCACTTACCGATAACCTGACAGGACATCAATGGATCGTTTTTTTTGCCAATTTTATTATCATCAATCTACGGTAGGTTTACTATGGTTTACTAAGGTTTATGACAGTATGTTGATGCTTATATCCATTGACTGTTTTCTAGACTGGATTCGCTATATGGTAGCTCTAAAATATTGTCTGCAGACAATACGCTCGCATTTTCTTACGAATAAAGCGTTTTATTGTTATTTTGGTTACGTCATGTGAGGTAAATACGTGATAACATACGAAAGCAATAATTAAATTGCTAGATGATTATTATTCCATGCCTTCATCATTGTTTTAATATAAATCTTAAAGCAGTTTTTCGATATTTATATAATTATTTTAAATCGGTGTACCGCTGGTATAATGGTTTTAAATCCAGTTAAAAAGCACAGAAATAAGAGCCTAGTGTCAAACCATTTAGCCAAACTTCTCAAAATCTAGTTTGTAATAGAGGGTTCTGGATGTATGTCAGCTGTAGAAGAAATATTCATCATCTCTCACAAAGAAAAACAAATTAACACAAGATTTTCCTTTGAAACGTTTTCTATACCACACATGAGGACATCATTTGGCCAAAAAGATTTCATTTTTCAGGTCCCAAAAAAAATACAACACCTTTCCAGAAAGCATAAAAATGCTGTCAATTCAGTCATATTTATAACGAATCTAACATTATACTGTATGTCAAATGAAAGGGAATATGCAAAAAGAATTCTAAAAAATAAATATTTTTAATGAAATTCACCTTTAATGACCTCTTACTAAATAATATTATTATTATAAAAGTGTATAACAGGCGGCAACCTATTTAGGGTTTTTTCGTGGAATCAGTATTTTTTATTACATTTTGATTTGATGCGAACTAAAAATAGCAAAAAATAATGTTAGGTTGTAATGCTTGTTAAAAAACGGGTTGCATATTTTGTTACATTGAAAATTTCCGTTGCTGCTCTAAATTTAGTTTTGAAATCAATACGCAACCAAATTTAGAACAGCATTTGATGTAGCTATTGTACCACTGCACCAATCCCTGCATACTGCATAAGAGTATCATGGATGTGTAAAGCGTGCTCGTTTTGTTGGAAGCGGCATCCGCGCTCGCCACACAAGACTCCCGAGGACTCGTCTTAAGATAGTACGGGTAATTAATTTCAGAATCGTTTCGCAGTACTAAGCCAGCGCCCGTTGTACCACGCTAGTGGCGCATGAAACCACCGCAGCGTTGCCGAAGGAGAGAGAGAGAGCAGACAACAGGGAGGTGGGGGTGTAAATTAAAGATGGCGATGAATTTTATGATGTTGAACTTACTACAGTCGTCGTTTGCTCTGCGTAACTTTAGGTTACGTCAAGTCATTAGCATCCAGAATCCAGTTTGAATATAGAGCTTTTGCAAAACATACATAGGTATATATTCAAATTCAATCGTATACAGTATTTAAAATCAAAAGTGTTTAACCAGTACGTTCTTCTTGTTATGACGTACGGACCGCAGACAAGGACTATCATAGCTGCCTGCATGCCACGATAGTCCTGCAAGAACTAATTGAGTACCTGGACAAGTAACACTGAGAATCGCACACGACAGTCTATATAAGGCACAATATAGAGAATATCGCAGACGACGAGGATTGCACAGAAAAATCTTATATGCGTTCCAGCATAGAGGAAGGACTTATTAGACATTGTACAATGTTTTAACCAAAAGACTAATAATACATATGCGGAAACCATTCACAAGTTCCAGGGGGGCTTTCGGAGACGACGCTATGAGCATCTAACAGATAAAGGATAATACAACCGCTTGAAAGATAGCCGCAGCTCAGTAGATAGCGAGGCTCGTCCCTGTATATCCTCAACAAGCCATAAGACAATGTCCCTGATCAAGTGTGTACTTCGGTCATGTATGATCCCGATTTTCCGGCATTCCAGTGATTCATCAGGCTCCCTACTTCCTAGATATGAGTCCTTGTGATTTTTAACTAATCCCCTAAGTTGAAAATGTCGTTGAAAACGACCTATTCGAATCAAGAAAAGACGATATGCCCAATGAAAAGACCGAGTTAAACACCGTTCCAGAAAAGTTTTTATTATGGTTTAATCGTTAACGTGTCCGCGCCAGGTTAGGACACGTCTCTCCAAAAGTATTTGGCCTGTATGGCCTTGTCATTTGAATTTGTTGAGGCTGTGTCGTTTGTCCTGGTGGTAGAAGCATTGGCCGGTGAGTTTTAGAGTCAGCGTTTCCAGGGATGCCCGATTGTTCATGGTCGCAGACTAGACAGTCGAAAACGTGCACAATCTTCTGGGAGGTTCCTTCTGTGCCCCTATTTAATATTATATTACAAGGCTATAAAAGAAATTCTAAAATAAATTCTGCTGTCACTTTGAATTCCGAATTTAGAGTAGTGTGTGCCAATGGGACTATTTTGTAGAAGATTATAGTAATATTGCTATGTATGAAAAGGTGTAATTTTACCGCTCAGAACAATCATTTCTTTTTTTAAATAAATAATATATTTACATATGTAATACGGTAAAAATGCAGATGCAAAGCCATCACGGTTTATGTGCAAAACGTAATAATAGTGCATACTCATTGCGACCTAAAATGATACTCACAAGAGGTGGATATTACAGAGACGAAATAACATATAAAATAGAGCTTACTCCGGAGTGGAACAACCTCGGAGCAGCATCTAATCTCGCCCGGTTGAGGGTAGGCCGCTTGAACGGTCATGAACCAATGGTTTCAGATCACTCCCATTGCAGCGCTGCTGGTGTTCATCGTGCACGTTTCCAAACAGCTGAAATTCGCGTTTCTCGTACTTTTACAGTCCCTATTCAAGCTGGATCCGAGCGACCAATATTTCGACAGTCAATTTACATAAACGCAGCCATCTATGCTTCAAATCCGGCCTCGAAGGTATACCCAGACAGAGAGCCTCGCTCGTATACATATTAGATGACAGCGCATATTAATAATTAAAATCTCACTGACGGAATACCGCGCCGTCAATACAGTAAAATCCCCGGTGGATTATAATTACTTACATAAGATTAAAGTTATGTCCGTATTCGGAGCAGCCATGGGCAAGCGCCTAATGCGGTGCATTTTTAATGTTACCGACGGCAGCAGTTTGTGCAAGTCAGTCAACGGCCTGATTTGGTGACGGCGAAAGTACGATTGCCAGGTGATTGATCGTATGCGGTGACATCTAGGATGAAGTAATACGATGAGATTTAAACGACACCTAAAAACGACACCTAAACAACACCTAAACGATGACTTTTAAACGACACCTAAATATGGTATCATATTGATCAGCTAATTTGTATGAATAGCGCATCGAACTTTTTATTTAAATATGTTTTTTTTTAACAATCGATGAAAAGACCAGGCGTGAGGTACATACATATAACGTGTTCCAGATTTAGAAGCAAAAACTGAAGCAGTCGGCTAGTCTAAACTTTTAGAACAACTTTTGTTAAGAAACCCTGTTTTATTTACTCAAAGATTTTGTTTAAAACTATAGTGTTGCCAAATAAAATATCACAGATCGTGGCACCTTTATATTGTTTATACCGTCGACATTATGTCAAATATATATTTTTCTCTGACCATATTTATTTTAATTAAATTTGCTATCAAATATTGTTGTAAATATTTAGTTGAACCATCTGTTTACGATTTTCCTTTAAAACCTGTGACACGGGGTAATTACATATTACATACCGTGTCAAAGATTTTGTCATACATATTAGATGTGTCTTTGTCGTTACGATTATCGCATTTGGAATCTGCTTGTGCGTGTATCCATAGATCACTGATATAGATATGCCTCGAAGGACGAAACAATAATCATAAAACAACTTTTTATACTAAGATTGAGAGGTTAACATCTAAAGTTAAACCCATCAACTCTTTATAGCTGTTTCGGTCAACGACGGAATGCATTAGAGATAACGCAGATAATACAGTGATTTTTTAGTGTTTTTTTTACAGTTTTGTCGTATAGTTTATTTTTCCTTTTTGGATATTTTTCAATGAAATTGTTGAGTACTCATTAAGTGAGTACGAAATTTTCGTTTGAATTTATTTGTTTACTGCATTTCCAACTATTTATTTTTTAATAGCTCATGGCTATTCTTATAGGTCTATTCAACTTTATATTTTTATACTTTCATTTTGGAACTTATTCTCAAATATTCGTGTATAGGAAGTAATGCTTTCTACACCGGGTTGTGCAAGGTTTCGTCATTTGGTTCTTTATAATTTGTAATGATTGATATTTATAATATGGAAGAACTTTGAAGTACGAGAACCTGATTACAATTTTAAATGCGCTAGTGGTAAGGGATAATTAAGAGAGGATATTACTATGCTTGAGATTTACAAGCTTCTGAACAATTATTACAGTTTTTCGGCTTCATCGTAAAGAATGCTTGCCTACATTGCCTACACTCAACTGCGTGGAGAATCAAATAAACTTGATCGCGAACATTTGTTTGAAAACCGTGTAATGTAGTGTGAACGTGTGTAGGGTCAACAAGTTTAAAACAATTACATATTAATGATAGTGTGAATTAAAGAGAATCAGACAGTTTAAAGATGTGGGTGTATCATCAGATTGCTATTCATTCATTAACCTGTAATAATAACTATATTAATAAATAAGTGTAAATAATCAATGTACATAAAGACTTGTCTAAACTCTGTTCATATTTAATGAATGAAAGTGCTGCGATAGGGCATCCCTATATTCAGCAATTCGGCTCTTGAGAAGGCAAAACGCGAATACTGATGATAACGTAATTATTACATACCTACAGCGTGATCATTGCACCCACTTTGTTAATTTCACGGCTAGCAGCCACACAGTGCTTCTATATTCAGCGGTGTGTACGAACATTAGATATGTTGAATATCGAATCGATTTAATATTAACATTTTCATACGATATTATCAATTTGAAATACGTTATCCCTAATTTTAACCTACCGAGGACCGAGGAGGTGGGCTTGGTGAGCGAAGGCGAGTCCACGGCCGCGATAGGATCTCTCCACGCTCATTGTTGTGAGCAAACACAGCGCGGTTTGATATTTGGAAGTTGTAACGGGCGCACAGTAATAACGAGGGCAGTATTCCCCCCAGAATGGGAGGCACTTGAGAACTGGAAATATACACCTCATCGTCATCATAAACGCTGCGATCGTCGTGACTTCCAATGTATTTTATGTTGGTCGTCCCATAAGGATTTCTGTATGTCAACCATTTTTGTCGGTTTGGATTCCTTTATGCATTCTTTTTCTTTTAATTTGGGTGCCCTTTTCACTATGACAGTTGGTAAGCATAATTTACAAGATGCAAGTTTCTTGCTATACCTCTTGCATAAATAGCAACAATATTGCCTATTTAAATTTCGTAGACTTATGTAAACTTTCCAAAACATTTATATAAATATTTGGATTCCTCTATTCATTCTTCTTCTTTTTCTTCGAGTGCCCTTTTCACTATGGCAGTAATCCTCATCTACACGACGCGACGCAAGTTTCTTGCCATATTTCTAGCATAACTAGCAACCATTTATTGTCTATTTGAATCTCGTAAACAGGGTTTTATGTATACTTTCCATTATATTTACATAAATATGCAAGCGATGATCTGCGTTTTTGGAAACGTGCGTCTTTATGGCCTTCTAACTTGGATTTTACTTTGATTTAGTGTTACCAGGCTATACTTTTAGTTTCGCATTCGTCCGTGGCGTCCTTATCGCTTCTATCCATAGATGTGGGGACTTTTTTTAAAAGCTTTATTAACCGCCCTACCTATATGGATGCACGTGATACGTCCGCTATGTTATCGCCCGATTGCAATAAAACGTATCACGTACATTAAAGTACAAATAAAATAATAAAAATAAATAAAATGAAATCCACAAAGATTACGTAATACGTCAAATTGTTCCTACAAATTGTTCCTTGCAGCTCGCCTTTTATTGTAGTTCCAAATGCCGCCAATTTATTTTTTTTACTCCACATTAAAATTAAATACCTACAAGTATGTAGAAAGAAAAAAAAGTACTCTCATGCGGCTGTGAGACACACGAGAGTCACTCATTTTCATTTTTTTAAATAATATTTCCATATAAGTTTACGACACGCCTAGCAACCAACCGGAACATTCCTTGTGACGTCTTATTATACATATCTTTTATATTATAGAGATTCTTTATTTATCTGATACAATAAATAGGTAAATGTTTTTATGATTCTAGTTTGTCTTATGTTCTTGCTCTCCCTGTTAGATCGTCGTATCAGTAAAGTTGTTTACGTACAGGAAATCGTTTAATGGAGTAACGTTCGCCCAGATAACCACGTCCAATCAAACGGCAAATGGCGCATCAAATTCCCAAGGGGGCGACTCGCGGCGAAACACGCGGGGCTGGCCAAGAAATTGCGTCATCACTGTACGGGAGTATGGCGTAATCTCATTCTGCCCTCTTCGCCCCCCGCCGCCGTTTTAAAAACAGCCCCGTGACATGTCGTATGATTGATTACCGGGCTCAAAATCGGGTTAGCGTTTGTTCGACACGCCGACATTAGTGTTCGGGTAATGCGCCGCCCGCCTGCGACCACCGAGACGAGACGAGAGATCCTCGTGATGTATTGGAAAACGCTCGGCCAAAAAATGAGCGCAGACAAAATGCCCCACCAAATCTGAGACTGTGAAGGATGATCGGCTTGTCTCGAGGCGTAAAAACTTTTTCATAATTAATTTATCTGTTTTGTTTTTCAAACACGCCGTATTTATGAATACAACATACATACATCAAAATTAATCAAAATAAATGATAATATTAAAACAAAATTGTACCACATAAATCCAACTGACACAAAAAGAGCCTGAATAAAGATATACTTTCTGACTATACTTCCTACTACTACAGCGATGATACCCTTCCTCTTCGAGACAATATCCAAAAGCTTGCCAATGCGTCGCGCGCATCGCTTTTGAATTTGATAAATGCGTCACGCCCACTACTTTTGAACTCGCCAATACGTGGAGCGTACCGATTTTGAACCTACCCCTGCATCACTCGAACCGCTTTTAAACTTATCAATGCATCACGCACGCTGCTTTCGATCTTAATAATAGGTGACGCGCATCGCTTTTGAACCTAAGAATGCGCTACCGGTCTCGCTTTTAAACTTGACAAATGCGTCATTCCCACTACTTTTGAACACACCAATACGTGATGCGCACCGCTTTTGAACCTACAAAGTCATCGCGCGAACCGCTTTTAAACTTGTCAATGCGTCACGCACGCACGCTGCTTTTGATCTTGCCAATACGTGACGCGCTTCGCTTTTAAACCTAAAAATGCGCCACGTGCCCATTTTTTGAACTTGCTAATGCGTCCCACGCATCGCATCGCGTCTGCGAAAACGCCCGGCGAAAAAATGAGCGCAGACAATGCCCCACCAAATCTAAGAATATGAAGGATGATCGGCTTGTCTCTAGGCGTAAAAACTTTTTCGTGATTATTTTATATGTTTGGTTTTTCAAATAAGCCGCATTTATGGATATTTAAAATGGTACATACATAAAAAATAATCAAAATAAATTATAATATTAAAACAAAACCATACCACATATATCTAACTAACTCACAAAGAAACTGCATGAAGAAATACTTTCTGAAACTACTACAATAATCATCCGCTTCCTCTTCGAAACAAGATCTAAAACCTTGCCAATGCGTTCCGCGCATCGCTTTTGAACTTGATAAATGCGTGACGCCTACTGTTTATGAACTCACCAATATGTGGAGCGCACCGATTTTGAACCTACCAATTCATCACGCGAACCGCTTTTAAACTTTTCAATGCGTCACGCACACTGCATTTGATCTTGCCAATACGTGACCCGCATCGCTTTTAAGCCTAAGACTGCGCTACGCATCCCTCTTTTAAACTTGCAAATGCGTCTCGCGAATCGCTTTTAAACTTAACAAATGCGTCATGCCCGCTACTTTTGAACTCACCAATACGTGATGTGCACCGGTTTTGAACCTACAGAGTTATCTTTCGAGCCGCTTTTAAACTTATCAATGCGTCAGGCACACTGTCTTTGATTTTGCCAATACGTGAAGCGCCCCTCTTTTAAACTTCGTCGCGCGCATCGCCTTTAAATTTGGCAATTTTTTTACGACCACTACTTTTGAACTCACTATTACGTGATGCGCATCGCTTTTGAACCTATCGATGCTTCACGCGAACCACCCTAAAAGTTATCAATGGGTCAAGCAAACTATTTTTAATCTTATTAATACTTGACGCAAATCGATTTTGTTCTTGACAATGCGTCAAGCGCCCCGTTTTTATTCTTGCCAGTGCGTTGGGCGCACCGCTTTTGAACTTCACATTGCGTCGTCCGTGCCGCTTCGGACTTTACCGATGCGCACATGATCCATAAGGACACTATTTTATAATAGGCTACCGTTATATTGAACGATCTAAGCACGCAAAGCGTCATCAATCTCTTGCGCTGCAATAATAAAATTAGAGTCGAAACGTTTCCGCTTCGCAAATAATTGCATGAATTGCACGATATCCCTTCGGGAGCAGTCCGCTGCGCCGCGCCGCGCTGGCATCGAACAGAATACATTTTCGATGTGACATCGCCGCCAAGCCATGTCCATTTTAGTCGAACAGCCGAGGATTTCCATTTCAATTGTGAGCGCTGTTCGACGCGCCGCAGTTGAAAAAACGATAAAAAGCAAGAAAGCTCTAACTTCAGCGCATCGTTCAGGCGTTTCATTGGCGTTTAAAAGCGGAAACGGGCGCTTCATTTTATGCAATTCGCGGAAAAGGAGAAAAATGTAAAAGTGATAATAGAAAGGAGGATTCCCGTCACATTCCCGTTTGATTAAATTCACGAATAGCGGAATTGGCCGTCTTGTTTTTTTTTAATTCCACATTTATCTTTTTAGCTATTTTCAAAGATTATGTGTGCAGTGTAGAGCGGAATCTGCGATAGCGGAATCTGCTACCCTCTGCTCTGCTGGTAAGCATCCTTGAACTGACAAACAATGAAATGGCCAGGTAAAATAACTCGTTTTATGGCTACCAGAACTTGACGAAGAGTTACTATCGATACTAATATATGTGAATACCATAAAATTATTTGGGGGCTCGTCCGGGATATGAACCTGCAACCCAGGCGAGTCATATTAATAGACAACCGCGACGGTGTTTTGGTGCGAGCACCAGTGTCGTCGCGATCCCTAATTAATTATAGTCCAAGTGTCTGTACTTACATAGACCTTAGGAGGCAGTCACTAGGCCTAATTCTGCAATTTTTACTTAAAACTTGGTTTACACACTAAAAAAACGCATTGTATTTTTTTTAACGAACAAACTAATGAGGTGTGGCTTCATGATCACTGATAGCCGACATGTCGAAATACTATTATATTTGCAAAAAAAATGTGAAACTTTAAATTTAGTAAAGGTGAAATCCAAATTTGTATGGCAGATTTTGAAATAATATTTTTTTGCAGTCATATAATATTTGACCCTTGGGAGGCGTATATCATTGTTTTTATTTTTATATGGAATGTTGGAAAGGTTTGATATAAAGTATTGGTGCTAAAACGTCTCATGTTTTTAGACATTCTAGCGACTTGAAACAAATCAAATAATCAATAAATAAGGGTGTACTCCTCTTATATTTCATATTCGATTTCATATTCTTTAACGACAATTAATTATTGTTGCAAAATCTTCTGCAATCTGGCCGAATTCTCAAATCCTCTTTTACTCTGTGAATTTAAAAGTTTCTTATTTTTTATTGCGATTATAATAGTTTTTCCGACATTATAACTATCGCTTATCACGAAGTCACTCTTCGTTCATTTTCTCTTCTTTTTCAGAATTTCAAAATATGTATTTTCTGTTAAACGATGTTTCGAAGTCTCCATCGTGCTCCAGAGACTGTCACTATACTGTGTGCATTATACTGCCAGAAAATTCGTATTTAGACAATTATAAGTTAGTTAATCATATGGTTAGTTCTTAATTATTACACGTTTGTATTCAGACAAATATATGTTCAGTTCTCAATTATGCATTCATCTTTTGCCTTACATGCACCATAGATCCATATTTATCTAACCTGTATTTAGTGCCTTGTTCTTTCTCGTAGTTCCATCCTCGTGTAGACGGGTATAAGTCAACTTTCAACTGTGGCTTTAGGACCTTTTCAATTTATTTCATGATAAAAAATTATCTTAAAATTGAATTTTTGCTTGTTCTAAATGAGGCTCTGTTTCTAATAATTTTAGAGTTATTTGTAGATATTTTGTTGCGTGTTGCTTTAAATATTGTCTGCGTGTACTTTTACCCGTATGATATTCAGTATTTCCTTGATAAATCACAAGCAACCCGATAATCTTGCCTTTTAGTTTTAATGTAGTTAATGAATTTCCCTACTTATAAACACTGTGATGATTTACATTACATCTGCAGTAATCTCAGTAAGTTACCCAGTTTAAATTTCAACTTTTGAGGTAAGGTCTCAGCTTCAATTACATAAGAAATCTTGGAACAATGAGTAACAAACATAATGTTCATCTTATCCTTTCTAGTAAGTCCCTAGCCCTTAATGTGGTATCAGGCCTTAATCCTTAATCCTATTCATAATCCTTAATCACCTAAAAAATAGTCTATTTAACTTCTTCAAACCATCATACATCGTATTTTATGTTTTTAAAGTAACATGAAGAGTAATCACATATGAAACGTTCCAACACTAATTGTTCTCGTGGCGCTTTCGTGATCGCAACAATATAATGCTGGTGGAATTTCTAACTCTCGTGACTAAACCTAAGGGACATTTAATAGTGGACGCACGACCTCCGGGCTCCCGATAACTGAAATTATATTTATCGTATATACGGCTTTACCGGTCGGTAATGAAACAGGTGTCTTTGCTTGTTAGCCGGAGGTCGGTGAGCGCGGCGGGCTATCGCTGCGGGCAGTACTTTATAGCTGCAGCAGTTTTCAAACTGTGAGCGGTGACCCCCGAAGGATTCGTCGAGAGTAACGTTTAAGATTACAAATTATTTAGCTTATCTTCCCTTTATTGGTCGGATTATTGTCAAATTTGATTTTGAATTACAGCGGTGAGAGTATTGGTATTTTTCATTGATAATATAAGAAAATTACGAAAAAACAACTATTTTATATATGCATACGCACTATGCTTTATAGAGATAGATATGAATATAACTATTTATTTTTGAATACAGATGCTGGGTTCTATGGAAAACTCAAAAAAACTTACCGGTAAACGTCGCGATGATATGATAATTAAATTGGCGAAACATTCGTCCACTGACTTTTTTTTGCATTTACTTGTTACGTTTGTTTCTGTTCTTATGTTCCATTATATATTTTTATTTATTTATCCATCTTTAAAATACAACTTTTCAATAAAATGCAGCCGCCCTAGGCTTACCTACCTGCTGGAGATTAAAATAGGGCAACTTTTAGTGCAACTTATGTGGCCATATTGAAAATATAATTATATATGAAATGCAGTTGCTTTGGTTAAGATTGGTCGGCACAGAAAGTCACTTTCTTGCTAATCTTTACAAAAAAAAACTTACTTAATGCTAATGTAAAATGTACATACTAGCTAAACCCGGCCACGCTTCGCTGTGGCTCAGTCTGTCATGAAATAAATGGAAATGCACCGATATGTCGAACACCACCGACGATTTTACCGTTCGGGAAGACTTTTGTCGCGCATATTCGAATGCGACGTTGGTCAAAATTTCATTTTACTAAAAAAACTGGCGCGTATTCGAATGCAACGTTGTATCTAAATTTTAAGTCAATCGACCGACTATTTTTCTAGGTTTTCAAGCACAAACATACGTAGGCTGATTTTTTATATAAAGGTATATTTATAGGACTGTTAAAATTTCCGATTCTCGTCACTAGTCCTCACTGAAGTGCCCGGGGACACTTCAGCCCCGGTTCTGCATAACAATGATGCAATCATGGTCTACTTTGACAGAGATTATCCATAAGAGAGAATATGTTATTTTGAATTTCTTTTTTATGCACCTTTCTCCAATTTCCAATTTCTCTTTTAAGCACCTTATCCAAAATTATAGAGAAAGTCGCAAAAAAACGTGTTCTGAAATATTTAAAAGAAAACAATCTTTTATATAATAACTAGTTTGGGTTTTAGAGAAGGAATTGGCACAATTGATGCAATCGCAGAAGTGACACGTATTATTAATTGCAATGTGGATGAGGATAAAAAGTGCATAGCTGTTTTCTTGGATCTCTCAAAGGCATTCGATACGGTCTCGCACGATAAACTCGTTCGGAGGTTGGGGGAAGTTGGAATCCAGCATGTCACACTCAACTGGTTTAAGACCTATTTGCAAAATAGAAAACAAATTATCACCATTAATAATGTAACCAGCAAACCGGAAGACCTGCCATTTGGCGTTCCTCAGGGTAGTGTTCTCGGGCCTATTTTATTTCTCATTTACATAAATAAATTATGCGATCTGGTGGGGAAAACCATTTCTTTTGCTGATGACACAGTCATTATCTTTGATGGGCATACCTGGAGGGACACTTTCTGTGCAGCCAATGCTGGTATTAATCAAGTACGTGAATGGTTAGATGAATCCCTTCTTAGCCTAAATATAAAAAAAAACGAAATATATAACTTTTAGTAATAATAATAAAGGACAACCATCACCATATCATACCGTAACTATTCACTTATGTAAAAATACACAGAAATGTAACTGCCCTTTCCTGGAAAGATATATAAGAGAATAATTGATAATATGCTGCGTTGGCAAAAGCACATTGAGATGTTGACAAGCAAGGTTCGAAAACTTTCCTACGTATTCCGCGAAGTGAGAAATATTTTAGACCCGGGAACACTAAAAAATACGTATTATGCATTATGCCAAAGCATTCTTTGTTATGGCATAATCGGGTGGGGTGGTTGTGCATCAACTATCCTCCAGCCTCTTGAAGTAGCGCAAAAGTGTATACTAAAAATTATCGAGCGTAAACCGTATCGATATCCTACGAACCAGTTATATAAAGATAGTAATATTTTGGACCCAAGACTGTTGTACATTAAGATAGCCTTGATACACGCAAAATTCAAAATGCCACTTATTAACGCACGAGTGAGACTCACCAGAGCTGCAAAGAATGACGATATGATAGTGCCAAGAACTCGTACGACTTTCGGACAGAGACATTTTAACTTCATAGCACCGAGAATGTACAACTACCTGCCTGATACCAACCAACTACCGTTAAACGCATTGAAACCAAAAACAAATTTAAAAAATCGGTTTCTAGGTGGCTTATTACAGAAGGCAGAGAAAACATCAATGGAATGTTGAATATTGTATATTAATTTTTTGTATATTAAATTTTCGCATTATTCTTCAATTTTAGACATATATTTTTACTTTCAAACATATTTTTACTTTTACTCTACATGTTAATAATTATTATCAAAGTAATAGAATTTCTACAAATTTTAATTGTTTAATTTTTAAATTTTTTATTTTTTTTTTGTTTTTATATAATGATTATTTAGTAATTTGATTAGATACATCTAAACAATATTTTATAAAGTCTGCCTTAGAACAGGCCCTGGCCTAGTTAGGCGACTTTTATTCATTACTCTATCTCCTCGAGAATCAGTTTTTTGCTAACGTCTCATATATATATACAACATGATATGATAAACTGTACAAACGAACTTGTGTAATACTATAAATAAATAAATAAATAAATAAATAGAATATATACACGCACTTCTGCGTGTACTCATTCAAAATAGCATTGTATAAGAGCTGCCTTATCCATAATGGTAAGCTAACATGAAAAGTGCGTTGCAAGCTCGTCCTATTTTATTGCACAGGTCATAGATATGCTATTTTCATCGAAGGCCGCTGTCAAAAATAAAACCAAAAAACTTAGCCGACGTCACCGGCCGCAGTGGTTGATTATTGAAACATACGATTATACTGGTGGAGCCAGTTCCACGCAGATTTGAGTAAATTGATTATTGCAGGTATTTCCGAGAGATGATTCTTGGGGAACTCTGAGAGATATATGTATATTCGTCAGTGGATGTTGCGGAGGCTACGACTGTCTTTTTTTCTGGTTAACCATTTTTCTAATACAGCTTTTGAATAAAATCCAGCCAAGGCTTACCTGTTGGAGATTGATTGACTGGTTGACCATACTATAATATGTATACTGCAGTTGCATTAGTTAACAGTAGTCAGCACAGAAAGCCACCCTCGTGATAATGTTTACATAAAAAGATAATCTGCTGTTTATTTACGAGAAAGCTATTATCTAGCAAGATATTATAATGTGGCATTCTACAACCATAACAAAATCTAGACTTCTTTCTCCTTGAACTGTGTTGGCATTTCTTTATGCGTTTTAACTTAAATACTTCCTACTTGATTTCTTTTAAAAGTTTGATATTTAAATTAATTGTTTTTGCTTAAATTTATAGCGAAGTCACATCACGTATTACATGTCGGTTGCATCACTGAAACTTGAACAGATTTCCCTATTTATTTGAGTTAAATAAATCAAACGACCATATTGTCAGGTTAATCATATCTTGAGTATTCCGAAATAGGGTAAAATATATCTAAACAATTGCATACTTATTCTGAGAATGAGGATAAATAGTTGGAAACCACTGTGCATCGAGTGGGTGAACGAGTTGGACACGAGGGCTTCTCGACACGAATCTGCCGCTTCCAATGGAGTTATAATTGAGAGAGCTGGATAACATGATAACAGCATGCTGGAATTTTATCTTAGAACATTTTAACGTTTCACATGACTTTTATGATGTTAGCAGTAATATAAAAAATGCGCGTCTGTCTTTTAATATAAAAAAAAACTTTAATGGGTCGGGTATACGATTCTATATTTCAAGGATATTAAATTATGTTATATTGTAATTGTATGTCTTTTCATTATATGTAAGTAATCAAATTTCAAATGAGATTTTAAAAGTATTACAAACATCATGTAAAATTTGTGCAGTTTGAAATTAAATGCGAATCGGAAGCGAAATTTATATTGGTACGATCTCTCAACAAAGGTTGTCGTATACCTAACTACTTAGATACATTTATCTAGATTTGAATATACAGCTATTTATATATATTTCAGCCCTAGAAGGATAATACCATTTTTACATACTTACATCATAATCATACGTCGATTCGACATACATACTGATATTTTGTGATTATTTTCCACTTGAACAATTACACCGTATATTGATATATTTGATATTGTATTATAATGTTTATACACATTTTTATTATTAGAAAACAAAATAATGTAAAATTATAAATGAATTCTAATAAAATTGCAATAATTTAGAAACCTTGAAAATATAAAAAAACCTAGATAAATTTTATGATAATATTTTTTTTTCAATGTAATAATTGCCTATTTTTGTAATAAACTCAAAGATGTTTAATAAATTTATAAAAATAAAGTTTGTTATTTACAAAATCTTTAATTTAAATGCGAGATTGAAATGCAACAACTTTGTGTTATTGCACAAAGGAATTTTGCAAATATAGAGATCTGATTTCACCAACCTTTTTAAAATATAGCCATACAATTTTACGATTTGTAACTTTCCATTACTTTATTTTGTTTTTTTTTTGAAGTTACAATAGTTTTTGGGCGTAATGTAAACATATTTTCCCACAAAGTTCTCTTTAGTGTTGTTGCATTTGATGTTGATTTGAGGTATTATTTTATTCAAGATAAAGTGAAATCTGTCTTTGTTAGTGATAACAACATTGTGAAATTGTAATCAAAGGAATATAACAATAAAATATAAGATAAGCATATTATTCATAATTTATAAGATAACCAATTTAAGAACGATAGGAAAATATGCAACAATAATAAGTAGCACAATAACAAAAGTCATATATATACATCGATTCGATGTAGATAAATGGTATATTTCGGAAATGGTTTGACTTACTGAAATGAAACAGATGTCTTATGCTAGTTCTTAGCACCGGATTGGTTGGTTCACAGATTTGTAATAGGTTCACAGACAAGTGCAATATTCAGAAAGAGATAGGGTATATATTGTGGAATGCAAGATGAATAAACGTGGATAATGATTCTAGGGTTAAGAAATTCACCTGAAATGTAATGTGTCTCGTTTGACATGGTTTTGATCGTATAACTGTTCAAGAACAAGAGTGTGATATATTAGAGCTGTTTTGACATTTAATTCACCTTCAGCCAGACATTCTCCGAACGCAGCAGAGACACAAATTCAGACGTCCCGCCACATGCCTCATTTTTCTACAAGACCGAGCATTACTTATCTCACGTATCTAGAGACGTCACAGAAACAAAACGTCTTGCTCTATTTTAGTTGAGCACCCAGACAGTAATTAATGAGCGAGTTTGAGCGTCCCTCCTCCGAGCGCCTCACGCCCAAATCCTTAATAAACTCCTCAAAATGCCCTTATTCTATTTCGGCGGGTGCCGGAGACGGAGACAGGCGCGGGTTCACGTGTTAAGCGTTGCACATTACACGATGTTTAGTGTGTCATTATTTTTCAGTTGTTTCTCTTTCGGCTGAAAAAGCAGGAAAAAACGCGCGCTTTTTAGCCATGCGTGTTTTATGGCGCGGAGATTGTAAAATGCTGTAATGTCTTTGCCACCCGCTCGAGGATGCGCTCCGCACGTGGGAAATGTCGCGTTAATTCAGCGGATCTCTCTAAATAATCTGCCCGACACGAGGTGGGCGAGGACGATACTTCTCCTGAAAAATAAAATATCGAGAAAGTAGATATTTTCCGTGGCAGTTTCAAAACATTATCAATATTATTAGAGTTATTTTGACTAAAATAAACATTTTGTGGTTCTTTACTTTCCCGGCAGAGCTAAAGTATTGTGAACGCACCTGTGTGTGTGTGTATTCCTTCACGATATCGCCCAAACGCTTCATCCGATTGAGCTGAAATTTGGTATGCAGGCATCGTTTGGCAACAGTTGAATTGTGGTTGAAATTGATCCAGCAGGGGGGGGGGGGGATAGATAGTGGGTGGGGTGACGGGTGGGTAGAGGGGGAGGGGAAGGGGGTCACGACGAGGGGGGGGGGGGGCAAGGTTGAGAATAACTCATCCCAATTTTAGGAGGGTTCCACCTTGAACATCAGAATTGTAAAATGGCCACAGACTCGGAGACTCGCTTTAGTTAAAGTCGTGTTTTATTTGTCGTTATTTTTACACTGGTATAACGATGGTTATAAATCTTAAATAAACAATGTTTAGTGCCATTAAAAAGTATACGCCGACAACATCAACTTTTGTAAAATTAAGGGATGGTAAAATTCATAGGTATAGTATAAAGAGGTATTACCGTAAAAATAAATATTTACTGACAATATTATTAAGTATTGCCACAAATAAAACAAAATAAATAAATACGTTTAAAAAACATTATTTTCTAAATGAGCATGGTAAATTTAAATAAAATCAGATAGGTAGTTTATATTTTATTTATGTATTTATTTTTTAAACATAACATGCGGAACTCATAAAATGGGCAAACCAAGTAATGGTGCAAAGTAAACGACGACCCACATTCAAATGACCATGCTCAGCGCATACCCAACTAGGCCGAATATAGCCTGTATCTGGGCATTCGATTTATTTTAGACTTGGGTGGAGAAGCATAACTGACGTAGGTACTCATATATATACATACACATACACATATATAGATACATATACATAAATACACACATATTCCAGGCTCGGTTACAAACAGACTAACCTATAGATTCGGCGGTTCAGTTTATCCAGGCCCGACCAAATATGTATGCGATAATGTTGTATAAGATATCCCCCTCATGTGCTATAGTTTGCAAAATAGTATGACTTGTTTTTTGACTAACGGTCGCCATTTTAGTCTGTAGCTGCTCTGCCCCAAATCACTCGAAAAGGCGTTAGAGAAACCGTCGTCAAATCTCCCGAGCAACCCGTTCTATTTCCCCTCAGACCGAACCGACACTACCAGGACACTATGCGGGCGAGAAGTGTGTTCGAGGGGATTTATGAAGGTGACATTTATCACGGCTCAGTGGGCGGTTGAGGGGCGCAATGGCCACTCGTGCCGTTATACGAGTACACACTCGTATCTACCTACCTATGAATGCACATATACATAATTTTAATAAGCTTTCGTGTCTAATTTTAAACGACGTTCAACTTTGAGCTAGGTAGCTTAGTGGTTTAGGAGCTGACATATCGAAGATTAATAGAGTTCGAATCCTGTTGCAATTTGTTTATTGGTAATATTTCGAAATTCAAGTATTTATATAGTTCTCATAAGTCCATCTAAGGGATAATGGTTGTCACCTGCTCCTACATTGTAAGGTCCCGGGTTCAATTCCCGGCTGAGTTAACATTTTCCGCTGGAATAAAACTAAAGTTTCAACACTCTTAATATTAAATGAGGATATTACAGAGATTGAAGCAGTGCAAGAGTTTTGAGAGCTTCAGTTTTCAATATTTAGTCGTCATTATATAGCACTATAACATTCTAACTATAATAATTACCTTTAATATTTTATATTCAATGCAAATCTTTTCTTTGTTATCACCATTGATTATATATCATATAATATTGCTCAGATTTATAATACGATTTGGCAACCCTTCCAGGCGAAATTACTGCCGAAATTCAGGCGACGCTATTAGCATTGACGGCCAATGTAATAGAAATTTCTTAAACCCTCTAAAATAACATTGATAGTAAATGGTTTTTTATAAAGGACCGATTGATTATAAAAATCTAATAATTTAACCAATAATAACATTCAATTATTAGTGCCATTTATCGCATTTTGTATATAGGCTGATAACATCACAGAAATAATAAGGAGAGAGAATGCCATATATTAGCCTAAAGTGCGAAATTAATACGTATTGAAACCTGCATACCAAATTAATAATTGACATATATACGTGAATAATATTAAAATAATAAGAGTGATTGGAAAATTTTATTACTATTTTATACCGAATAGGCGTGTTTAAAGCGCCATTGAAGTGCGCCGCCATACTGTTATACCACAAAAGTTTTCATTTTGAACATAATAATAGAGGATTAATCAATTATTGGTACTATGAGTGCCATCTACACGCTGCGTTTTGTAGTAAAATTCTGGTTGCCAAGTTATAGCACGACGTCGATCAATTTAATGCGCTATGTAATGAATGATATTCGTGAAATTGAAGCGGTGCCAGGATTTTAAGAGCTTCGGTTTACAATATTTAGTTATCGTTATTTATCGGACTATAATATTCCAAATTTAATACTTATCTTTAATATTTCATCATTCAATGCAAATAATCCCTTTGTTCCCTTTGTCCTCAAACCCCTTTTTAACCAAATATAAAAGATCTTTTTTTTGTACATTTACTTAATAATGTGATGTAAAAGCAATTGTAAAAGTAGGTAGGTACACTAATTTAGTTACACGCGTAGTTTTAATTTATTATTATACATTTTAAACTTAAGTCGTGAATGTTCGTGATTTTTGGTGACTTAATTTTCTTTTTAAGTTAAATAGTGTTAGAATAATTCTGTTGATAATATATATATATATATATATATATATATATATATATATATATATATATATATATATATATATATATATATATATATATATATATATATATATATATATATATATATATATATATATATATATATATATATATATATATATATATATATATATATATATATATATATATATATATATATATATATATATATATATATATATATATATATATATATATATATATATATATATATATATATATATATATATATATATATATATATATATATATATATATATATATATATATATATATATATATATATATATATATATATATATATATATATATATATATATATATATATATATATATATATGTATATATATATATATATATATATATATATATATATATATATATATATATATATATATATATATATATATATATATATATATATATATATATATATATATATATATATATATATATATATATATATATATATATATTGTAGCGGTATTGGCTTTTCCGGCGAGAAAAACAGTCGGAAAACCCAATCCCGTTCGCGACATTCAATACGAAAACATGCCCTTTGATCCGCGAGCGGTTTGACAGTTCAGTCAGCGCGAGCGGCGTAGTGTCGGACACCGATTGCGCGACGGATCGACCCGTTATCGATCGTGCGATCATTTAGCGATCCGGTGTACAAATATCACATAAATAAAATAATTTCGAATAAATCCGGAATTATGTCAGAATATAATAATGATAAATAAAAGTAATATTCGATTGTTTTAAAATTTATTATTTAGACTGTAAAATATTTGGTTCTTAAAAATAATTGAAATATAGAATATAATACAAAAATAAATCAGGAAATTTAATGAAAAGAATTACGAAATTATTAGTTCGCAATAGAATTTCGTTTCGTTTTTGGGCGGGAAAACGAAGTTCGTTGACCCGCGGATTACCTCGCAGATTGTAAAAGGGTCATTCGTTTTCCGGCCTTCAGGCAAACCACTCCGAATAATCAAGAGATCCCGAGGGAATATTAGTGATACGGATAACTCGGTGAGTCCTGTTTAATGCTTGAGGGTTAGAGGAAACCCGCTATGGGTTCCCGATTAACGATAGGGAGAGTGCCGGCCGGGAAGATCGGACCACTGACGGGGGGCCGCTGCCCTCAGTCCTCCCTGGTCCAATCTGTCCTATCCCCTGGCCGCGCTGAGTGTTTCCTAACCCGAATATTGTGATCTGTGCAGGGATCTCTTGAAGGCGACCATCTCCGGCGTCTGCATCTTTTGAAGGCGACCATCTCCGGCGTCTGGATCGGGAAGGCGACCAATCTCCGGCGTCTAGATCCCTGGAAGACGACCAACCTCCGGCGTCTGCATCACTCAAGGCGACCTCAAGGGAGGCGATATAGGGCGAGCACAGCAGCGAGATCTGGCGGGCATCAACCTCAGCTACCCCCAGGTTCCGGGAACGCAGATCCCCGGCGAGAAGAACCTTTCGGGCTCAAGCGGTGCGGCTAAAGACGAGGGAAGCCGTCCCTACAGACGTCCAAGGAGTAGAAGCCGACGGAGGCCTCGCAGGCGCAGTGCCCGGACTGGGAGTACTCTCGGGGCTATCCCTCGTTCACACGTTTTCCCCCTGGATCGTCAACGTCAACGTCCTTTTATTTTAACTTTACGTTTTTATCTAGTCAACGTTTCACTATTGTCACTTTTATATTTTTATCTTTTAACGCCTTTTTATTTTATTTTATAATTTTATCTTGACGTTTTGTTATTTTATCTTTTATACCTTTTTTATAAATCGTTCTCAATTTAAATTTTAAAAACCTCAATAAACACAAACTATTACTGAGCTGATTGTTTCCGATTTCTCATTACGGAGCCGACCCTCGAGATCAGGTCTCTGCTCTTCTCTAATTTTGAGTTACCGGTCATAGATTACTTTATTCAACCTTCGGTTATCATAACGATAAATTGGTCGATTTTAAGTGTTTCGCGAACGTACGATACTTACTCGGCGCGGTGAATATATTGCCGCGGCCGTTATACGAAAATATAGCATTTGACGTTTTTATACGTAAAATAACCCTTGTTAAAATCTAAAACCATAAATACCCAAAACTATTATTTATAAACTTATTAATAAACGTCACAATATATATATATATATATATATATATATATATATAAATATTTGATAGTTTTGTGTATATATTCTTTTTAGAATTGATCAATAAGATGATTATAAAGTAAATAATTATAAAAGCCACTTACATCGTGACGAAGGATTCCCTTGATCGGATTCGGGAATGCTTTAGGTGTTAACGAGAATGATGAATGCCTCTCACTTGCGGAAAGAGGAGTAGGTTTAAGTTGGGCCCATTTTTCAACTAGTAAACGCTCACCCTTCATCCAATTATCTCAAAAATTAAGCTACAATCCTTCTTTATACGTAAACTCACTCAATTTCCTATTATTTCAGGGGAAATAACAAGACAAGACGAGCTACTTGACAGATGGAAGAATTTAAAATTTCGAATTTCGTTTTTTTATTTTCTAAAGGTGCGATATAAAGAAGCTGCGATCAATATTCAGCTGAAAACTTAAAACTAAAAGCGTGACATGCCCTCATATCAATGAAAGGAAGCAGTCAGCTCTTTCCTATTAGTTGGAAAGATTACCTTTAACCTAAATGGATTATTTACAATGAACGAAACATAAAATATGTAAAAATTCAATATTTTAAATATTTGATAGTTTTGTGTATATATTCTTTTTAGAATTGATCAATAAGATGATTATAAAGTAAATAATTATAAAAGCCACTTACATCGTGACGAAGGATTCCCTTGATCGGATTCGGGAATGCTTTAGGTGTTAACGAGAATGATGAATGCCTCTCACTTGCGGAAAGAGGAGTAGGTTTAAGTTGGGCCCATTTTTCAACTAGTAAACGCTCACCCTTCATCCAATTATCTCAAAAATTAAGCTACAATCCTTCTTTATACGTAAACTCACTCAATTTCCTATTATTTCAGTCAACGTCCTTTTATTTTAACTTTACGTTTTTATCTAGTCAACGTTTCACTATTGTCACTTTTATATTTTTATCTTTTAACGCCTTTTTATTTTATTTTATAATTTTATCTTGACGTTTTGTTATTTTATCTTTTATACCTTTTTTATAAATCGTTCTCAATTTAAATTTTAAAAACCTCAATAAACACAAACTATTACTGAGCTGATTGTTTCCGATTTCTCATTACGGAGCCGACCCTCGAGATCAGGTCTCTGCTCTTCTCTAATTTTGAGTTACCGGTCATAGATTACTTTATTCAACCTTCGGTTATCATAACGATAAATTGGTCGATTTTAAGTGTTTCGCGAACGTACGATACTTACTCGGCGCGGTGAATATATTGCCGCGGCCGTTATACGAAAATATAGCATTTGACGTTTTTATACGTAAAATAACCCTTGTTAAAATCTAAAACCATAAATACCCAAAACTATTATTTATAAACTTATTAATAAACGTCACAATATATATATATATATATATATATATATATATATATATATATATATATATAAATATTTGATAGTTTTGTGTATATATTCTTTTTAGAATTGATCAATAAGATGATTATAAAGTAAATAATTATAAAAGCCACTTACATCGTGACGAAGGATTCCCTTGATCGGATTCGGGAATGCTTTAGGTGTTAACGAGAATGATGAATGCCTCTCACTTGCGGAAAGAGGAGTAGGTTTAAGTTGGGCCCATTTTTCAACTAGTAAACGCTCACCCTTCATCCAATTATCTCAAAAATTAAGCTACAATCCTTCTTTATACGTAAACTCACTCAATTTCCTATTATTTCAGGGGAAATAACAAGACAAGACGAGCTACTTGACAGATGGAAGAATTTAAAATTTCGAATTTCGTTTTTTTATTTTCTAAAGGTGCGATATAAAGAAGCTGCGATCAATATTCAGCTGAAAACTTAAAACTAAAAGCGTGACATGCCCTCATATCAATGAAAGGAAGCAGTCAGCTCTTTCCTATTAGTTGGAAAGATTACCTTTAACCTAAATGGATTATTTACAATGAACGAAACATAAAATATGTAAAAATTCAATATTTTAAATATTTGATAGTTTTGTGTATATATTCTTTTTAGAATTGATCAATAAGATGATTATAAAGTAAATAATTATAAAAGCCACTTACATCGTGACGAAGGATTCCCTTGATCGGATTCGGGAATGCTTTAGGTGTTAACGAGAATGATGAATGCCTCTCACTTGCGGAAAGAGGAGTAGGTTTAAGTTGGGCCCATTTTTCAACTAGTAAACGCTCACCCTTCATCCAATTATCTCAAAAATTAAGCTACAATCCTTCTTTATACGTAAACTCACTCAATTTCCTATTATTTCAGGGGAAATAACAAGACAAGACGAGCTACTTGACAGATGGAAGAATTTAAAATTTCGAATTTCGTTTTTTTATTTTCTAAAGGTGCGATATAAAGAAGCTGCGATCAATATTCAGCTGAAAACTTAAAACTAAAAGCGTGACATGCCCTCATATCAATGAAAGGAAGCAGTCAGCTCTTTCCTATTAGTTGGAAAGATTACCTTTAACCTAAATGGATTATTTACAATGAACGAAACATAAAATATGTAAAAATTCAATATTTTAAATATTTGATAGTTTTGTGTATATATTCTTTTTAGAATTGATCAATAAGATGATTATAAAGTAAATAATTATAAAAGCCACTTACATCGTGACGAAGGATTCCCTTGATCGGATTCGGGAATGCTTTAGGTGTTAACGAGAATGATGAATGCCTCTCACTTGCGGAAAGAGGAGTAGGTTTAAGTTGGGCCCATTTTTCAACTAGTAAACGCTCACCCTTCATCCAATTATCTCAAAAATTAAGCTACAATCCTTCTTTATACGTAAACTCACTCAATTTCCTATTATTTCAGGGGAAATAACAAGACAAGACGAGCTACTTGACAGATGGAAGAATTTAAAATTTCGAATTTCGTTTTTTTATTTTCTAAAGGTGCGATATAAAGAAGCTGCGATCAATATTCAGCTGAAAACTTAAAACTAAAAGCGTGACATGCCCTCATATCAATGAAAGGAAGCAGTCAGCTCTTTCCTATTAGTTGGAAAGATTACCTTTAACCTAAATGGATTATTTACAATGAACGAAACATAAAATATGTAAAAATTCAATATTTTAAATATTTGATAGTTTTGTGTATATATTCTTTTTAGAATTGATCAATAAGATGATTATAAAGTAAATAATTATAAAAGCCACTTACATCGTGACGAAGGATTCCCTTGATCGGATTCGGGAATGCTTTAGGTGTTAACGAGAATGATGAATGCCTCTCACTTGCGGAAAGAGGAGTAGGTTTAAGTTGGGCCCATTTTTCAACTAGTAAACGCTCACCCTTCATCCAATTATCTCAAAAATTAAGCTACAATCCTTCTTTATACGTAAACTCACTCAATTTCCTATTATTTCAGGGGAAATAACAAGACAAGACGAGCTACTTGACAGATGGAAGAATTTAAAATTTCGAATTTCGTTTTTTTATTTTCTAAAGGTGCGATATAAAGAAGCTGCGATCAATATTCAGCTGAAAACTTAAAACTAAAAGCGTGACATGCCCTCATATCAATGAAAGGAAGCAGTCAGCTCTTTCCTATTAGTTGGAAAGATTACCTTTAACCTAAATGGATTATTTACAATGAACGAAACATAAAATATGTAAAAATTCAATATTTTAAATATTTGATAGTTTTGTGTATATATTCTTTTTAGAATTGATCAATAAGATGATTATAAAGTAAATAATTATAAAAGCCACTTACATCGTGACGAAGGATTCCCTTGATCGGATTCGGGAATGCTTTAGGTGTTAACGAGAATGATGAATGCCTCTCACTTGCGGAAAGAGGAGTAGGTTTAAGTTGGGCCCATTTTTCAACTAGTAAACGCTCACCCTTCATCCAATTATCTCAAAAATTAAGCTACAATCCTTCTTTATACGTAAACTCACTCAATTTCCTATTATTTCAGTCAACGTCCTTTTATTTTAACTTTACGTTTTTATCTAGTCAACGTTTCACTATTGTCACTTTTATATTTTTATCTTTTAACGCCTTTTTATTTTATTTTATAATTTTATCTTGACGTTTTGTTATTTTATCTTTTATACCTTTTTTATAAATCGTTCTCAATTTAAATTTTAAAAACCTCAATAAACACAAACTATTACTGAGCTGATTGTTTCCGATTTCTCATTACGGAGCCGACCCTCGAGATCAGGTCTCTGCTCTTCTCTAATTTTGAGTTACCGGTCATAGATTACTTTATTCAACCTTCGGTTATCATAACGATAAATTGGTCGATTTTAAGTGTTTCGCGAACGTACGATACTTACTCGGCGCGGTGAATATATTGCCGCGGCCGTTATACGAAAATATAGCATTTGACGTTTTTATACGTAAAATAACCCTTGTTAAAATCTAAAACCATAAATACCCAAAACTATTATTTATAAACTTATTAATAAACGTCACAATATATATATATATATATATATATATATATATATATATATATATATATAAATATTTGATAGTTTTGTGTATATATTCTTTTTAGAATTGATCAATAAGATGATTATAAAGTAAATAATTATAAAAGCCACTTACATCGTGACGAAGGATTCCCTTGATCGGATTCGGGAATGCTTTAGGTGTTAACGAGAATGATGAATGCCTCTCACTTGCGGAAAGAGGAGTAGGTTTAAGTTGGGCCCATTTTTCAACTAGTAAACGCTCACCCTTCATCCAATTATCTCAAAAATTAAGCTACAATCCTTCTTTATACGTAAACTCACTCAATTTCCTATTATTTCAGGGGAAATAACAAGACAAGACGAGCTACTTGACAGATGGAAGAATTTAAAATTTCGAATTTCGTTTTTTTATTTTCTAAAGGTGCGATATAAAGAAGCTGCGATCAATATTCAGCTGAAAACTTAAAACTAAAAGCGTGACATGCCCTCATATCAATGAAAGGAAGCAGTCAGCTCTTTCCTATTAGTTGGAAAGATTACCTTTAACCTAAATGGATTATTTACAATGAACGAAACATAAAATATGTAAAAATTCAATATTTTAAATATTTGATAGTTTTGTGTATATATTCTTTTTAGAATTGATCAATAAGATGATTATAAAGTAAATAATTATAAAAGCCACTTACATCGTGACGAAGGATTCCCTTGATCGGATTCGGGAATGCTTTAGGTGTTAACGAGAATGATGAATGCCTCTCACTTGCGGAAAGAGGAGTAGGTTTAAGTTGGGCCCATTTTTCAACTAGTAAACGCTCACCCTTCATCCAATTATCTCAAAAATTAAGCTACAATCCTTCTTTATACGTAAACTCACTCAATTTCCTATTATTTCAGGGGAAATAACAAGACAAGACGAGCTACTTGACAGATGGAAGAATTTAAAATTTCGAATTTCGTTTTTTTATTTTCTAAAGGTGCGATATAAAGAAGCTGCGATCAATATTCAGCTGAAAACTTAAAACTAAAAGCGTGACATGCCCTCATATCAATGAAAGGAAGCAGTCAGCTCTTTCCTATTAGTTGGAAAGATTACCTTTAACCTAAATGGATTATTTACAATGAACGAAACATAAAATATGTAAAAATTCAATATTTTAAATATTTGATAGTTTTGTGTATATATTCTTTTTAGAATTGATCAATAAGATGATTATAAAGTAAATAATTATAAAAGCCACTTACATCGTGACGAAGGATTCCCTTGATCGGATTCGGGAATGCTTTAGGTGTTAACGAGAATGATGAATGCCTCTCACTTGCGGAAAGAGGAGTAGGTTTAAGTTGGGCCCATTTTTCAACTAGTAAACGCTCACCCTTCATCCAATTATCTCAAAAATTAAGCTACAATCCTTCTTTATACGTAAACTCACTCAATTTCCTATTATTTCAGGGGAAATAACAAGACAAGACGAGCTACTTGACAGATGGAAGAATTTAAAATTTCGAATTTCGTTTTTTTATTTTCTAAAGGTGCGATATAAAGAAGCTGCGATCAATATTCAGCTGAAAACTTAAAACTAAAAGCGTGACATGCCCTCATATCAATGAAAGGAAGCAGTCAGCTCTTTCCTATTAGTTGGAAAGATTACCTTTAACCTAAATGGATTATTTACAATGAACGAAACATAAAATATGTAAAAATTCAATATTTTAAATATTTGATAGTTTTGTGTATATATTCTTTTTAGAATTGATCAATAAGATGATTATAAAGTAAATAATTATAAAAGCCACTTACATCGTGACGAAGGATTCCCTTGATCGGATTCGGGAATGCTTTAGGTGTTAACGAGAATGATGAATGCCTCTCACTTGCGGAAAGAGGAGTAGGTTTAAGTTGGGCCCATTTTTCAACTAGTAAACGCTCACCCTTCATCCAATTATCTCAAAAATTAAGCTACAATCCTTCTTTATACGTAAACTCACTCAATTTCCTATTATTTCAGGGGAAATAACAAGACAAGACGAGCTACTTGACAGATGGAAGAATTTAAAATTTCGAATTTCGTTTTTTTATTTTCTAAAGGTGCGATATAAAGAAGCTGCGATCAATATTCAGCTGAAAACTTAAAACTAAAAGCGTGACATGCCCTCATATCAATGAAAGGAAGCAGTCAGCTCTTTCCTATTAGTTGGAAAGATTACCTTTAACCTAAATGGATTATTTACAATGAACGAAACATAAAATATGTAAAAATTCAATATTTTAAATATTTGATAGTTTTGTGTATATATTCTTTTTAGAATTGATCAATAAGATGATTATAAAGTAAATAATTATAAAAGCCACTTACATCGTGACGAAGGATTCCCTTGATCGGATTCGGGAATGCTTTAGGTGTTAACGAGAATGATGAATGCCTCTCACTTGCGGAAAGAGGAGTAGGTTTAAGTTGGGCCCATTTTTCAACTAGTAAACGCTCACCCTTCATCCAATTATCTCAAAAATTAAGCTACAATCCTTCTTTATACGTAAACTCACTCAATTTCCTATTATTTCAGGGGAAATAACAAGACAAGACGAGCTACTTGACAGATGGAAGAATTTAAAATTTCGAATTTCGTTTTTTTATTTTCTAAAGGTGCGATATAAAGAAGCTGCGATCAATATTCAGCTGAAAACTTAAAACTAAAAGCGTGACATGCCCTCATATCAATGAAAGGAAGCAGTCAGCTCTTTCCTATTAGTTGGAAAGATTACCTTTAACCTAAATGGATTATTTACAATGAACGAAACATAAAATATGTAAAAATTCAATATTTTAAATATTTGATAGTTTTGTGTATATATTCTTTTTAGAATTGATCAATAAGATGATTATAAAGTAAATAATTATAAAAGCCACTTACATCGTGACGAAGGATTCCCTTGATCGGATTCGGGAATGCTTTAGGTGTTAACGAGAATGATGAATGCCTCTCACTTGCGGAAAGAGGAGTAGGTTTAAGTTGGGCCCATTTTTCAACTAGTAAACGCTCACCCTTCATCCAATTATCTCAAAAATTAAGCTACAATCCTTCTTTATACGTAAACTCACTCAATTTCCTATTATTTCAGTCAACGTCCTTTTATTTTAACTTTACGTTTTTATCTAGTCAACGTTTCACTATTGTCACTTTTATATTTTTATCTTTTAACGCCTTTTTATTTTATTTTATAATTTTATCTTGACGTTTTGTTATTTTATCTTTTATACCTTTTTTATAAATCGTTCTCAATTTAAATTTTAAAAACCTCAATAAACACAAACTATTACTGAGCTGATTGTTTCCGATTTCTCATTACGGAGCCGACCCTCGAGATCAGGTCTCTGCTCTTCTCTAATTTTGAGTTACCGGTCATAGATTACTTTATTCAACCTTCGGTTATCATAACGATAAATTGGTCGATTTTAAGTGTTTCGCGAACGTACGATACTTACTCGGCGCGGTGAATATATTGCCGCGGCCGTTATACGAAAATATAGCATTTGACGTTTTTATACGTAAAATAACCCTTGTTAAAATCTAAAACCATAAATACCCAAAACTATTATTTATAAACTTATTAATAAACGTCACAATATATATATATATATATATATATATATATATATATATATATATATAAATATTTGATAGTTTTGTGTATATATTCTTTTTAGAATTGATCAATAAGATGATTATAAAGTAAATAATTATAAAAGCCACTTACATCGTGACGAAGGATTCCCTTGATCGGATTCGGGAATGCTTTAGGTGTTAACGAGAATGATGAATGCCTCTCACTTGCGGAAAGAGGAGTAGGTTTAAGTTGGGCCCATTTTTCAACTAGTAAACGCTCACCCTTCATCCAATTATCTCAAAAATTAAGCTACAATCCTTCTTTATACGTAAACTCACTCAATTTCCTATTATTTCAGGGGAAATAACAAGACAAGACGAGCTACTTGACAGATGGAAGAATTTAAAATTTCGAATTTCGTTTTTTTATTTTCTAAAGGTGCGATATAAAGAAGCTGCGATCAATATTCAGCTGAAAACTTAAAACTAAAAGCGTGACATGCCCTCATATCAATGAAAGGAAGCAGTCAGCTCTTTCCTATTAGTTGGAAAGATTACCTTTAACCTAAATGGATTATTTACAATGAACGAAACATAAAATATGTAAAAATTCAATATTTTAAATATTTGATAGTTTTGTGTATATATTCTTTTTAGAATTGATCAATAAGATGATTATAAAGTAAATAATTATAAAAGCCACTTACATCGTGACGAAGGATTCCCTTGATCGGATTCGGGAATGCTTTAGGTGTTAACGAGAATGATGAATGCCTCTCACTTGCGGAAAGAGGAGTAGGTTTAAGTTGGGCCCATTTTTCAACTAGTAAACGCTCACCCTTCATCCAATTATCTCAAAAATTAAGCTACAATCCTTCTTTATACGTAAACTCACTCAATTTCCTATTATTTCAGTCAACGTCCTTTTATTTTAACTTTACGTTTTTATCTAGTCAACGTTTCACTATTGTCACTTTTATATTTTTATCTTTTAACGCCTTTTTATTTTATTTTATAATTTTATCTTGACGTTTTGTTATTTTATCTTTTATACCTTTTTTATAAATCGTTCTCAATTTAAATTTTAAAAACCTCAATAAACACAAACTATTACTGAGCTGATTGTTTCCGATTTCTCATTACGGAGCCGACCCTCGAGATCAGGTCTCTGCTCTTCTCTAATTTTGAGTTACCGGTCATAGATTACTTTATTCAACCTTCGGTTATCATAACGATAAATTGGTCGATTTTAAGTGTTTCGCGAACGTACGATACTTACTCGGCGCGGTGAATATATTGCCGCGGCCGTTATACGAAAATATAGCATTTGACGTTTTTATACGTAAAATAACCCTTGTTAAAATCTAAAACCATAAATACCCAAAACTATTATTTATAAACTTATTAATAAACGTCACAATATATATATATATATATATATATATATATATATAAATATTTGATAGTTTTGTGTATATATTCTTTTTAGAATTGATCAATAAGATGATTATAAAGTAAATAATTATAAAAGCCACTTACATCGTGACGAAGGATTCCCTTGATCGGATTCGGGAATGCTTTAGGTGTTAACGAGAATGATGAATGCCTCTCACTTGCGGAAAGAGGAGTAGGTTTAAGTTGGGCCCATTTTTCAACTAGTAAACGCTCACCCTTCATCCAATTATCTCAAAAATTAAGCTACAATCCTTCTTTATACGTAAACTCACTCAATTTCCTATTATTTCAGGGGAAATAACAAGACAAGACGAGCTACTTGACAGATGGAAGAATTTAAAATTTCGAATTTCGTTTTTTTATTTTCTAAAGGTGCGATATAAAGAAGCTGCGATCAATATTCAGCTGAAAACTTAAAACTAAAAGCGTGACATGCCCTCATATCAATGAAAGGAAGCAGTCAGCTCTTTCCTATTAGTTGGAAAGATTACCTTTAACCTAAATGGATTATTTACAATGAACGAAACATAAAATATGTAAAAATTCAATATTTTAAATATTTGATAGTTTTGTGTATATATTCTTTTTAGAATTGATCAATAAGATGATTATAAAGTAAATAATTATAAAAGCCACTTACATCGTGACGAAGGATTCCCTTGATCGGATTCGGGAATGCTTTAGGTGTTAACGAGAATGATGAATGCCTCTCACTTGCGGAAAGAGGAGTAGGTTTAAGTTGGGCCCATTTTTCAACTAGTAAACGCTCACCCTTCATCCAATTATCTCAAAAATTAAGCTACAATCCTTCTTTATACGTAAACTCACTCAATTTCCTATTATTTCAGGGGAAATAACAAGACAAGACGAGCTACTTGACAGATGGAAGAATTTAAAATTTCGAATTTCGTTTTTTTATTTTCTAAAGGTGCGATATAAAGAAGCTGCGATCAATATTCAGCTGAAAACTTAAAACTAAAAGCGTGACATGCCCTCATATCAATGAAAGGAAGCAGTCAGCTCTTTCCTATTAGTTGGAAAGATTACCTTTAACCTAAATGGATTATTTACAATGAACGAAACATAAAATATGTAAAAATTCAATATTTTAAATATTTGATAGTTTTGTGTATATATTCTTTTTAGAATTGATCAATAAGATGATTATAAAGTAAATAATTATAAAAGCCACTTACATCGTGACGAAGGATTCCCTTGATCGGATTCGGGAATGCTTTAGGTGTTAACGAGAATGATGAATGCCTCTCACTTGCGGAAAGAGGAGTAGGTTTAAGTTGGGCCCATTTTTCAACTAGTAAACGCTCACCCTTCATCCAATTATCTCAAAAATTAAGCTACAATCCTTCTTTATACGTAAACTCACTCAATTTCCTATTATTTCAGGGGAAATAACAAGACAAGACGAGCTACTTGACAGATGGAAGAATTTAAAATTTCGAATTTCGTTTTTTTATTTTCTAAAGGTGCGATATAAAGAAGCTGCGATCAATATTCAGCTGAAAACTTAAAACTAAAAGCGTGACATGCCCTCATATCAATGAAAGGAAGCAGTCAGCTCTTTCCTATTAGTTGGAAAGATTACCTTTAACCTAAATGGATTATTTACAATGAACGAAACATAAAATATGTAAAAATTCAATATTTTAAATATTTGATAGTTTTGTGTATATATTCTTTTTAGAATTGATCAATAAGATGATTATAAAGTAAATAATTATAAAAGCCACTTACATCGTGACGAAGGATTCCCTTGATCGGATTCGGGAATGCTTTAGGTGTTAACGAGAATGATGAATGCCTCTCACTTGCGGAAAGAGGAGTAGGTTTAAGTTGGGCCCATTTTTCAACTAGTAAACGCTCACCCTTCATCCAATTATCTCAAAAATTAAGCTACAATCCTTCTTTATACGTAAACTCACTCAATTTCCTATTATTTCAGGGGAAATAACAAGACAAGACGAGCTACTTGACAGATGGAAGAATTTAAAATTTCGAATTTCGTTTTTTTATTTTCTAAAGGTGCGATATAAAGAAGCTGCGATCAATATTCAGCTGAAAACTTAAAACTAAAAGCGTGACATGCCCTCATATCAATGAAAGGAAGCAGTCAGCTCTTTCCTATTAGTTGGAAAGATTACCTTTAACCTAAATGGATTATTTACAATGAACGAAACATAAAATATGTAAAAATTCAATATTTTAAATATTTGATAGTTTTGTGTATATATTCTTTTTAGAATTGATCAATAAGATGATTATAAAGTAAATAATTATAAAAGCCACTTACATCGTGACGAAGGATTCCCTTGATCGGATTCGGGAATGCTTTAGGTGTTAACGAGAATGATGAATGCCTCTCACTTGCGGAAAGAGGAGTAGGTTTAAGTTGGGCCCATTTTTCAACTAGTAAACGCTCACCCTTCATCCAATTATCTCAAAAATTAAGCTACAATCCTTCTTTATACGTAAACTCACTCAATTTCCTATTATTTCAGTCAACGTCCTTTTATTTTAACTTTACGTTTTTATCTAGTCAACGTTTCACTATTGTCACTTTTATATTTTTATCTTTTAACGCCTTTTTATTTTATTTTATAATTTTATCTTGACGTTTTGTTATTTTATCTTTTATACCTTTTTTATAAATCGTTCTCAATTTAAATTTTAAAAACCTCAATAAACACAAACTATTACTGAGCTGATTGTTTCCGATTTCTCATTACGGAGCCGACCCTCGAGATCAGGTCTCTGCTCTTCTCTAATTTTGAGTTACCGGTCATAGATTACTTTATTCAACCTTCGGTTATCATAACGATAAATTGGTCGATTTTAAGTGTTTCGCGAACGTACGATACTTACTCGGCGCGGTGAATATATTGCCGCGGCCGTTATACGAAAATATAGCATTTGACGTTTTTATACGTAAAATAACCCTTGTTAAAATCTAAAACCATAAATACCCAAAACTATTATTTATAAACTTATTAATAAACGTCACAATATATATATATATATATATATATATATATATAAATATTTGATAGTTTTGTGTATATATTCTTTTTAGAATTGATCAATAAGATGATTATAAAGTAAATAATTATAAAAGCCACTTACATCGTGACGAAGGATTCCCTTGATCGGATTCGGGAATGCTTTAGGTGTTAACGAGAATGATGAATGCCTCTCACTTGCGGAAAGAGGAGTAGGTTTAAGTTGGGCCCATTTTTCAACTAGTAAACGCTCACCCTTCATCCAATTATCTCAAAAATTAAGCTACAATCCTTCTTTATACGTAAACTCACTCAATTTCCTATTATTTCAGGGGAAATAACAAGACAAGACGAGCTACTTGACAGATGGAAGAATTTAAAATTTCGAATTTCGTTTTTTTATTTTCTAAAGGTGCGATATAAAGAAGCTGCGATCAATATTCAGCTGAAAACTTAAAACTAAAAGCGTGACATGCCCTCATATCAATGAAAGGAAGCAGTCAGCTCTTTCCTATTAGTTGGAAAGATTACCTTTAACCTAAATGGATTATTTACAATGAACGAAACATAAAATATGTAAAAATTCAATATTTTAAATATTTGATAGTTTTGTGTATATATTCTTTTTAGAATTGATCAATAAGATGATTATAAAGTAAATAATTATAAAAGCCACTTACATCGTGACGAAGGATTCCCTTGATCGGATTCGGGAATGCTTTAGGTGTTAACGAGAATGATGAATGCCTCTCACTTGCGGAAAGAGGAGTAGGTTTAAGTTGGGCCCATTTTTCAACTAGTAAACGCTCACCCTTCATCCAATTATCTCAAAAATTAAGCTACAATCCTTCTTTATACGTAAACTCACTCAATTTCCTATTATTTCAGTCAACGTCCTTTTATTTTAACTTTACGTTTTTATCTAGTCAACGTTTCACTATTGTCACTTTTATATTTTTATCTTTTAACGCCTTTTTATTTTATTTTATAATTTTATCTTGACGTTTTGTTATTTTATCTTTTATACCTTTTTTATAAATCGTTCTCAATTTAAATTTTAAAAACCTCAATAAACACAAACTATTACTGAGCTGATTGTTTCCGATTTCTCATTACGGAGCCGACCCTCGAGATCAGGTCTCTGCTCTTCTCTAATTTTGAGTTACCGGTCATAGATTACTTTATTCAACCTTCGGTTATCATAACGATAAATTGGTCGATTTTAAGTGTTTCGCGAACGTACGATACTTACTCGGCGCGGTGAATATATTGCCGCGGCCGTTATACGAAAATATAGCATTTGACGTTTTTATACGTAAAATAACCCTTGTTAAAATCTAAAACCATAAATACCCAAAACTATTATTTATAAACTTATTAATAAACGTCACAATATATATATATATATATATATATATATATATATATATATATATATATATAAATATTTGATAGTTTTGTGTATATATTCTTTTTAGAATTGATCAATAAGATGATTATAAAGTAAATAATTATAAAAGCCACTTACATCGTGACGAAGGATTCCCTTGATCGGATTCGGGAATGCTTTAGGTGTTAACGAGAATGATGAATGCCTCTCACTTGCGGAAAGAGGAGTAGGTTTAAGTTGGGCCCATTTTTCAACTAGTAAACGCTCACCCTTCATCCAATTATCTCAAAAATTAAGCTACAATCCTTCTTTATACGTAAACTCACTCAATTTCCTATTATTTCAGGGGAAATAACAAGACAAGACGAGCTACTTGACAGATGGAAGAATTTAAAATTTCGAATTTCGTTTTTTTATTTTCTAAAGGTGCGATATAAAGAAGCTGCGATCAATATTCAGCTGAAAACTTAAAACTAAAAGCGTGACATGCCCTCATATCAATGAAAGGAAGCAGTCAGCTCTTTCCTATTAGTTGGAAAGATTACCTTTAACCTAAATGGATTATTTACAATGAACGAAACATAAAATATGTAAAAATTCAATATTTTAAATATTTGATAGTTTTGTGTATATATTCTTTTTAGAATTGATCAATAAGATGATTATAAAGTAAATAATTATAAAAGCCACTTACATCGTGACGAAGGATTCCCTTGATCGGATTCGGGAATGCTTTAGGTGTTAACGAGAATGATGAATGCCTCTCACTTGCGGAAAGAGGAGTAGGTTTAAGTTGGGCCCATTTTTCAACTAGTAAACGCTCACCCTTCATCCAATTATCTCAAAAATTAAGCTACAATCCTTCTTTATACGTAAACTCACTCAATTTCCTATTATTTCAGGGGAAATAACAAGACAAGACGAGCTACTTGACAGATGGAAGAATTTAAAATTTCGAATTTCGTTTTTTTATTTTCTAAAGGTGCGATATAAAGAAGCTGCGATCAATATTCAGCTGAAAACTTAAAACTAAAAGCGTGACATGCCCTCATATCAATGAAAGGAAGCAGTCAGCTCTTTCCTATTAGTTGGAAAGATTACCTTTAACCTAAATGGATTATTTACAATGAACGAAACATAAAATATGTAAAAATTCAATATTTTAAATATTTGATAGTTTTGTGTATATATTCTTTTTAGAATTGATCAATAAGATGATTATAAAGTAAATAATTATAAAAGCCACTTACATCGTGACGAAGGATTCCCTTGATCGGATTCGGGAATGCTTTAGGTGTTAACGAGAATGATGAATGCCTCTCACTTGCGGAAAGAGGAGTAGGTTTAAGTTGGGCCCATTTTTCAACTAGTAAACGCTCACCCTTCATCCAATTATCTCAAAAATTAAGCTACAATCCTTCTTTATACGTAAACTCACTCAATTTCCTATTATTTCAGGGGAAATAACAAGACAAGACGAGCTACTTGACAGATGGAAGAATTTAAAATTTCGAATTTCGTTTTTTTATTTTCTAAAGGTGCGATATAAAGAAGCTGCGATCAATATTCAGCTGAAAACTTAAAACTAAAAGCGTGACATGCCCTCATATCAATGAAAGGAAGCAGTCAGCTCTTTCCTATTAGTTGGAAAGATTACCTTTAACCTAAATGGATTATTTACAATGAACGAAACATAAAATATGTAAAAATTCAATATTTTAAATATTTGATAGTTTTGTGTATATATTCTTTTTAGAATTGATCAATAAGATGATTATAAAGTAAATAATTATAAAAGCCACTTACATCGTGACGAAGGATTCCCTTGATCGGATTCGGGAATGCTTTAGGTGTTAACGAGAATGATGAATGCCTCTCACTTGCGGAAAGAGGAGTAGGTTTAAGTTGGGCCCATTTTTCAACTAGTAAACGCTCACCCTTCATCCAATTATCTCAAAAATTAAGCTACAATCCTTCTTTATACGTAAACTCACTCAATTTCCTATTATTTCAGGGGAAATAACAAGACAAGACGAGCTACTTGACAGATGGAAGAATTTAAAATTTCGAATTTCGTTTTTTTATTTTCTAAAGGTGCGATATAAAGAAGCTGCGATCAATATTCAGCTGAAAACTTAAAACTAAAAGCGTGACATGCCCTCATATCAATGAAAGGAAGCAGTCAGCTCTTTCCTATTAGTTGGAAAGATTACCTTTAACCTAAATGGATTATTTACAATGAACGAAACATAAAATATGTAAAAATTCAATATTTTAAATATTTGATAGTTTTGTGTATATATTCTTTTTAGAATTGATCAATAAGATGATTATAAAGTAAATAATTATAAAAGCCACTTACATCGTGACGAAGGATTCCCTTGATCGGATTCGGGAATGCTTTAGGTGTTAACGAGAATGATGAATGCCTCTCACTTGCGGAAAGAGGAGTAGGTTTAAGTTGGGCCCATTTTTCAACTAGTAAACGCTCACCCTTCATCCAATTATCTCAAAAATTAAGCTACAATCCTTCTTTATACGTAAACTCACTCAATTTCCTATTATTTCAGGGGAAATAACAAGACAAGACGAGCTACTTGACAGATGGAAGAATTTAAAATTTCGAATTTCGTTTTTTTATTTTCTAAAGGTGCGATATAAAGAAGCTGCGATCAATATTCAGCTGAAAACTTAAAACTAAAAGCGTGACATGCCCTCATATCAATGAAAGGAAGCAGTCAGCTCTTTCCTATTAGTTGGAAAGATTACCTTTAACCTAAATGGATTATTTACAATGAACGAAACATAAAATATGTAAAAATTCAATATTTTAAATATTTGATAGTTTTGTGTATATATTCTTTTTAGAATTGATCAATAAGATGATTATAAAGTAATTATTTACTTTATAATCATCTTATTGATCAATTCTAAAAAGAATATATACACAAAACTATCAAATATTTATATATATATATATATATATATATATATATATATATATATATATATATATATATATTGTGACGTTTATTAATAAGTTTATAAATAATAGTTTTGGGTATTTATGGTTTTAGATTTTAACAAGGGTTATTTTACGTATAAAAACGTCAAATGCTATATTTTCGTATAACGGCCGCGGCAATATATTCACCGCGCCGAGTAAGTATCGTACGTTCGCGAAACACTTAAAATCGACCAATTTATCGTTATGATAACCGAAGGTTGAATAAAGTAATCTATGACCGGTAACTCAAAATTAGAGAAGAGCAGAGACCTGATCTCGAGGGTCGGCTCCGTAATGAGAAATCGGAAACAATCAGCTCAGTAATAGTTTGTGTTTATTGAGGTTTTTAAAATTTAAATTGAGAACGATTTATAAAAAAGGTATAAAAGATAAAATAACAAAACGTCAAGATAAAATTATAAAATAAAATAAAAAGGCGTTAAAAGATAAAAATATAAAAGTTACATCGTGACGAAGGATTCCCTTGATCGGATTCGGGAATGCTTTAGGTGTTAACGAGAATGATGAATGCCTCTCACTTGCGGAAAGAGGAGTAGGTTTAAGTTGGGCCCATTTTTCAACTAGTAAACGCTCACCCTTCATCCAATTATCTCAAAAATTAAGCTACAATCCTTCTTTATACGTAAACTCACTCAATTTCCTATTATTTCAGTCAACGTCCTTTTATTTTAACTTTACGTTTTTATCTAGTCAACGTTTCACTATTGTCACTTTTATATTTTTATCTTTTAACGCCTTTTTATTTTATTTTATAATTTTATCTTGACGTTTTGTTATTTTATCTTTTATACCTTTTTTATAAATCGTTCTCAATTTAAATTTTAAAAACCTCAATAAACACAAACTATTACTGAGCTGATTGTTTCCGATTTCTCATTACGGAGCCGACCCTCGAGATCAGGTCTCTGCTCTTCTCTAATTTTGAGTTACCGGTCATAGATTACTTTATTCAACCTTCGGTTATCATAACGATAAATTGGTCGATTTTAAGTGTTTCGCGAACGTACGATACTTACTCGGCGCGGTGAATATATTGCCGCGGCCGTTATACGAAAATATAGCATTTGACGTTTTTATACGTAAAATAACCCTTGTTAAAATCTAAAACCATAAATACCCAAAACTATTATTTATAAACTTATTAATAAACGTCACAATATATATATATATATATATATATATATATATATATATATATATAAATATTTGATAGTTTTGTGTATATATTCTTTTTAGAATTGATCAATAAGATGATTATAAAGTAAATAATTATAAAAGCCACTTACATCGTGACGAAGGATTCCCTTGATCGGATTCGGGAATGCTTTAGGTGTTAACGAGAATGATGAATGCCTCTCACTTGCGGAAAGAGGAGTAGGTTTAAGTTGGGCCCATTTTTCAACTAGTAAACGCTCACCCTTCATCCAATTATCTCAAAAATTAAGCTACAATCCTTCTTTATACGTAAACTCACTCAATTTCCTATTATTTCAGGGGAAATAACAAGACAAGACGAGCTACTTGACAGATGGAAGAATTTAAAATTTCGAATTTCGTTTTTTTATTTTCTAAAGGTGCGATATAAAGAAGCTGCGATCAATATTCAGCTGAAAACTTAAAACTAAAAGCGTGACATGCCCTCATATCAATGAAAGGAAGCAGTCAGCTCTTTCCTATTAGTTGGAAAGATTACCTTTAACCTAAATGGATTATTTACAATGAACGAAACATAAAATATGTAAAAATTCAATATTTTAAATATTTGATAGTTTTGTGTATATATTCTTTTTAGAATTGATCAATAAGATGATTATAAAGTAAATAATTATAAAAGCCACTTACATCGTGACGAAGGATTCCCTTGATCGGATTCGGGAATGCTTTAGGTGTTAACGAGAATGATGAATGCCTCTCACTTGCGGAAAGAGGAGTAGGTTTAAGTTGGGCCCATTTTTCAACTAGTAAACGCTCACCCTTCATCCAATTATCTCAAAAATTAAGCTACAATCCTTCTTTATACGTAAACTCACTCAATTTCCTATTATTTCAGGGGAAATAACAAGACAAGACGAGCTACTTGACAGATGGAAGAATTTAAAATTTCGAATTTCGTTTTTTTATTTTCTAAAGGTGCGATATAAAGAAGCTGCGATCAATATTCAGCTGAAAACTTAAAACTAAAAGCGTGACATGCCCTCATATCAATGAAAGGAAGCAGTCAGCTCTTTCCTATTAGTTGGAAAGATTACCTTTAACCTAAATGGATTATTTACAATGAACGAAACATAAAATATGTAAAAATTCAATATTTTAAATATTTGATAGTTTTGTGTATATATTCTTTTTAGAATTGATCAATAAGATGATTATAAAGTAAATAATTATAAAAGCCACTTACATCGTGACGAAGGATTCCCTTGATCGGATTCGGGAATGCTTTAGGTGTTAACGAGAATGATGAATGCCTCTCACTTGCGGAAAGAGGAGTAGGTTTAAGTTGGGCCCATTTTTCAACTAGTAAACGCTCACCCTTCATCCAATTATCTCAAAAATTAAGCTACAATCCTTCTTTATACGTAAACTCACTCAATTTCCTATTATTTCAGGGGAAATAACAAGACAAGACGAGCTACTTGACAGATGGAAGAATTTAAAATTTCGAATTTCGTTTTTTTATTTTCTAAAGGTGCGATATAAAGAAGCTGCGATCAATATTCAGCTGAAAACTTAAAACTAAAAGCGTGACATGCCCTCATATCAATGAAAGGAAGCAGTCAGCTCTTTCCTATTAGTTGGAAAGATTACCTTTAACCTAAATGGATTATTTACAATGAACGAAACATAAAATATGTAAAAATTCAATATTTTAAATATTTGATAGTTTTGTGTATATATTCTTTTTAGAATTGATCAATAAGATGATTATAAAGTAAATAATTATAAAAGCCACTTGCATCGTGACGAAGGATTCCCTTGATCGGATTCGGGAATGCTTTAGGTGTTAACGAGAATGATGAATGCCTCTCACTTGCGGAAAGAGGAGTAGGTTTAAGTTGGGCCCATTTTTCAACTAGTAAACGCTCACCCTTCATCCAATTATCTCAAAAATTAAGCTACAATCCTTCTTTATACGTAAACTCACTCAATTTCCTATTATTTCAGGGGAAATAACAAGACAAGACGAGCTACTTGACAGATGGAAGAATTTAAAATTTCGAATTTCGTTTTTTTATTTTCTAAAGGTGCGATATAAAGAAGCTGCGATCAATATTCAGCTGAAAACTTAAAACTAAAAGCGTGACATGCCCTCATATCAATGAAAGGAAGCAGTCAGCTCTTTCCTATTAGTTGGAAAGATTACCTTTAACCTAAATGGATTATTTACAATGAACGAAACATAAAATATGTAAAAATTCAATATTTTAAATATTTGATAGTTTTGTGTATATATTCTTTTTAGAATTGATCAATAAGATGATTATAAAGTAAATAATTATAAAAGCCACTTACATCGTGACGAAGGATTCCCTTGATCGGATTCGGGAATGCTTTAGGTGTTAACGAGAATGATGAATGCCTCTCACTTGCGGAAAGAGGAGTAGGTTTAAGTTGGGCCCATTTTTCAACTAGTAAACGCTCACCCTTCATCCAATTATCTCAAAAATTAAGCTACAATCCTTCTTTATACGTAAACTCACTCAATTTCCTATTATTTCAGGGGAAATAACAAGACAAGACGAGCTACTTGACAGATGGAAGAATTTAAAATTTCGAATTTCGTTTTTTTATTTTCTAAAGGTGCGATATAAAGAAGCTGCGATCAATATTCAGCTGAAAACTTAAAACTAAAAGCGTGACATGCCCTCATATCAATGAAAGGAAGCAGTCAGCTCTTTCCTATTATTAAGTGGCTTTTATAATTATTTACTTTATAATCATCTTATTGATCAATTCTAAAAAGAATATATACACAAAACTATCAAATATTTAAAATATTGAATTTTTACATATTTTATGTTTCGTTCATTGTAAATAATCCATTTAGGTTAAAGGTAATCTTTCCAACTAATAGGAAAGAGCTGACTGCTTCCTTTCATTGATATGAGGGCATGTCACGCTTTTAGTTTTAAGTTTTCAGCTGAATATTGATCGCAGCTTCTTTATATCGCACCTTTAGAAAATAAAAAAACGAAATTCGAAATTTTAAATTCTTCCATCTGTCAAGTAGCTCGTCTTGTCTTGTTATTTCCCCTGAAATAATAGGAAATTGAGTGAGTTTACGTATAAAGAAGGATTGTAGCTTAATTTTTGAGATAATTGGATGAAGGGTGAGCGTTTACTAGTTGAAAAATGGGCCCAACTTAAACCTACTCCTCTTTCCGCAAGTGAGAGGCATTCATCATTCTCGTTAACACCTAAAGCATTCCCGAATCCGATCAAGGGAATCCTTCGTCACGATGTAAGTGGCTTTTATAATTATTTACTTTATAATCATCTTATTGATCAATTCTAAAAAGAATATATACACAAAACTATCAAATATTTAAAATATTGAATTTTTACATATTTTATGTTTCGTTCATTGTAAATAATCCATTTAGGTTAAAGGTAATCTTTCCAACTAATAGGAAAGAGCTGACTGCTTCCTTTCATTGATATGAGGGCATGTCACGCTTTTAGTTTTAAGTTTTCAGCTGAATATTGATCGCAGCTTCTTTATATCGCACCTTTAGAAAATAAAAAAACGAAATTCGAAATTTTAAATTCTTCCATCTGTCAAGTAGCTCGTCTTGTCTTGTTATTTCCCCTGAAATAATAGGAAATTGAGTGAGTTTACGTATAAAGAAGGATTGTAGCTTAATTTTTGAGATAATTGGATGAAGGGTGAGCGTTTACTAGTTGAAAAATGGGCCCAACTTAAACCTACTCCTCTTTCCGCAAGTGAGAGGCATTCATCATTCTCGTTAACACCTAAAGCATTCCCGAATCCGATCAAGGGAATCCTTCGTCACGATGTAAGTGGCTTTTATAATTATTTACTTTATAATCATCTTATTGATCAATTCTAAAAAGAATATATACACAAAACTATCAAATATTTAAAATATTGAATTTTTACATATTTTATGTTTCGTTCATTGTAAATAATCCATTTAGGTTAAAGGTAATCTTTCCAACTAATAGGAAAGAGCTGACTGCTTCCTTTCATTGATATGAGGGCATGTCACGCTTTTAGTTTTAAGTTTTCAGCTGAATATTGATCGCAGCTTCTTTATATCGAACCTTTAGAAAATAAAAAAACGAAATTCGAAATTTTAAATTCTTCCATCTGTCAAGTAGCTCGTCTTGTCTTGTTATTTCCCCTGAAATAATAGGAAATTGAGTGAGTTTACGTATAAAGAAGGATTGTAGCTTAATTTTTGAGATAATTGGATGAAGGGTGAGCGTTTACTAGTTGAAAAATGGGCCCAACTTAAACCTACTCCTCTTTCCGCAAGTGAGAGGCATTCATCATTCTCGTTAACACCTAAAGCATTCCCGAATCCGATCAAGGGAATCCTTCGTCACGATGTAAGTGGCTTTTATAATTATTTACTTTATAATCATCTTATTGATCAATTCTAAAAAGAATATAAATATATATATATATATATATATATATATATATATATATATATATATATATATATATATATATATATATATATATATATATATATATATATATATATATATATATATATATATATATATATATATATATATATATATATATATATATATATATATATAAGTAGCTTTTACTAATTTTATTTTAAATAAAAACATGATCCTATAAACGGATTTCTTTACAAACCTTATGAAATATATATATATACATATATATATATATATATATATATATATATATATATATATATATATATATATATATATATATATATATATATATATATATATATATATATATATATATATATATATATATATATATATATATATATATATATATATATATATATATATATATATATATATATATATATATATATATATATATATATATATATATATATATATATATATATATATATATATATATATATATATATATATATATATATATATATATATATATATATATATTCTTTTTAGAATTGATCAATAAGATGATTATAAAGTAAATAATTATAAAAGCCACTTACATCGTGACGAAGGATTCCCTTGATCGGATTCGGGAATGCTTTAGGTTATATATATATATATATATATATAATATATATATATATATATATATATATATATATATATATATATATATATATATATATATATATATATATATATATATATATATATATATATATATATATATATATATATATATATATATATATATATATATATATATATATATATATATATATATATATATTAATAGTATTAGGTATTAATATATAACCTAAATAATAACATCATCATTATTTACAAAGTATTTGTCAAACTATTTCTAATGGCGTAAGTTATAATTGGTACAAGAACATATCTTTTGAAGAATTGTGTATCTGATTATAAGTTCGATCTGTTAGATACTTTACCTTAATAAATAAAATAAAATATACTTTAAGAACATATAATATAAACAATTTTAGTGATAATAGTTTAGCGTATTGCAAAAAATATCTAGCAGTTAAGGAGGAATACAAGTCATTATTGTCATAGACAGTGTTCAGCAACTTGCAATATAGTTTGCAAGAGAAGAAATCATTAAGTACTGTTCAGTTCAGGTTAGAAACATGGACTGAGACAAGATAATGATAAAGATTTCAAATGATGAAGATACCGACTCTCTGACGATCAAAAGCGGAAAGATGAAAGATGTCGATGAGGTAGTGAGTCAATAGTTCGTTCAATAAGATGACTGAGAAGAGAAAAGAGAATGCATTTCCTCCACATTTGTTGTTAAGATTTTCCACATGATCTTTATATTTTTTTCGCCGCGGCCACATCTTGAAGACCTCCAACTTATTGATAGTCTTGTTTCTGAATTCAGGTTTTGCAGGAAAACATCAAAGTTAACGGGACGAAACGTTTAATTAAACTAGGATATCATTTTTAATTTATGTGCCTGTGGTAACGATCCCAAGAGATTTATTGCGTTGCATTGCGTTTCATACCATAGGTACTGTTGTGTTCGAGATAATAAAAACTGGTAACATTTTCTAAATTTATCTTATTCAGTTGAATGTATACAGCCATAAGATGTCTTGAGATTTATAATAGCACCCACCATTAAGTACAATAACAAAACAATCTGATTTATTTCATATAATAATAATAATAAAACGCTTTATTCCTACGAAAAAGCGAGCTTATTGCCTGCAGGCAGTATTTTAGAACTAACCTATAGCTATATATATTTTAGAACTAGCCTATATTTTAGAGCTAACCCATATACTATTTTAAAGAGCAATAAATCCGGGTCACTAACATAACCCTAATACCCCAGGATACTAGGAATGCTAGTTTATTTAAATAAAAAATATTGTATAGACAATTTAATAATACTCAAATAAATATAATAAAACTCCTTAGTTGCTGTAAAGTAAAAGGCTAAAACGAAATAATATTTGCATTCGGTATATCCATGGCCTCAGAAAATTTGACCATATCATGGAGTACAGAAAGAAGCTTCACTGACTGTCGACCCGGAAAAAAAGAGACATGCGAGTTCTCTGTAGGTATGCTTTTCAACATCTTGGATTGCGTCGCTCCCAATTATCTTACCGGCAGATTTACTGCACTATCGGCTCATGGACGCCCTCTGAGATCAAAAGACAACCTGCTACTCTCTATCCCTAGTAACAGCAGTGACTTCTTCTCATTCTCTTTCACCGTGCATGGAGCCCGTATTTGGAATGCTTTGCCGAAAAATGTGAGAACCGCGCCAAGCAAAACAACTTTTAAAAACAGACACAGAGAGCATTTGAAATCTTCCAGATAAATTCCCTTTCCCCTGCAATTCTCCTCCTTTTTAAACTTTAGCGTCCTTATAGGTGTTACATTATTTTGGTGTGGCAAATCCTGTGCCCACAAAGAGTATATATTTCTTTCTATGCTCTTTTATTTTGTTTGTCACTCTTTATATAGGTTAAGTTATGTAGTCTACTCGCAAATAATGTGCATACAATAGTATAAGTTAGGTCTAAAATATTGCCTGCAGGCATTAAGCTCGCCTGTTCTTATGAATAAAGCGTTTATTATTATTAAATACATGATTTTTTGAAAATTGAACTACGCATTCCAGTGCGCTTGTTTTTGCTTTTGTTTCTATTCTTTCACAAAAAAATATAACAAGCGTTCCTGGTATTGAATAGTCATTATTTATATGGTATTTTTGAATAAGATAGCATACTTGGTTTCCGAGATATATATACGTTCATGTTAAATTTACCGGATTAGTAAGGAGACCTTAGATATTGTACTGTAATAAATACCGCAATTCCCTAGAAACATCTCGGTGGAAGCACCGCTATGGATTCTCCTTTATCTAACCCTGAAGTAGCCGCGCTTCGCCTGAAGGCACCACCAGCTAGGCAGGCAGCCAGCGCCCAGGCGGACAGTAACGAATGCCTTAATAATATTTCACATGTCCGCCGCGCCCTTAACTAATGCTCATATCTCGGCTATAAATCAGTGAATTACGCGGTCGCTCGCGCAAAACTTGAGATAGCGCCGAGGTGTTTATGCGATTATGTATTGCGGTCGAGGGTTAAAGTGGACACGAGGCATATTTAAAACGCCGCGTTCAGGGGCGATTACGACGCGGGATGGGAACGGATACACGACCGCGAAATACTTGTACCGAGCTATAAATAATTTTAGACACCTAGTTTTAACCCTGCGCCGACTGACCACACGCCCTGAAAATTTCTAAAACGTATTTTTTTGAAACCCATGCAACTTTTCTGCGCCATTTTGTACCTGCTAGTAATTGATAGATTATTCAAAACAACAACAACTTTATTTAGCATATTACACAACAGCTTCATCTAACTTGTATCCACAATAAATTTATTTACTTTTTATGACTACTCTCCTCCCTTCCCACAAATGTACAAATGTATACCCACAAATTGGTATACATTTTTCAAAAAAACATGTAAAAAGATTTGATCTTAAAATGTTATAATGTAGTATGTAGTAAATTGAAACAAATCCTAAATAATATATATTTTTTAAAATATATAAATAATAAGAACATTTGACTTTTAACTTCTATATGGATGAAGATATTCATGAACGTCAGCCGCGGGACCTGCTCATTATGCTGACTTTACTAGATAAAAATATTTTTATATGCATATTGGATTTTTATATGCAAATATTTCCTTTTGGATTGCTTAATTGAAAAAAATACAATCCACTAAAAGTTAGTACACGTTGACTTTCGCCTCAATAGAGTCCCACTATCCCAGAGAAATATAGACAGTAGAAGAGACCCACAAATCATACCAATACAAATTCGAAACCGATTTTTGTCCCACAACTTTTAAAAAAGTATACAAGTTTTTTAACGTGTCCGGGACATGTCTCTTCAAAAATATGCGGCCTGGATGGCCTTATCGTTTCCCTCTTGTAGATCCTGGTGTGTGATAGAGGTTGACAGTTGTGGGCAGGATCGGAGGTGGTCTTCATCCTGCAGTGTTCCACATATGCATATAGGGTTCTCTGTGTAGCCCCAGCAAACGAGATTAGACCGGCATCTCGTCACACCCACCCTCAGTCTGTTGAGAGTGCGCCAGGTGGTGTAGGGGAGATGGGACCCCGGTGCTATCTGTTCCTTAACATCCTCGCCAAGTGAAGCCCTCCATTGAGTTATGTCATTCGATAATTGACTCCCATGGAGCGGATGTGTTCGGCTCATGAACGAGTTTCGCGATTTGAGGCGATCGTGGTGTGACTCCTGTCCGTGAAGTGGTGGTCTTAGGTCATCTCTCACCTTTAGGCGTTCTGAATCAGCCAGGACATCGCGACGTATTGCAGGGGGAGCGATGCCGGTGATAGAATAAGGCTTTTCGACGGGAGTAGGTTTAAGGCAGCCGGAGACAATTCTTGCAGCATCGTTCATAGCAGTATCGACCATTTAGTATACAAGCTGATGACTTATAACACAGGTTGGGTTGTTGGTTGACTGGATTGTATTGTACCTTATTTTTATTGTGCAATAAAAGAGATTTTCATTCATTCATTCATTCATTCATGATCCTTTTAGTCTGTTTTCCAACAAAATTTTATTGGTCCATGGGAAGTTTCTAATTGTTTCCAGGTCGTACGTTTAAGACTAAATTCAATATACATAAATATGAGATTTATCTAGAGCTAGAAAAAATACAAAATTATTCGGGATGGAGAAAAAGAATTTAAAATGTATCTCCTTTAAACTCTTACCACTCTATTGCGTTGCCTACATTTCTCTCTAAAGGTAATCGACGCTCTTTCATGCGATCTAATTTAACGTGAATTTTCCAGAAAGCTGCCATACGAGCAATTTAATAGATTTCAGTAGAAGTGCATTAGCGTTCGGGGGCATGAACGGGGGCTCAGAAAGCGGACTCTATCGTTTAGTATAGAGTATAGGCATGGCGTATGCTCGCGTGTGGATCTTCTCGGAACGCGCATCGGCAATCGTAAACAAAACGCGAACCGTTAAACGAGCGACAGTAAACAGTAATGAACATCAAAATCCTATCATCGCGTAAACAGCATAAACGCGTTCCCGGGAGCGGACGACGGGACGCGGACGGACCACCGAGCGGGAAACAAGGGGTTGGACCGTCTAAAACTGTACTACATGCCGAGAGAGATAATAATTCAAAATGTAAACCTGCACCATGTGCTTGCCCAGTCTATTTAGGGAAGCTTCCCTACTACCGACGCCCAAAGGGACACGAAGACGCATTCTGACAATCGTACGGAATGCGAGTTTTACGAGTTCTGGGACGTTTACGAGATAAACAAAGAGATTTTTAGCGATCGACGACAGGCACCCCATTTCAGTGCAGGCATGTTATTTTTAAGGCAGATATTCACAGACTTCTGTTTCGGTTAGGTTGCTGGAAAATACTCTTACCCCGTTAGAGAAGGAACGGTTGACCATAACACGATATGCCTTAAAAAAACAGAAAGTTGTGTAAGACTAAATCTCCAGATACGGTATAATAACTCAAATGATATGCAAAAGCATTAGAAATCAGAAAATGTTGTGGACTGACTGAATCACCAACGCAATGTTGAAATTATAGCCCAAGTCAATAAACAGGTGAAAATAAAAAGGCGTAACTTCGAATACTTCGATCATATCATGAGAGGATATCAGTATCTGTACTATAGCCATATTTGTATGTGCGTGCATAAAAACCTAAATAGAAAAAAGACTGTAGAGCTTCTTACAACCACTCGTCTGGAATAGCCTCAAATCCTCATTGAACTGTATTTCACAAAAATGCCCTCGCGTGGTTACCGCAATTTACAAAGAAATTAGTGGACAGGGGCCATGGTCTTGAAAGGGTGTTCGAAAGCCTTCATGGGCTTTCGAACACCCTTTCAAGACCATGGCCAATAGAACAGAAAATCTACTGGAGGGACGCGCCCGGAATGGGGCTATCTATAGCCCTGCAAATAATTATGAAGCATTGCTCAAACGGGGCAATCTCCTAAGAAAACTGTGCCAGGAGAAATTACAGGATATATTGCTCTCAATCTCACAACCAAAATCTACACGTACTGAAAAACCAGGATACGGTATACAATACACCGGATGTGTGCCCTCGTATAGCGAAATTTTACATACGACAAAAGTGGCAACAGCAGATTTCACACTCCATTTCGATCATGTGTCATTCTCTAGATATTTTACTTAAATATAGGTTCCTTTGTAATTCTTTACGTATGCTTTAAATTAGACGCTTTCAACATTCTGTTAAGATATAGTGTGATAAAATATATTTTTTAATAACCACCGCTTATGCATATTTACGATTAAGAATTATAATATCGATGTATCGTTAATACCTACTTTAAGTAGGTATTTTCGATAGTTTCAGAGAGGTCAATTCAGGGAATGGAGGAAATTGCAATCAGATACCAAATCAGAGAAAAAAGGAAACTGTGTATACTTCGAAGTCGAAGTCAGGAAGTGTATCGAGAATAAGACCTTTGGGTCTTAAGTGGAAGTGGAAGTGGTTTAAGTATCAGAAGTTTAAGTATCAGAAACTGTGTATCCTGCGAAGTCGAACTCAGGAAGTGTATCGAGAGTAAGACCCAAAGAGTGGAAGTTCCAATGGATAAGAGAAAAGCAATAGCGGATAAAAGATCTGCCATTTTACAGACTGAAAGGTACTCAAAAAGCGATTCATTCCTGACCGAAAAAAACCGTGATTGTTTTCTGATAGGTTCTGATAACACCATCTACTAAATAAATTATATGCAAATTTCAAGTTCTAACAATTTCTAGCTCTGACTTTTACCAGTCAGAGTCTTCTTTTTCTTTTAATAACTTTTCTCATTGGGGAGGATGTTCTAAAAATGCTGAAGTCAGGCTCGATATGCGTCTTTTTCGATTTCTTCTCTTTGTCGATATCTTTATCACTCTCTTTACCACTCTCTTGATTAATCCTCTGCATATGAAGTCATTCCCTTTTGCCCGTTAATTAATGTTTTGCTCTGCTCGCTTAGCTCAGCGCAACTGCCGTGAAATACCTTCTAGTTTTTTTTGGTTGCGAAGGCGAATTCTTGTAGCTGCACCGAATTCATGGGATGACGCGCTAATGCCTGCCGGGTGATAGATCGGTCTGGGGCCGGAGTGTCCCTCAAGAGAGGCCGACTCCGGATTTTCATTAGACAATCGGCGCTCCGGAGGCGATGAAAAAAGGTGCGCGTGAAATACTACTAATTGGATTTCGTTATTAAAAAACGACACCCAGAGGTCATCCGCCCGGTTGGGGTACACTGGCTACGGAGGCTAAGCAGATGGGTTGAACACACTACGAGCGAAGAAAGACTATTAAGAATGGTTAAGGAATCTGTTTTAAAAAAACGGCTGTATCAAGCCAAGACTTTTCCGGCAAGTAGCCAGGGACTTATTTCAAATGAATATTCATTTTATAAATAAATTCGATGAGTGTTTAGCGAAAATTACTATTAATATGCGACGCAACGCAATGAAAATTTGAAATTCGAACTCGCATCATCACAATAAAAATAAAATTGCAAACGCAGGTGAGGGCCTTACTATTTAATTTATACATGGCAGATTTTAAATATTATTTACTTCGCTTGTATTAAGATATTTTAACCAAAATTTCACAATGTGATTTCGGCCCAATAAGGAACATGTGTACCAAATTTCAAATATCTAAGTACAATATTTCGAGATTGAAAAATGACTAGCACGCCCTCTGGTGGACCGATTCTAACTACAATGTTTTCAACTCTTGCCATGACGAAATGATGCCTGCATGCCGAATTTCAGTCCAATCGGATGAAGCGTTTGCGCGCTATCGTGAAGGAATACACACAGCCAGACAGACAGACACAGACAGACTTTAGTCTGGAAATAGTCTTAATCGTCTAGGGGAGGGGGTCAAAATATTTAATATCCGTCCTCATCTCAAAAATCAATTTTAGCGCGTTCACAATACTTTACCTCCTCGATGGCTCGTAGGCCGATAAACGAATACAATGAATACTGGTTTATTCGTAATACTTAAAGAAGCATTGCAAGGCTCTTGTTGAAATAATCTCGTAGAATCATTATTATCGCCTCAAGAGTAAGTCAGATCGGAAGATATTGAAAAAGCGGAATATAAACTGATAACCATTTAATGGTAAGAACAAAATATATAGTTATCACTGCTTATTTGACATAAGAATATGGTAATAATAATATTATCAAAAAATCTTTATTAGCACATAAAAAATAAAATACAGAAAGGCGAGCTTATTGCCAAATGACAATATCTTTAAACTATCCCAATCACAGTGCAGCGGTACATGTTTCCATGTGTCCTAACCTGTGTGCAGTATCCTAATCACAGTGCAGTAACTTGAAACTATCCTAATCGCAGTATAGTGGTAGATAAATGACAAATAAGTTTGTCATTAAAATACAAACTATTATATTTAAAACTAACGATGCCCGAGGAGAGGAATGACAGAGAAAAGGAAAGAACTGGATACTTTTTAGAAAAGTAAAACTGTTTAAGGTGAGTCTTGCATGGTTCTCAAGAAAGCGAGGTGCGTATATATTTGCTGGGAGATCGGTCCAGAGTCTTGCACCATAGACACAGAACGAGTAGGAGTAGAAATTAGTATTATGACAGTATTAGATACAATGCGACAACTATGAGAATAATACTTTGTGACGTAATAATATTATGAGAAACAGATTAAATAGGTATAAAATATGACATATATTTAAATTTAGGATAAATATAATAAAGGAAGTAAACATATATAGCTAGCCTGTAAATTAACCAAAACAATATCGAAAACTATTTCTTGTAAATGAGAAGGAAAAGGAAAAAGGACATGATATTAACAGATGTCAAAGAACGAAATGTTCTACTTATAGTTCTACATCTACAGATGAGTACAGCGCAAGTATAAAGTCCAACTACAACAGAGTAAGAATTTGAAATCAACGTCAAAAATTAGCCGAAATCATGGAAGAAACGGCAGAAAATTTCGGATTGTCATATCTCGTTGTTGTTTGTTGTAAAATATTTATTAATTGAAGATGAATTACTATCCTCTCTTCCTTTTCTTTTAATAACTTCTCTCTTTGGATATGGTAGTCTAAAAAAATTTTAGTCAGCTTCAACATTATTCTCTTTCTATGTCTTCTGTCTGTCGATATCCTTTATAACTCTCTACCATTTTGGTTTTAAACTGACAAACTGGGTAGCCTACGTAACTATGTTAGCAGTCAGTCGCTTCTCTTTATTTACAAGTATTCGTGCTGCTTCGAAATCTATATTATTAAAATTTATTTATTCGTTTATCGTCAAGGGTTAACGGTATATCGTAAATATCATCGGCTACGTCCAAATAGTTGTTTACGTTCGGGGATTTCTCCATTTGTTACCAAAAAATATCCGCTGTTGGCTCTACATTTGGCCATTCAACATTTATTTAAATTTCTTTTAATGGATCCCATGATTAACTGTCGGAGGATAATTTAATTATATATTAGGAGTCATAATGAGTTATTATTTTATTTATGAAAAGCGTTAAAATAGATTAGGATTTGTGAAGGCGTATTGCGTGGGTTTTGTAAGCGAGTTTGGCTGTTTTTTATTGTTTAAGATATTGAATGATTGGTAACATTTGTTTTCATTATTTTCAGGTATGTGTTATTTCAACTCGAAATATGGCAGATATGTATTGGTAAGCGACTTTGTTTTTTTAATTGGAATTACAGGATAGTTGATTTTTTATACTTTTATTAGTTTTATGTAATTATCTTAATTCCTTTTTGTTTCTATTTTGGAATATTTATATCATTGTGGGTTTTCATGACGTCATAAATATCTTCCGACATTCACAATGGCAAGCCTCAGTGGCTTTAATTCCTCCTCTACTATGGCGGCAGCTGAGGACCGATTAACTAACTAGCGAAATCGCGAGTTAACGCCCGATATAGCCCAACCCCAAAGTTATCGCCTCGTATAATTAATTGCACGGCTATATCTAGCTTTATAGCGATTGCTATGAGGCCCGGGTATTATAATTAGGCGGCAGTGTGAATTATGCTCGGATCAATGCCGCCACGGGCCAGCGAGCCGCTAATTTTATGTTAATTTTATTTCGTTAGTTCGCTGCGGAACCCATGTCGTATTTAATATTACTCGCAGAGGGCTCCTCCGAGTATCGTTAGAAATTACAGCGGAGTAATTAAGCCTTCACGCTTGCTTAAGAATTTATTGCAATACTATTACGATTACGGGCCGCCCCTTTATTGGGTGTCGGGGAATTCGCGTGGCGGTTGACAGCGGGCTTTTAATCAACGGCCGACATAAAACGGAACGACAAATCTAGAGTGGAGTATTATGAAGTGCCCCATGAGACGGGTGGTTGGACATTTCATCGATTCGTTTAGATGTCTAAAATAGAAGCGTGCACCGCTGCCAAATAGTGTGCTTGAAAGGGAATCTGACATGTTCACGAATACCCTGTCATGTACACGAATACCATGTTATGTACATGTCAAGTACCTACATACTGTGTCAGAATTTTCCCTGTACCTGTAGCACAGTTTTTGAAGATTAGGTACATAATTCATACATGGACTCGTCCAGATATAACTCTTTACTCTCTATCTCGGAAGGTGGCTCTTATTGTAGAATTACCTGTTCCATGGGAATCAAATATCCCAAAAGACCACGAGTACAAATTAAATAAATACCATGATCTTGCAAATGCCGTAACCCGGAACGGCTTCACTGTTCACCTTCACGCGGTGAAAGTTGGCGCTCGTGGCCTGCCAGCTAAATCTCTATTTCACCTCCTTAAAGATCTTGGCCTTTCCAGAAAAATAATCAACTCTTTCTTAGAAAAATTATCTAAAACTGCGATTTGCGCATCTCAAATTCTATGGCTTCGAAGGGGGAGTGAATGGGTGGCAAGGTGAACGCTCACATGTGGCAAGACAGCTGTCCTAAATCTACCACAGCCGGTTCGTAAGTCCGGAATCCACTGCTCACCCCCCAGAAGTGTAAAAAAAATAGTATTATGATGGGACCGACTCCGGTCGGTGAATTCCATGGCATCTCCGTTTGTATTTATTTATTATCAGGAGCCCATGCTCCTGAAGTATTAGAACTTCAGAAGCCCATGCTCCTGAAGTATTAGTCCTCTGAAATCGTTAGGTTCAGAGCTCAAAAGAGCTAAAGGCCTGAAATTTAAGTCAGATTCTATCTGCAAGAACAATATATTCATACTTTTAAAAAGCATCCAAGATTTTTTTTCCAAGTGTGACAGATAACAATCTTTTAGTGGATTATATAGCAGCTTCGTGTGCATTTGCAAACGCGGACTAACCGGCGGATTCAACCGCCACTTTAGTCCAGTATTATTTTTCATGTATTTTATTAATAAATCAACATTATAGTTTTTACCAATCATTGTGATGTAATATGTAACATAAAAATGCATGGAAAGAAACATTAAAAATATTCTAAGTACCTACATACATACGTAACAAGTATTAAAAAAGCATTAAATATGCAAGTACATGCATAAAGAATTTAAAAAACGACCTAGGCTTGGACCATTCGAAGAATTTGCGTCTCGCACACAAACATTTTAACTACAGTAGGGCGGTGTCGACTACAACAGGCGATCCCGTCACTCCAGGCTAGTATAACGATATGTGATCATTCTTTCAGCCATGGGATGAGCGTAGAAGACTTAGAGACAATACAAATCTACTGTTTAGCTATGCCAACATGCCCGACAGAGGACAACACCTTACGGCGAGACTTAGGGAAAGGTACCCAGCGGGCAGCTTCGCCCCCTGTCTACAGTTTGGAAATATATACATATATCCGTCTGGAATTAACTACCAGGATACCTCCTTCCTCCCGACTGGTTACAGGACCGAAGTCGCTTACGCGGCCTCTCAGCGGTAATTCAATAAGAATTTAACGCGGACCTGGGCGTCGGATGGCCGATAGGTCGTTTCAAGAATGTCATGACAACAGGTCAACATCCACCCCCGCTGCTTAGAAGACAGTATATTTCTATAGTCTCCAGACTCCTTCAGCAATTAGTCAGAGTGCACAACCGATTGGCGTCGCCGAACAGAGCGCAAACCGCCCAGTAGCGCCGGGAGGCAATTCCACCAGGAGAAACCGACCCACCAGCAGTCAGGCCTGAGACGCGAGAGTCTTACCGGGGTAGCCGAGGAGGCTTTTGAATAGGAGCTGAATCGTGAGTTGGGCCGATCCGAGAACAAAATGGATCTAATGGCCTAAGCTGCACGAAATCATTTGCCATCCAAATGCCTAGTTTGAACTACAATCAGAAGACATTCCCTAAACCAATCTCAGGCGCCTGGCGATAGACCATCGAAAAGCGGCAACAAACCTGAATAAATAAAAAAAACTCTGCCCACATTATGGTCTCCCTATCCAAAAATACAATTTCCTTAATTAATGGAAGAGGATTCATGTGACACGAATCCACAAAGGCAGCGGTAAAATTTAAATTAAAAAAGGACTTTGAAAATGCCAATGTGGTATTCGACCAAGACTATCTTATGAAATCGAAATCTGTCGCGGTTGTTTAACGTTATAATATACCTAAAATAGATTTTACCGTGTAAATTTGGCGGCACGCGATATTTCGGCGTTGTTGCAGATCACGGCGGGCTTGGTTTATCCTGCTATTGCTGTATCGCTTGACAAAAAAAAAACATGGCTTACTCAACGACACTCAGTCATGACCAATTTATAGGAGTCGTGGGTCAGATGGACGATCGGTCCCAGGTTGATGGGTTTTATATATATTTTAATTAATAAAGCATTCAACCGAGGCAATTACATGAATTCTTATTTTATGACATATTAAGATAAATTGAATCTGCCAAAAGATTTCTTTAAAAATATTTAACATCAGGTGTGGCCTTAAACATCAGCTCACTGTATGCAGCAATACTTTAAAAAAAATATATTGTACAACTCAACAAACGCCGACAACTGATCGACTTATACCTTCCTAACATGATACATCATCTGGTCGACTTTTGGTGTTTTGACCAAATTTTATTTAATGTTTTGCTGGATATGTACGAACTCAAGATCTCTTTCTATTTCCGTTAGCGAACAACATTTGGGGATGTCGACTACAACGGGCGAACCCGGCACCTCAGCCTTCAGAAATTCAAACACAATGTTCCAAATCAAATCGAATGATCAAAATGAAAGACGATTAGATAAATTTTTATGTTTGTTTTTTAATTTTGAATATCAGTTTTTTTTGGTATTTAACCCCTCTCCTCGCGGAATAAAATTCAGCCGTCCCATTCGCGCGCGACCTTTTTGCGCGCAAAATCGACGACCTTGATAAAAACGACCATAACTTGTAAACCACTATACGGATCATAAAAAGAAGAACTGTAAAATGATCGCATTGAAATTTGACATATAAAACATTATAACCTTATCTCGTAAATCAATTAAGATAATAATGGCGACAAATTACAAATTTGGCGAAGTGAAAAAACTCGCCTATTTATCATTTCGATGTTTTTATCACAAAATACGAAAGTCTATGCGGAAATTGTATTTACAGTTATGTTCTTTATTAAATGCTTTACCAAAACCATTATTTTGTTTTACTTCTTTGCATACAAAAATATTTAGTTTTTCAGTCATAATAACCAAGAAAAATTTGATGTCTCCTCGTAAAAATTTTTTTTTTTAATTTTGTATTTCTGACTACTTAGGGACTTTATTTATATGAAATTCTTTCATAATAACTTTTCCACTACACTACACTTCTTATAAAATCATACCAGTTCTTTCAGCTTTGTCTAATATTACAGAAAAATCCAAACTTTTGCGAGTCGGTGACGAAAATTTGGCATTAACTTTGACAGGTCATAATACAAAAGTGGATAAAGTTTTTCAAATATATTGTGTTATTATGTGCTTATTATATGTCTAATAACTAATTATTATACTCTAAAGAGTCACATTTCATAGAAAAACTATAGGAAATCACACTCAAAATATGGTAATTCTTCTATACTAATTACGTAAACAAATAGGTATGCGCACCCCGCGATTTCGCGAATATCGATAAAATTAGGCAGCGCGCCTGTCTATGCAATACGCCGCGGTGCGATCTCATTTGTTTAGGCAAATTCGGAGTGTGATTTTCTAGTTTCTTCTATGAAATGTGACTGGAGTATAATAATTAGTTATTGGACATCTAATACGCGTCAAGTTTTCAATACATTCGATAAACTTCTAACCACTTTTGTATGCCTTTGCAATTATTATGAAATCAGACTATCGCGGTTGCTTCACATTATAGCTTTATAAACGAATTTACCGCGTGAAGTGTGTAGCACCCGACGTTTCGGCGACGTTGCCCAGGGTAGACTGGACAGCGGCGGCTGCAACGTCGCCGAAACGTTGGTGTCCAAACTTTACGTGGTAAATTCGTTTTTTAACCACATTTGTATCATGCCTTTGCAATTATTATGAAAAAGATTATCGCGGTTGTTTGACATTATAAATAGCTTTATAAACGAATTTACCGCGTGAACTTTGTGGCACCCGACGTTTCGGCGACGTTGCAGCCGCCGTTGTCCAGGGTAGACTGGACAGCGGCCGCTGCAACATCGCCGAAACGTCGGGTGCCACAAAGTTCACGCGGTAAATTCGTTTATAAAGCTATTTATAATGTCAAACAAACGCGTTAAGTTTTTGATTTCATAATAATGGCAAAGGCATTATACAAAGTGGTTAAAAAACGAATTTACCGCGTGAAGTTTGTAGCACCCCACGTTTCGGCGACGTTGCAGCAGCCGTTGTCCCGAGTAGACTGGACAGCGGCCGCTGCAACATCGCCGAAACGTCGGGTGCTACAAACTTCACGCGGTATATTCGTTTTTTAACAACTTTTGTATAATAATTATTATTTTCTAGAAGAAAACTCAAGAAACCATTTTTTTTTTATTTCAAAGTTCAAAGTTCAAAGTTTATTTATTCCAAAAAACCCGGTAAGGGTATAGAACTTACAATTAATAAATACATTTTTTATAATATTCATATTTTAAACATATCATATATCTGGCAAAAATAAAATTAAATCAAGTTAGAAATCTGAAAGTCAATAAACTATACAAAATCAACCATTACATTGTCTAAATATTAAAAATATCATTTAGAAATATCAAAAATAGAATAAATTTCCAGTACAAAATTTTACAGTAACAGTCATTTGATAAAAATAAAACAAACATGTCATAAAAATAAACAAAACAATTGTACCGACTAAAATAAAAACTTTCATCAGTTGGTATATTAGGTATACAATTATTCGTTTCTTTATATACAAAAGAAACATAGAAAAATATGAGATTGGATTTTATCATTTATTTTTTATGCGACTTATGCTTTAATTTTTTTTTATTGGTACTAAATATCCAGTACAAAATAGTACATGCACGTTTAAAAATTGCCACATTTGATAAAAATTTATAATGTATCACAAAAAAAAGTGCATAACACACATCACGTTACATCGTTGAAATATAATGATACATATAATCGAGTAATGGAGTTTCATCAAAATTCCTTGTAATTCAACAAAATTTCGAGTGAAACGTCGTTATTCTATATGAAACAGTAATAACAAAACGCCGCCCGTCGCTCTCCGCCGCGCGCCGCGCGCCGGCTACTCGCCCCGCCGCCGCTAGAGGTCGTCTGAAAATTAAAACAATATTATTAGTTCTCACGTCCTGTCTAAATTTCAATTCAATTTCAAAAACCTAATTCTGTTGTAGTGATCGAAAATTTCCCCTGACCGCAAATTTCTGTTTCTTTATTCCATCATAACTTCTAAACGCTCAGACCGATTTAGAAGTCTGCGGTATTACTAGAATCGTTATGTCATCCCGTAACAGTCCAGTGAAAAATGAATCCCCTTAGGGAATATAAAATCAATTGATACGTAGTAAAATTATTCATAAGTAGTAGAAAAGATATGTAGTAAAATTATTCATCGTAATATTCAAATTGTCGAACGGTACGCAAACCGTCCAGTAGCGCCCGGGGAAATCCACCAGGAGAAACCGATCCACTAGCCGTGAGGCCTGAGACGCAAGAGCCTTACCTGGGGTAGCCTTTTACACGAGGAGGCTACTGAATTGAGTTTCACAGAATCAAGGATCAGCAGACAAGAAGCCAACAAACTAAAAACACAAGGCAAGCTACTGGGTCGAATTATAATATTCCGATTGTAAAGTCCTCATTTGCCCAAAGGCATTTTTACTTCCTTGCGCCGAGATTTTATAATAATTTAAATGAGAGTTATAAGAATGCAAACAACTTAAATTCATTCAAAATACTTATAAAGAAGTACCTGCTTGAAAGGGGTCCAATGTATGCGGAGTCTCAATTGCTCTCGCTAATAATTTAAGTTGTTTTATTAAATTATATATTACTACCTAAACCAAATCTCGTGTATTATTTCCTATGTATACTATATGTACTAATATATATGTAATAATATATATATGTACTAATATATGTATAAAGATATTCAAAGTATGCAGATAATTGAGATTTCAAGTGAAATAGCCCTGTTTTCTCTTGTATGAGCTCCTTCATATACGAAATTCTCCTATCCTGACTAAAATGTATTCTCCAAAAGAAAAAGAAGAATAATAATGAGTATTCTATGTATCTAGACCCATTTGTTAGGTCCTTATGCACTTGGTTTTAGCTAGTTTGAATCAATTTAAGGTTTATAAGTTAGAATCGGCTGGTAACATACACTTTTAAAATCTCGTCTCGGTGAATAATATTGATTTTTGATGTACTATGACACAATTCCTATATAGTGGATTATCAAAGGTGTTCTATAGTTAGAGACTTCCAGATCAATGTATGCTAATAGTTTTAAGTCACTTTTCCAATATCGGATGATGATTGACCTGTTTTCACTTGTACGAGAGCTCCTTCATATATGAAATTCTCCTATCCTGACTAAAATGTATTCTCCAAAAGAAGAAGAAGAATAATAATGAGTATTCTATGTGTCTAGACCCATTTGTTAGGTCCTTATGCACTTGGTTTTAGCTAGTTTGAATCAATTTGAGGTTTATAAGTTAGAATCGGCTGGTAACATACACTTTTAAAATCTCGTCTCGGTGAATAATATTGATTTTTGATGTACTATGACACAATTCCTATATAGTGGATTATCAAAGGTGTTCTATAGTTAGAGACTTCCAGATCAATGTATGCTAATAGTTTTAAGTCACTTTTCCAATATCGGATGATGATTGCCCTGTTTTCACTTGTACGAGAGCTCCTTCATATATGAAATTCTCCTATCCTGACTAAAATGTATTCTCCAAAAGAAGAAGAAGAATAATAATGAGTATTCTATGTGTCTAGACCCATTTGTTAGGTCCTTATGCACTTGGTTTTAGCTAGTTTGAATCAATTTGAGGTTTATAAGTTAGAATCGGCTGGTAACATACACTTTTAAAATCTCGTCTCGGTGAATATTATTGATTTTTGATGTACTATGACACAATTCCTATATAGTGGATTATCAAAGGTGTTCTATAGTTAGAGACTTCCAGATCAATGTATATAGTGGATTATCTATATATAGTGGATTATCAAAGGTGTTCTATAGTTAGAGACTTCCAGAAAAATGAATAAATACAGACCTTAGAGTGCTAGGCGGCGAAAGGCAGACAGGGGAAGCAGAGCGCGTACGCAGCGGCGATGTCTGAAAAGTAACAAAATACTGCTTAGTAGGATCGTCGATAATCTGACCGTCCTTAGAAGAATTGGTGTATTTGTACCCGCCGAAGACCGAGATTGAGAGAACGGGTGACTCTATAAATATCTCGGTCTCTCCGGGAAAATTTCAAACTCCTTCCTGGAAAAATTATCTAAAACCGCAATTTCCGCATCTCACATTCTTCGGCTTCGAAGGGGGAGCGAATGGGCGGTACGGTAAACGTTCACATGCGGCAAGGCAGCTGTCCTAAACCTACCTAAACTAGCGATTAGCGATTCGAAACTGGTTACAGGTTCGAAGTCGCTCGAGTGATCCTCTCCCTTGTCTTGCGGTGATCGGTGTGTACCGAATCTATCGCGGACCATGGCATCCTTTGTCCGGCTATCTCCTGGTATCGGGTAGCCGAATGGTCGAATAGAGTCGTCTTCGGATACTTTTAAACGCAATTTTGCTACTTAAATCTATGGTTTTAATGATATTGAGTATTCATGTGAGTTATTAGGAAGGTAAAGTACTCGTACCGAAAAGTTTTGGAAAATAAATAAATATTTGTATTTTATACCTCTCTGTAGTTGGGCGAAAAATAGGCGTCGGGTGGGCGGCCCGGCGGGCGAGCGCTGGGTTCTAGGCGGTGGCGGGTGGCGGATGCTGGGCCGGAACGGGCAGTCGCCCGCGCTGCTGGACGCGGCTCGGGCGCCGCTGTGCCCGCGCTGGCCAAGGGCTGCAACCGGCCCGCGTGGTGGAGGCAGCGGCGCAGCCGACAACCGGGATGATGACAGCGGCCACTCACTATTGAAAGACAAAAATACAATAAATTGACGATAAATTCTGAAAATAACATGGAATTCTTTATATACTTACTAATTACCCAGAGTTCCGCCGGGGCTTTGAAAATCGATCGACATTTTCACGATATCTGCGTCGTCATCGTCATATCCAACGTCATCATCCCAGAACGCCGGCGCTGCACCCTCATCTATTTCATCCGAATTGGACCCCGACTCCTCCAGGAGATCTAGGAACGCCTGGGGCGGCGTCCGATCCGGATCTCGATTAAAAGACATCTAAAAAACAAAAATACATTTTTCAAAAAAAAAACAAAATAGTTAGTAACCCAATCGTGTCTGTGCTGTTGACCGTTGAGAAAGTTAATGGGCCCTCGCTGAGGTAGCCACGAAGACCCATTCTGTTCAGGGTTGGTCACACTCACGGGTCAACACCTATGCGACGGCCTCCACGTATGAAGTGCGAGCCTGGGTAGGACTCTGGCCCTATGGTTAGTTTCCTATGCTAGGATTATCAAATCTTCCCTAATCAGCTTGAATTCCCCCACCTTATGGGCAGTTTCCCCTAGGAATCAAACTTCTGGCGTTTCTGGACGGTCTGCGCACCGTGCGGCATAAGCCAATCGACTGTGCACTCTGACTAACAACTTGGGTTGTCGACTACAACGGGCGAACCCGTCACCCCAGGCTGGTATAACGATCTTACACCGCATGGTGAGACACAGTCTAGATTTTCTCAGTAAATAAGCCCAAATTGAAAAAAAGTTGTATGTTATTTTAAGCTGCATTTTAGTTTCTCTATAAAATCCGATATTCAAATAACCAAATTTCTCAAAAATAAAAATATCGAAAATAAATTTTTTTTTCCGTATTTTTGTTGTTGTTTTGTATCGATAGAAATGCAAGCCTTCTCTATACACATTGAGAAATTTCGGCTTTTGCCGCCAAACTATGAACTCTGAAAACGTGGTCAGTTTGTAAACGACGTGTAAATATCAAAATACATCTAATTCCTTGAGTATATACCTCCTACATTGAATAATAACGATTTTATAAGCGAAATAAACCAATATTTTCACTACACTCACGAGATTTCGTTCGTTTTGAAAAAAATGTTGATCTCGACCGCCATTGACGTGTTGCGCCATTTCACAAATTTACTAAAAACTACGTGAAAAAAAGGAAATGGCCTTCTCCAAACGGTAATTATCATTCCTACACAATTTTAGAATGCATATAACTCACTTTTACGGGTAAAATCCAACTAAAAACACTCACAATTGTAATTTCGGTAACGAGTCGCGCGGCGCTCAGTCGAACGAAATGTCGCACTGGCGAAGCGGAATTTTCCACGAGTTGGCAGAGTTGCCATGTATCGTACAGATTTTATCGCATGATACTATCGTATACAGTAATGGTAACGAATCATTGGCTATTTTCTGGCATCAAACGATAAAATATAGAAGCGCGTTCTATTTTTTAATGGATTTTTTACCAAACGGCGACTGTGGCCTCCATCATGATGACCCTATTGGGACGCCTCACATTTCAACGTATTAAAGTTTATATCCCTAATGGGACGCCTCACATTTGACGGGTTAATACATAACGATTGATATATACGTCATATGATGACGTAATCACAGGCATGGTTGGCTATAATTCTGTCTGTCTCAGAAGAGAAATGTTGACCATGTCCTATGTTTTGAATCTAATTCGTGGTAAAAGTGATAATCCTAGCTCACTAGCCAAGGTGAGTCTTTTCGTACCAAATAATTATCTTTGTGCTCAATCGCACCATCATTTCGCGGAGCCGTTCTCGCGCACTAACCTTACGAGATGGAACTTGTTAACGCGTGCTTTGCGGCGCTTAAATGAAATTAACTCGATTGCACCAGATTTTGTTATTTTTACCGCCAACCCTCACTCGTTTAAATTGCAGTCTATTAATTATTTATTTTTATATGATAGTTAGTATTCTAATATGATAGTGTCATTCAATTTGTATACTTACCGTGATATTTTTATTAATTTTACTTTCCAATGCCTTGGTTTTACTGTAATGTTGATAAGTAATAAGCGAATAATAGACAATAAATAAAATAAATAAATGACAGTACAACTATACCAATAAACTTTAAAATATCTAAACATTGTTAAAATTATATAACTGTATATTAATATAACTAGCAAATAATATCAATGTTGCATTTGAATATCAATAATGTTTTTTTTTAAATCAGACTTTGAATGACCATCGTTGACGATTCTGTGGTGCGACCGTTGCTAAAACATTTTATTACTTTTCTAATAGAATACAGCAACGTCATAATCTAGTTTTTATAAGTACATGTTTTCCAATAGAGTTAGACTACGGGAATAAATCTCTCGCTCTCCTCGTAAGTTAGAGTCCCCCGTGTCAGCTGTAGCTATGCCTAAAACTCTATTATGTACCTACCGTTTGATGTCCACATACAACGGTTGATTTCAAGATATACACATATTTTACATGAGACAAACTAAATTCAGCAAGGTTATTTATACCTCGCTTGGCAACTAGAAAATAGTTATACTATACATACATATGTAGAGATAAAAAAACAAAACAATAAACTACAATATAAATACCTATATCCCATCCCTTTTCTATCCTATCCCCTATTACTCTTGCTTGCAATTATCGAAGTTGTGACTAGAATAATTATAATACATTTCGATAGTAATTTAATTTAATTCAATTCAATTTTGTCAATTTATCGTTCAAGGAACGCTATTGTAGTAATATGCTATTGTAGGAAACAATTAATCAGCCAGATTAATCTTGGTACATACACTGTACTAAGATTATTTGTAATAAATAATGAAGTGCTGTATATTGCCAAAGAATAAATAAATAAATAAATAAGAGAAAATGGTGAAGGCGTTATAGCTGACTCCAAGTAATCAACAGCAAATCAGCTCATAACAAGTGGACCCACTTCGAAATGCGAGATAGCGATTGCCATTTGCGTTGCGTTAGCGTTAGATTCCTCGTGTTAACGCTAACCACGACGAAACTCTAAATGCATTTTTAAGTATGCTCAAGCGAGAGCGTGTAAATAAATACACATCGTGTGCCTAGAACGTCAAGGCATTACGTATTTCTTCGGACGTCGGTCGCGTGTTCGAATTAAGTCGTCGCTGCCGGACGTCTAGGGCTAAAACCTCCAAAGTAGCTATTAACTATTTCAGAGAGAGAGAGAGAGAGAGAGATAGAGAGAGAAAGAGGGAAAGAGTACTGCGCGCGGGTCGTTCGCTTTTAATTGAGCAACGCGTGTTTGTGATGTCAGCCATGTTTCTGCCTCTTATTGAAGTACGTGCGGCGACTGCCGTATTTTGGAGGACGCGGCGCGTGCGTTTTTTCCTAGGCCTGAGGCCCAGCCGAACGAGCCGAGCGCCCCGCCGGAATGTCTTCGAGTTTTTTTAATGGCGCGGAACAACGCGACGGTAAAACATCATTGATGAAAGCGGACATTTTTCGTTTTCGTTAGAATTCTCCTCCTAATATTATTATTATATCTGGGGTGTCAAACGCTACGGGCGGACCCGTCACCCTAGGGAGTTATAACGGCGTCAGGTCGTTCTTTCTCCACTGTCTAACTACACCGAAAGCCCGTAAGAGTCCAACGCCTTACCGCGAGGAACTGGGAAGAGAAACCAGCGGGCTACCCTCGCTCGCTTACTACTAGATGCGGACGCATTTCCTCATCCTCCAGTCTGGTCCCAGATTCGAATTTACTTGCGCGTCCTGTAACTGATGTTACCAGTTCGAATTTATCACGGACCATAGCGCCCCTTGCACGCCAATGGATCAATCTAATGTTTCTGACATCAGGCCAACAGCTACCCCCGCTGCTTAGGAAACGTCACTCTCTAGACTCCCCCGGTTATTCGCCGGAGTGCACAGTCGATTGACTAACGCCTCCCGATGCGCCAACCGCCCAGTACCAACCGAGGTGTTCCCCCAGATTGGAACATCCGATCCCACCTGTCACCAACTGTGCTTACAGCCGCAGTCAGAGTTCACAGAGTCCCTTTTCAGGTTAGTCCTTCTTCGAGAAGGCTCCCGGATGGGGGCTGAACCGTGAGTGGAGCCGACTAAAGGTAACATCAAGCCGAAGCTGTATAAAAAGAGTTGTATAATGAGCTGTATATATTACGCTATAATACAGAGTAGAATATATATAAAGAGTAGAATTTCGCGGTATACCCAAATAAGTATAGTGCCAGTACTGATGACAGGACATACTGCTTTTAATGAACGCCTGATAGCTATCGAAATAAATTAATAGTTTTAAAAAACTACTAAAAACACGCTTTTGGGCTATAATACGATATTCACATACACATGGCTATGATACGATATTCCACCATGGAATGCCAATGCCTATCTTCCGGCTTCATCATGAGACTTTGAAACCTAATCGTGGTCAAAGTTCTTTCCAAGAATTCCGTCCAAACACAGCTATAATACGATGTTCCATCATAAAGTTCCAGTTCATATTTTCCGACTCCATCATCAGATCAGTTCGACAGTACCATATTATTGTATTGTCATCAGAACTACATACAGATGCCAATTTTCATGACGCTACGATTCTTGGAAGATGGTTAAATTAGTTACCTTAGATTCCATTACATAGTTACATACAGGTCGACCTAATAAAAGCGTGTTTAAAAGACCGTTCGTATATACAGGGAATGGGGAGAGGAAGCTTAGCTAGACCATCGATATACTCGCATATCGATGACTTTAGACATGTTTTGTGCAAGTGTCACTCTTTGGCTAATTTAATATTGAAATTATTATGAGACTCCATCCGAATCTTAATGAACTACTTATGGTTCTAAATTGTATTTTCTATTCGGTGTCTGGGCTACCGGGCGTGAATCGAGGACCCTCGACACTACCGCGAGCGTCCCATAACCCGGACACCTGGGACGACACAATGCATCTCTACAGACGTAGGAGCCATCAAGCAATGGCTTCACCAATAGCCGCTGCCCCAGAAGTTAAAAGAATACTGTGCTGTACTACAAATAAGGGATTCAGGACACGAAGACCAGCTGATGACTTCACACATTGGAGTGTTTTTAATCGCGCTCTTAAATCGATACGTTACAAAGGCTATGTTTTAAACGCTGGCGGTGCCAAAGGCTTCGTATTCAGAAATTAAAAAAAGTAACCGCTAAATTCCTTGGTTTTTAAAACATGAATTTAAAACACCCCGATTTGTGTAATGTCATGAAAGCTAACCCTTGCTGAGTTGGCCACGAAGACCCATTTCGTTTAGGGCTTACCCATCCGGCGGCCCCCACGCATGAAGTGCGAGCCCGGGCAAGACTATGGCCTTAGGGCTAGTTTCCTCTAGGAATCAACCTTCTGGCGATCCTGGACGGTCTGCGCGTCGTGCGGCGTAAGCTAATCGATTGCGCATTCTATCTAACAGTCGGGGGAGTCTGGAAGCAGTACTGTTTCCTATAGAGCGGGGGTGGTTGCGGACTGTGCGGCGACTGCTCTTAAAACGATTATCGCCTACCCGATCCTGTGTGAACAGCCGGGCAAAGGATGCCGCGGTCCGCGATAGATTCGGTATGTATACACCGCTTCGTAAGGGAGAGGACCGCGCAAGCGACCTCGAACTCGTAACCAATCCAGACACTGGAGTAATCTGGTCGTAATTGGAAGTAAGGGGCGTGAGTGTAAGCCCGCTAGGTAACACTCCTGGCTATCTAGCGGTTAAGGCGTTGACCTCTTACGGGCATGTGGCGGAGCTTGATAGTGGACTGTTTTTGTCCAAGTCTTCTGCGCTCACTTCACGGGAGATAGAACGACTAATCGTTAAAACTTCCTCAGGTGACGGGTTCGCCCGTTGTAGTTGACAACTCTATTTGTGTAATGTCATCGGCCAAGTCTCGTATTATGAATACCCTTTCAACTGTCGTTTATCAAAAATCTGCGTATTTTACCTACTGTATCTGTATACTGCTTGTTTATCATATCATAATATAATTTATCATAATATATTCTATTGTAAATCGTAAACTTAGCATCTCTCTGCGTCTTGTAAGTTTTTTAATACATAACAGATCTTTCAGTTTAATATAAATGTCAAAAAAACCTCTTGTGGGATCACATAATATTATAGGATGATAACACGCTATAATGCGCTCGCTGATAACGTTAAAAGTTCGTAATTTGTTGTCAGGTGCGAAACGTAGGTATATATTTTGCAGTCGGTGTTTTTTGGGCTCTCTAGATCAAGCATTCTTGACAAGCATAGCTTCGCGGGCTGGGAAGGATCGTAAACCGCAGGAAATATGCAAATATATATATTTTTAATATTTACGAAAAATGCCGGATTTTGTAGTTTTATACCATGGAGTCACGTCATTCAATAATCAATTACGTCTAATTCGACTCCCTGGTATAAACTACAAAACCAGGCATTTTTGGTAAATATTACAAAAAAATGCATATTTCCTGCGGTTTATGATCCTCTCCCTGCCCGCAACGCGAAGCTTGTCAAGCATGCTTGATCGTCTAGAGAGCCCCTTACAAATACTGTTTTTTGTGTACATAGGTATCCAATGCCACATCGAAACAATGCCGAGTATTATGTTCTCATGCAGACATATTTAAAATATTGCGAGGTAGGACGCAGTATGTTTTTAAATAACAATAGAAATAAAATATATTTATTGGCCGAATTATGGTGTTTAATAATTCGTTTCTCATAATTCCCTGTTATGGTAACTGATTAATAATTTTTACTTATTTAGGAAGCTGTGTAATATTAAATATCGTTTCTATCGTTATTCAGCAGCCTTACCTATAACATATTTCTATTAAAATTATAATAAAAGAAAATTAGAAAACAAAATAACATTCAAGGTTGAAGTGCCTATGCGAATTTCAAGCATATTGTTACCAAAAATATAATAATAATTAACTGATTTGAAAAGTTCTTTTTGCAATTTATTTTTATTCTCAATTTCCTTTCTTATCTCCATTTTGTTTTTATTTACAAATGGAACCCCAGTGCCCGAGTCTTGATAAGTGGTTCTACGTTATTACGTAGAACTTACTGTTATTACTTACTGTTATGTTTTTGTAGTGACCGCTAGGTCTCGATCTATTATTACGTTTGTAATCCCTGCACTGCGTTCGACCGCGGTCGCCAAGAAATGTGTGATAGAGCCCCAAACCTTATAATTATAAAGCGATTTACTAGTTGGGAATGAAAAATGTAAATTTAACTCGTTTCCTCGGGACCAACAAGGCGTAGCTCGCCGCCCCACCACCCGCTTACCCACCTCTCCGCTTATCTTTATAGTTATTTAGCTTTCGTGCGTACAAGGAAATTGTTTTAAATAAAGGCCCGCGGAACGAACGGCCGAAGTGAGCTAATTTATTACGCGCCTCTTTGGGCGATCGCCTGTTCCTTGACAAACCCCTCCTCGGCTGTTAAACTCGACTTAGCTGCCGAATATTGACTAATAAAGGAGGGATTCCGATTGCTCAACCGAGTGAGAGGGAAGACCAAGGGAAAACTGAGAAGGTTTTGCCAAATTTCATTTGTTGAATTATAGAAAAATGATAGAGTAGCAGTCAAATGATAATTTTGTTATGTATTGACGTTTTTTGTGTCATATATTGAGATAAAATGCTACAAAATTAGGGTGTATACTATATGAACATATGAAGACCACAGCAAAAAGCGTAAATTGTCAGAAATAAAACAAAAAGCTGAGAAATTGCAAATGAGGGTACCTATGTATCGAACATTTATAGTTGGAAAACGGTATAATAGAGATTTTTAGTAATCATTCTACATAAAGGTAAATGTACAAATTTTTGAAAAACAAAACAAATGGAAAAAGTGAATTAAAACAGGGAAATATCTGTGAAAATAATGGAAGCTTGAGTTGCAATTCAACTTTTATTGTAATATTTATTATTTTTAGAACATAGAAAACGTAAAATTAAATGAATTGCACCTCTCGAATGACGATATACTTCCCAAATGACAGCTAACTTTCCTTCTTCTATTCCAGTTCAAGACTGATATTATTCATTTTACTACTTGCCAACTTTTTAATCTTCGATTTTACAATGTTAGATACGGTTTTTAGCTGTTTTAAGAGGACATTCAATTTGATCAGATTAGATAATTAAGTATAGGTGATAAATTAAAAAAATTAACAAATAAAAAAAACACGTATTATAGGATAGGCTCAAAATCAGAGTAACTGAGTTATTTAACACTTATCCTTTTAAAAAAAAAATCTAAATCAAAAAAAAAAATATAAAATCGAAGACTATCGCGGTTGTTTGACATTATAAATAGTCACCGAAACGTCGGGTCCTACAAATTTCACGCGGTGAATTCGTTTTCTATCCTATTTATAATAAAAAAAATATTGAAAAACAATACAATCAAAGAGTTGAATCAAAAATAACAAGTTAACAAGATGAGAAGAATTAACAATTCAATAAATGATATTCAGAGAAAAACACTTAAGTATCCTACATACCCAATTTTATGATATCCTTCTTGATTTCATCCAGAGTAGTAACCGTGTTAAAAACGCAACAGTCACGTTCGTCTCAGACCCATAAACATCGCTCGAGCATTTGGAATTTAAACTTATGACCCCAAGGCGCGTGCTAGGGGAAGATGGTACTAAACCTATTATTAGCTCGACCGTACCCGTGTCCGTGAATAAGCCCGCGCTTTATACATAGACTACGCGACGGCGACGAGACAACAAAAGCCTCTCGATACCGCTGCAAAACCATCGGAAATCTTTACGCCGATTAAAGTGTTAAATTTTAAACGACTCGCGGCCATTGTGCGGCCCTTTCTGATTCGCCGATGCGAACCTCTGTCATAACTCGCAGAATGGGGCGGCACGTCTCTGGGGATCTATCGAAATTTCACGCAAGTGTTGCTGCCCTCTTTCGGCGATCGCATGAATGAGCGCTACTTGAAAAAAGATTGCCGCGGTTTGCACAATAATCGCGGCGAAAAATTGACGACCACACCCAGAAACGGGGGCCATTAATCAAAGCAGCACCTGGTTTGTGAAACAGGGCCATGCGGAGAAACCTTCGATTATAATACTAACAAAATTCCGAAGAGCGTGCTCTGAATACTCAATGAATGTTTTTTTCTTTCATACTTATGTTGGCGACTTACACGTCATATAACTTTTGGAAAGCTTTTAATTTTTACAACGATTTTATTAGCTTGACCTGTATGTATGTATCTACATATCAATATAACGAAATATTTCAAGATAGATTTCACTAACTTCCTGACGTCTGAATAATTTAAAATTATTAAGCGTCAGACGCTTTTTAAAATTTAAATATTTTTTTTGTCAATCGGATTATTTTCATTTTAAACTTATTCAAAATAATTTAAATTCATTTACTTTCTTTACTGTTGATATATATCTTTTTAGTATACATTTTCCAAAGTATAATACATTTTTGAACTTTTGGCAATGTGAACTTTTTAGTTCATTACTATTACAGCTATTTTTTTTTACTATAATTTTATTTATTTGTTAACAATACGACTGTAATGATGTTGAATCTGATAACTGATTATATTTGCGCAAAAGCAAATGGACTTTATGTCGCCAAAAATATTTCACAGAATCGACAAGTTGAAAAAAATACCGATATAGGTAGGTTTAATTTTAAAATATACAGTTGGCTGATAGAAATTGTATACTTGCGTATGGATAATTAACTTTTACAAATTATAGTGGAAGGAAAAAAAAGGGGATTCACACAAATGTATGTTTATTTTGTATGTGTGCATGTACTTTATTTATTCTTTGAATAAAATAATTTTCAAATTATGTAATATAATTTGTGGTAAATACTTTTTACGTATCTCTATAAAAAATATTTCTGATATTTAAAAAATAATAAGGTTGATGGTAGTCTTTTATTTATTTATTTTAATTTTTTTTTTTCAAAAAATTTAATATTATTCATACTGCCCAATGTTGCCCAATGTTTTTGGACCTCAATTGTGCTTCTAGATACAGGCCTATAAAGAAGTCCCTCTAGATTTGCATAGCGCTGTTTGTTACTTGAGCTGTTGTTTTTTAAAGTTCTATTTCCTTACTTCAGCGACATTGTAACTACATTTGTACAAGCATTAAATAAATTATAAATAAAAAACTCATAATGAGAGAGAGAGAGAGAGAGAGAGAGAGAGAGAGAGAGAGAGAGAGAGAGAGAGAGAGAGAGAGAGAGAGAGAGAGAGAGAGAGAGAGAGAGAGAGAGAGAGAGAGAGAGAGAGAGAGAGAGAGAGACTCCTCTCTCTTCAGTGTAGAATAGATAAGTCTCCACTCTCCATGGTCAGTCTAATCGGAATAAACTATCACATCTAAGCCAAGTTGTTTGTATAAAATTAGAGGCCTTTTAACCTGCATATTATTTTGTCGCGAATTGATTGAGTAAGGAATATTGGAAAAAAGACTCGCGAAGTAAACAACATTGAAAAAAATATATTGAAGTATGGCTGACAGTTTATCTCTATTATTTTAATGGGTGATATTAAGGTTATACGGTTTTTTCTTTAAATAACTCATATTATATTTAATAATTTATTTGAGTAGGTAATTCTATTGTGTTTCAATCAAATGCATTTCCCTCAGGAGATCTCAAGAATATATTACAAAATGAGCTTGCAAATATTACCGTAATAATTGTACTGGAAGACATTAACATGACTGAGTGGTAGCCTCAAAATTATTGCAACTATTTTATTTTAAGTATAAATCCTATTTTATTCGTTCACATTGCCTAAGTAGAATCTCATGATTGTAAACAATGATATTTAAATTGTTTTCAATTATGGTTTTACTATAGTGGGATACATTTAAGTTTGTCTTATATTTCAACAGATTTGAGTGATAAATATCCTATTTCTTTCACTGGCATTGCTCCAGGATCTAAAAGCATATAGAACGTTAGCATACATTCCTGAGGGATGTCCTCCCGCATTTGGCTGCGCGTCGATAAAGAAACCTCAGGGCATTCAGGCTGTATAAACAAGCTTGACCCGCCGGCTGTGTCCTGGCCGCCATTCAGTGACTCAAGTATTTCCTTTGTGTCCACTTAGGTATCCGTATGACACATTGTTGCTCTGCGGCCAGTACTCTATCGGGCGCCTTTTGAAGCGACGTGATATATCGTAATTTGTTCCGGGCCCACAATGACGAGGTGTATTCCACGTCCTTTCACGACCACTTTTCGACCCGACAAATGATCGCATTGTGAGCGAGCTTTGTGCTTATTAATTCATATTACATGGATACTTACGCTCTCGCGGACTGACAAAGACAGTCGGCAGTTACGAACCAAGGACTCTGAGATAAATTGCTTGTCTCCTTTGGCCATTGTGGGCGAGGGGACAGAGACCATACTCTGCGAGTCGCTCGGCTTAAGCTCACATCTCCGAGACGATCATTGCACTCACACACTACAGCTGATGCTGAGTAGATTACCATTTCTGCTCTTCTGCTGGTGAAGCCGTTTCCAGCGCGCAAATATCATACGTTTGGCACTAATGGCGAGAACCACTCGACACTGTCTTAACTCATAGGAACGTAAAGGGGGAAAGCACAAGACCCATTTTTATGTGGAAAAACATCAAACGATATTAAAACTCAGAGTAAGAATTACACATATTATGTTGACTTACTTAAAACCTAAACGTTACTCTTTATAAAGCGACCATACTATTTCCAGACTCTTCACGCAATCTCGGAATGATAATCAAGAAAACACTTACCTGGACTGACCATATCCATATACTATGCTATTGCCAAATGCCTTGGCAAAGCACTGCAAATATTTAAAATAAACCTATCCCCCCACCCTGAAATCCCATCTGATTCACATTCTCATTTTGTCGCTACTTGTCTATGGCGACTTTATCTATCATGGTACAACCCGAGACTGTGCACACTTAGATTCCGCTGTACTCGTACGTTGAAGTTACGTGACCAAGTCAGTCCATATTAGGATCAACTAAAATGGCTGCGACTGAATCAGCGTAGGGATTTCTATATACCGTCCATTATCTAAAAACTGTATTCACTGGCATCCAATATTATTTGTATAGTTCCCTAAATACCCTGTACTCTGCACATCAACATGATCCACGATCACAAAATAACATCACACCTACTATCCCTATACACACTTCTCACCAAAAAAATGGCGAGATCGCTGCAAGAATTTAAGAAGCCCTGCACTATGCACTTTGCGCGCCAACGGCATGAGCTGATAGCTGCTCCTTATAAGTTTTGTAATTAGTTTTTATTTCAGTAATTTCGTTTTACCTAAAATTTATACTGGTATTGTTGCTCTGATTCTATGGTTTCTATAATTTATATATTTATTTAGGTTCTCTACTTTAATCTCTACATTAACTTATTTTTTGGGACTTAAGTTATATAAATTTAGAATAATGTTAAAATTGTTATAAAATTTGTAGTTAGCTAGTCAATTAATGGCAAAATTTTAAGCGTGATGGTGTCAATTTATCATAAGGACTTCTGGTCATCATATTGATAATTGAATTTTGTAAAATAAATAAATGTAACTAATATCGAATACAAATATTGAGCATGGTATATCTTTTTTCGACAGTAGTGACCGATCTTGGTAAATCTTCACCAATTGCCTCTTCAGTGAAAGTGTATCCTTGATCATGAATAAAAACCACTTTTAAAATAAAGTCATGTCAACTATCAGCAGGAATCTCAGGGAGTCCTAACATGCCATGAGTGGGACTTGCTGTGACGTATAGTCGCGTGACTTTGCATACTGATGAATTATTGTAGCTTGAAGGTAGTAAACCCGACGCAAATAAATTATTGAGAGTTTTTGAAAAAATCTAATCGATAACCCTCAAGGAATCTATAAGGCTCCCGATGAGATATGGGTATAATGAGATATGTTTTACACGCGCTAATCTTAACTGCAATAGATCTGGATAATATGTTTCATCTAACCTGCTATGTTTTCAAATTTCACCAATGTTTCATCTAAGTGCAAGTTTTAAATATTAAATTCATTAAGTATTATGTTCTACATTAAATGATATGCCCTTATTGTATCACATATCTACATCTACTTAAATTTTTAATGCCGCCTATATCTACTTATATTTTTAAACCATTTTATCTGTTAAATAATTATAACCTATGTCAAAACAATACTTATTTTTTTCCCGTAAGATTTTTATGAGGACTGATTTATGGAGAAGTAGGTAACGTACTACCAATGAACTTGTTATTATTTTTATTTAATTAAATTTATTATATAATTAAAATATTATTATCCTCAGTAGATAAGGACTGATTTATCGCTTAAAATGTAACGTAATATCCATAAACTTGTTATTGTATTTATTCGATTCAATTTATTAAATAACTTGAATATTATTATCCTCAATAGCCATTGCCATACTGGTATCGGATAACCCCCGCAAAAGAAATGTACGTGGGAGAAATACATGAATGTGGAAAAAGTAAGGGTATGTGTATAGATAGCAATTCTGTCCTTCATCTTATGCGGAGCGTGAGCATCGTCAAAAGAACGCCCCACTAGACGGTTATGAGCATTCATACATACGAGGCCTGCCCTATTTCCTACATAACGAGACGGGCGCACATGAGACAGCAATCAATAGCTGTGTCCTCGCCGCGTGCTACCCCTTCTATCTTTCGTATATGTATTTTTTCCTTTACATTCGAGCGAGCATGGCGGCCGCGCCGCGCTTTGTCTCCGATAGGCATTAAAATATTCAATGAGGAGGAGAGCAATTGAAGTCTATGACGAGGACAAAAGTGGTATTCAGCGGAGCGCGATACGGTATATTCGGGAAGGGGACCGCGCGCGCGGCGGAATAATTGGGCGAAGGAAGAGGTGCAGCGCCTTCCCATATTTCAAAAAGCATCAACGCCGATGCGCGAGATAGCGAGTCGTAGGTGTAGGCCGTCTCGCTCCGTCGCGGGGCGTCGGAGCAGGACGGACGGGCGGCGGCAGGTCCGCGACTGGCCCCTCCTACTACTTTATTCAACAATATGTGAATGGAGTAAAGATTGTACGCGGAAACCGGATCCGTTTCACGTCGCATTCAACGAGCCGAATACGTCCCACCAATCAACTTGATGAATAAAAAAAAAACGTATTCACAGCGATATTTTAATTACTGCGGGCCAGAATTACGTAGAATCTCACGATACCGATAAAGGTGAAATTCAAGCAGTGAATGAAGTAATCAAAGGAAACATAGACGTACACTAATGTCGGTTTGAGCCGAAAGCACGTGATTTTGTTATTGCAAATAAACCGTCACACGGATCACCGTTGTAGTCGCAGCCAAATCATTAACGTAACGATAGGCACGAGACTCTACGAGACTTGGTACTAATCTCGAGACGATACTGATAAAGGTAAAGCTCAAGCATTAGATAAAGTAATTAAAGGAAACGTTGACAAACTAACGTCGGTTTGAGCCTAAACCGCATGATTTTGTTATTGTATATAAACCGTCACATTCATAGCAGTCGCAGTCAAATCATTACCAGTGATAGGCATGAGACTAGACGAGACTTGATGTCGAGACGAGACTGGCGGTTTTGATACTAATAGACGAAATCAATAGGGAATGTATATTAATATTATCAATAAGTATAAACACATGATGAAGAGAAACTGAAAAAAGAAACTAATGAACCTCTAGTCAAAGTGAATGTTGAATCTGAAAAAATGATATTTTTTATTCTATAAGCGTGTTTATGTCATATGTAAGTTTGCGATTAGAGATCTCAAATGCCAATTTATTTTAGAATGTGGACATGGTACATCGTAGGTACTCCGGAAAAGTTTAATGAAGTAACACAGATGGACAGATACGTCATACCAGATTCTGACAAATAATGTTCGACAATAATATGTCTACAATCTTGACTCCAGCAGATTCATTGATATCGATTCTGCTGATATATGTACCTTTGATATAACATCGATGGACCTTTCCGTACTTCCTCAATCCTTTTGTCGTGTCCACAATTTAGACTATTAGCATAGAAAATTACGGCTTTGTTTTAATTCTGTGACAGCAACTACACATGGCTGTTCTCGGATGCTTTGATAGCTCGATCGTTCCGATAACGTGAACAATGACATGTGGAATAAATCCACAACAAACACCAAGAACAACTGTAATCACAATGATTTATTTATTTATTTAAAAATAGTAGAAAATCCACACAAAAATAGTATTAGATTAGCCAAGATCTGAGCTGCATTTGATCCAAATTCATCAACGCAGCGTCGACCGAACGTAACCAAAAAATTACGCTCCAATTTTCAAAACGAAACAGATGAAGCAATTGCTGATGCGCACAAAGAAGCGACACAAAAAAGTAGTCACAATCGGCGTCTCATCAGAACGAATGAACGAGGCTGTCTTTTGCGATAACACAAAGGGGCACAGCATAAAAAGCAGTTTAATAAATGATACGCAATGTCGCGCAAAAGGCACGGCTGAAGGCGTCATTGTTAATGAGCGAACGCGTCCGGATGACGGACCGGTGACACCGCGTTCAAAAGACGCGCCGGCAATAAATTCACTTCCAAACCGAATGGAGAATTAGACATCACGAGACGATGTATGATAGCGCTGAAAGAATGCAAACAGCGAAGAGCAATTGCGTAGAACCTCTCATTATTCAACTGCGTCGCCTTCACATTGCCGTTTTGTGTACATCCTATCACGTATCTGACTTTTAACTTATGCAAATTGAAGTCGAATTTAAGTCTGGTTGCTTTCGGCGATAGCATCTTGATGAATTTATACAACAATTCAACGCCTTGGACGTGTGCTTTGGTACTTTGGCTGCGTTAACAATGTTTTGGGTTTTCTTAGTAGTTTCATCGTGAGTTGCATAATTAGCCATGCAAGGTTGAAGCCGAAAATATTTGAGTCATGACTTGATTAAAAATAAAAAAAATTGTTCTTGTCTTTAGAACATCATATTATTCCATCATCCTTTAATTAAATTATTTCTTCCATGATATTTTTGAATTCTTTCTGATCACCAAAATCATCTATTCATCATCAATCAGGTAGTGATCATCAAAAATTATTAAAAATCCTTGGTTAATTTTAATAATGTTTACATAAAATACGCGAGTGATTGGACTTGGAACAGAATCCGCTAACCTATAGCTTTGGCTTTAGTTATGACTTTTCTGTTCTAAATATGCATTACATACATTGACTCCCAACAAAAAATGGTTTTAATCGTATCTCACAAATCGGCATCCTGTGTTATAAGGACGTTACCTCATGGTTTCATGTCGCTTATAATAAAGCTGGCCAGAGTTCCACTAAACTTTCTTCTGAAGTATTGAGATGTTACAAAATTTGATACAGTTTACTAGATGTTCTCTTTAGAAGTTGAGTTGGGTAAAATCAATTGGAGCTATTTCAATTTGTTTATTCATTCTGTAAATATCTACTACCACTGGCGCAAATTTAGTAGCACGCCTACGTTTGAAATGTGCCATACTATGAGCAGATTCCCTGGCGCTGCACAAATCTGCCTGACTAAATCATGAGCCTCTCACCGCCCGCGCCCTGCGCGTGCTTGACCGCACAGTGGATTAAAATGATTGTAAAAATAAATTGCGATGGTAAAAGCAAGTCAACATTGACAAAACAAAGTGAGATGGTTTGGATATAATAAATAAGATAAAACGAATTTACCGCGCGAAATTTGTAGCACCCGACGTACAGGTGATATTGTAACTGCCGTTGTCCATGGTAGACTGAAGTGCTGTCAATCATCATCAATAAAATACAATACAATCAACTACTCCAGTAGATAGGCAATCCTACACTTGGATGCGTCACAAAATTAAATGCTTAAAATTTAATTATTTAAAACATAACAATCATGATAGTTGTCATGGCTGTAATATTATATTTATTATTAACTACTTACAAATAATCAAAGTATACTAATGTCATTAAATAGTAAGAGAGAATGATATATTAAAATAGAAATGAAAATTCTATGTAGAATAATCAACGTAAAATAATTTTATTGTCAATCCAGCAATATGCCTTCGTATTTTTTAAACATAAATAGATGCATACTAAATTATATGAGAATTAGAAAGTCAGCTATCATATTTCCGTTATGTCTAAAATTTTACAAATTTTGCTAATTATCAACATGGAAAATAAATTCCGAGTTTTCAAACTCCCTTATACAATAAATTGGGTTTCTTACCAAACTATTTATAATTATCTTTTTAAATTGGTCCTCTCCAAGGCTTTTCATTTTCTCTGGAATCTTATTAAAGAAGGACAAAATTTTGGTGTAAAAAACTGTATCGCACTTTGCTAAGTCGCTGTCGGTTTATGTGGAGATTGGATTTATTCCTCGTATCGTGATGATGAAAATCACTATTCACCGGAACTTCTGCTAGGTGTCTACGAGCGTACATAATATTTTGGTAGATGTAGGAAGAAAGATGTAGAAGATCCGTTGTTCTACTCGTATGCGGTAAACTGTTGCTATTATTAAGCAGATTATAACAGTGGTGGGAGGCAGATTCGGCGTTCGTGAATTTTAACAGTCCGCCGTGCACGCAACACTCACTATATCTTGTGTTACGTCCTTGCGCTCGGCGATGGGCATTGAGACAATTTTAAGAAGAGGATTCCACGTAGTAGACAGTTGAAATCATCATCTCTATTGCAGTTTGGGGGTTTCTTATTTTAATTGCTTCACAGATCATGCGTGCAAGTAAAAGAGTTCTTTGGATAGCACAATGGGATTTTGAATTTGGAACCCCTGGTTAATTCCACTATCCTATTCTCGTTGAGCGATTTTAACAGTTTTGACCTGTTCTATCAGTTGTTTGAGTATTGGCCATTTCGTTTGTCCAACGTAGGTTAAACCACAGCTGCATTCGGTCTTATACACCCCCGGTATTTGCAGTGGTTTTACATCTTTTACATGTCCCAGAGATTGAGCTTTATTTAGGGTTGGTTTGAAGATACTTTTTATACCGAATTTGTTTAGCATCTTACTTATTCGATCTGTCACGCTCTAGACGCATGGTAAGAAAGAGGCGTTTATTGAGATGATTATTTTTTGCGGTACGCTTTGTACTTCGACCTGCATTTTTATTTATTATTTATTTATTTTACATATACATTCAAATGCATGAGCAAAACAGAAAATGAATTGACAATTAAGAAAATGCCGTTGTATGCTTCTAAAGTTAAATACACATCTGTCTGAGCCCAGGTTACATAGCGCATACATTAAACGCGAATGGTTATCTTTCTATTATGCTAAGCAAAGAGCAGCTGAGCCCGCCTTGCTAGGCACCCCTGTGTTAAGGCGAGCTCACTTCGGGAGTCCCACTAGAGTGCCACGGTTGTTTCAAAGAAAAAATAAGATACCATTTTTTTTAAATATATTTTTCCCATTTTTTTCAGTATTTTAACCAATTATTTAAACCGCAAACTAAAACCTACAAGCGCGAATCCCCTCTTTTGCCGTATAGAGGTGACTGTGGCATCGCATTCATACGAGCTCCGCCCGTTTCACTGTAAGAAATGCTATTCATAATGCAGGTAGGCAGATAGTTTCGAATTAAACGCAACTGAAATGATTGTCTAGTGATTAACGACTTTCAGGGGTTCGTAACAAGCGTAATCATATAGCTAACACTTTTTAAATAATAAAAGTTATACAATTACTAATTTAAACTAAATTAAATTAAACTAATTACTTTTCAATTAAACTTCTTCAAATATTGAAAGCTCACTGTGCGCCGCCGTGACAGATTCGAGATCGCTCGTAGGGATCTCTATGCGACGCTTTTTCTACAGACTGCAGCCAGTGTTGTTGCTGCGTCATATCGCGTGACAGAAAAGGCGGCAATTGAGCGTCTCCACGATACCTTTGAAAGGAAACAAGCGGGCTGGGTTTGAAACTGCTTGCCTTCGCTTCGTGCCTATTTTTCTCTCTCCTGCGAGCCCACGTAAAAGTCACTCCGATGGCATTTCTTGTGTTCATCGCAATCTTCAATATAGGGAAGGCATCATATGTACGTGGATCGATATGTTTTGATTTGTATTAGATACTATAAAAGTTTATTCCATTTTAAAAATTATCTAAGCACGTGGCCTCTCGGTCAGTAGACACTTTCTTACTTGACACTTTCTTAGTGACTTTTGTATGAGGTATATAAAGTAAATTTTAAACAACTTCAAACAATTGAAAAAAATATTGCCTTATTTGTTTGTAATAAGAAAACGGAGCGATTAGCATTAACATTTTTTTAAATCAGAAGCGGCTTCTAAAAAAATATGGACATTTCAAAGAAAGCAATAATGTTATTTTTAATTTTTCAATAATTCATCTCATAACTCTATCTGTAATAATTTCGGATTTCCCCATCATGTACAGTACGAAAAAAAATAATTAGCCAAATAGTTACGGTATTTTTTTCATATAATTAATCCTGAAAACAAATCGATGGGTAGATGTTAACCAGAAGACATTTAACCGGATATCGCATTAATATGTTGATTTTGTCATCTTGAAATATAGGTAGTTATTGTTAATAAATCTTTTTGCTATATTTCTTACGCAATGAAGAGCTATATTGTTAGGTTTTGTTTAATCATTATTATTCCAATAATAATATTGGCTCGTTGCTAATGGACTTTAAGTCTAATACATTAGAATATAAAAAAAAACACGCATAAATAACTAGCAAACTAACTAAACTGAAAACTGAAAACTAAACTAAACTGAAAACAAATCGATTGGTAGATGTTAACCAGAAGACATTTAACCGGATATCGCATTAATATGTTGATTTTGTCATCTTGAAATATAGGTAGTTGTTTTTAATAAATCTTTTTGCTATATTTCTTACACAATGAAGAGCTATATTGTTAGGTTTTGTTTAATCATTATTATTCCAATAATAATATTGGCTCTTTGCTAATGGACTTTAAGTCTAATACATTAGAATATAAAAAAAACACGCATAAATAACTAGCAAACTAACGTCATTTTCTAATTTAAAATATAATATAAATAAATTTGTCAGATTTACTTTTAATAAATTAATATTAACTTCATCAAAATCAGTTCGAAGATACATCCTTAGAAGATTTGTGAAAGGCAATGAGATTATTCTGTGTATCTAAAAAACAGCAAAATTTGACACGGGCAAGAATGTGTCATTATTACAATAATATTAGGCGCAAATCGATGCGCCTAATGTCGTATACATTAGCATAGACTATTAGCATAGACGTTCGGTGCGAATATGGTATCAAAAGAAGAAGAAGAGGACTATATATATGGGCACGGCCGTATTCAATTTTAATTTAATATAAATACATGTTTATTGATATGAATATTAGTGATGCATATGTATTGTAAATGCGTTGTTAAATTAATTAATTAAATAAATACTATATACTTGTAGACTATTATATCTGCTACAACTTTTCTGAAAATTCTTTATATAACCGATTTGAAATTGTTTCATATATCCCTCGTAAAGATAATTAATTTATTCCTCTCCACCTCAGCAATTTCCTCCAAAACTGTGACCTAAAAGTTTAACTTAATTTGCAGGCGAGAGAGTGGAGGAGTTCTCATCAAAAATCGCAAACAATATAAGTGCGAAAACGTGCCTCCGCTGAAAGCTCTTAACTTGTTTTGGAGAAGGTTTAAGATTTTAAAGACGTTTTCATATCAACCACGTATCTTAAATGAAATGAGGAAGACCAGTATGTTCATTTGTTATGATTGAACCAATTGCTCGTGTTATTAATATCGCACCCGATCAAATACATTTATAATTTGAAAAATTCCAATTATGCTGTTTCTTAATAAAAATTATCGCCATTTCTCATTTTACACTCCCAAAAAGAGTCGTACCTGTTACTTCACTAGTGCTGTTGACGAATTAGTTAACTAACAGGTTTAACTCTTTTTGAAAGTGTAAAATGAGAAATGGCGATATTTTTTAAAGAAACACCATAATTGGAATTTTTCAAGTTATAACTCTATTTGATCGGAGGTGCGATATTCATTTCGTACTCATCTTCCTCAGAATCTTCTATGTAATGTCATTGATTATTTATTTATTTATTTATTTACAATAAATTTACAATTACATTACTATTTTTTTAGCTTTTAAATGTGTATTTTAATGTATAGTATGTAGTTCTGCTTAGTCCCAGAATAAAATAAAATAAAAATTAGGTAAAATTTTCACAAATTTGATAATATTTTGCGATTTTTCCAACAATTTTCTTTCGCTCTCTTGTCGTATTCGGGAATGGCACTCGGGCATGATACTACGGGCACTCGCAAGCCTTTAGAAATGTAGGTACCTAATATCACGTATCTCCAAATTACATTGTCTACTTTTTTGTCTCCGTATTTACCCTGTGATTGTCGTCATATTCCCGGAATGTCGGAGGCAGTGAGAGCAAACAAGCCCACTGTCGCTCTTGTCCCGTGTCTTTTGACTCAAGATGGTAGTTGAGCAACGGGGTCGAGACGACAGAAGCGAACGACACACTAATGGAAAATATACATATCCTTCTCGCAATTGTACATTCTATTTATAGCTCCAACATCAATAAAACAATACTACATAGATTTTGAGATATACACATGCGAGGAGTAAACAGAATCGTACTGTAAAATTGTAGCGCGTTCCGTTATTAATGCTATTTAAAGTGAAACATATCAACATGAAATATTTGAAGATTTCTCTCTCGAACTCCAAGCGATCCAATAATATCGATGTCTGTTTGCTGCGTGCAGCCAGATTGGTCTTTGCCGTCAAAATACATAATCCTAAATAAAAACTGTCCGTTTCTCGATAGGTTCAAGTCACGTATTTTACCAGTAACTTTCACTCATATGTGAATTTACAGGTGTTTATCTAAAGTCACAAGTCTTTTACCACCAGTAAATTTCACTGATTAACCAGTGGCATTTTGACAGATTTATTCTTGTGAGATTATAATTGTCACAAATTACACGCCTAAGTCACAAGTTACACAAAAAATATTATTGGAATAAAATTATTATTATTAAAAATCGTAGTCTCAAATCCCCTCCCCTCCCATCCTCTTCCCTCACATCACATCCCATACTTTTATTATGAATCACTTTCAGTTAATTTACTGTGATATATCTATAATATTATGGAAGCTATTATGTAAAAAGAAAATAATAATACTGAAATATACTGAAAAAAGAAAAAAAAATAATATTAATAATGATTATAAATTAAAATAAAAATCATTTAAAAAATGTTATCTTAGATCTTTCTTTGACACAACCGTGGCACTCTAGTGGGACTCCCGAAGTGAGCACGCCTTAACACAGGGGTGTCTAGCAAGGCGGGCTCGGCTGCTCTTTACTTAGCACAATCGAAAGATAATCATTTGCGTTTAACTATGTAACCTGGGCTCAGTCAGATGTATATATAACTTTAAAAGCATACAACGGCATTGTCTAAATTGTCAATTCATTTTCTGTTGTGCTCATGCATTTGAATGTACCTATATGAAAATAAATAAATGGAAGCTATTTATTTTATTTATTTAAGAATTAATTACTATAAAACATTGATTAGCTTACAAAAATAACAGGAACCGAATGGCAAAACCCTAACCTTTTGCTTATTTGTTTCTGTCACCCAACTGGGACCAGCCCGTTCTAGGGTGGACAGGACTCCAAAATTACAATCAAGTTTGCTTGATTGCTTGGTTGCCTACAAATGTACAAGTTTTAGTAAAAAGCTAATGACACTAAATAGCCCTAAAATGTGGTCTTCAGAATAAAATAAAAAATAATAATAATAAAAAAATATTAAAAATATATAATAAAATAAATGCAATTCCATTATTAAATCGGCAATAAATATAATATAAAATTCGATTAAATAATATAAATAAAGTTATATGTGAGAAAAGAAAGAAACAGTCATTATTATTTTATATTATGTTTTAAGTAATATAAGATTTAATATAAAAATACCTAGTCTAAAACGTAATGTTTATGATTTCGTTACTTATGTTTTAACCTTTAATATTTGTACCCGCGTCTAACAAATACTTACAATAACTCTGGCGATATATCCAGTAGCTCAAATTGCATCTAGCTAATTAGCCGACATATTTGTATACTTTGTTTGACTTACACATAAAGTTTTTTTTAACAAGTTTGCAGATCTAGCGTCGTGGCTAAAATCAACCATTGGTCCATACCTATTTGCTATGACGGATATTATATTAAAGAATTAGACCTAACGAAACGGAGGAAGGCTTATAGGATAATTGGTATTTGTAGCATTTTAAAAGGTAGAAGTAATTATATAAAATGTCGCTTTTCTGTTCTATTTTTGCTCTTGTTAGGTTAAAAAATAATTATTTACAACGCTGTCCACGCAGTGAGGCAGCAAAGATTTGGAATCGTTTTATTGGTATCCCGGATTCGCGAACAATGCCGCCTGCACTTTAAAGGGCGAGATAATATGTCCTTTCACAGAAATCCGAACTCACCCCTTGCCTTCCTGGCACAGAGACAATAGGCGTAGCTGGTCCGTTTTACAACACTATTGCGCCATTGTTCACATACGGGTTAACTTTTCGAAGACGTAAATCTGAAGTGCACCCTGTCATAAAGACGACCTCGCTTTCTCTGAAAGGACTATAACATTTCAAAAAACCCAGCCATTACTCAAATGGCACGCCCTAAACCTTATGATTAATTTAGTTATCAGATAATTGATCTATGATAATTATATTATAAAATAGGATAAGGTTATCAAACGGTCTGCGAGAAAAATAGCTTGACAGCTTATTATTATTTAGCTAATTAATGTAAGCTTGATTGTTAGTATAAGATAACATAAATTACTAAGTAAGCATACTAACATAATAAAATGTTCAGGTCCGATATGAAAATTAGTAAACATTTATGCGTCTAATTAGAGTACCTAGTAAATTGGGGTGATTAGATTAATTAATTTTGTAATTAGGGTGATATGGTAATCAACTTTAATCTATGATACAGAAGCATCCCTAAATCACCATATCACCGTATTTGAGTTGTTAGTTATAAGTAGAGATAATTATACAATTAAGTAGACATAATTAAACATTTAGTAATGTATTTACGTGCACTGCTATCTATGAGTATATTGGCATACCATTTTGGAAAGAGGCGTTTCCCTTTAGATCCTTTGACCAATAAGAGAAGGTGTGAAATCGTTCCGGCCAGTAAAAGCATAGACATGGCGTTTAAGGGGCGGAAGGATTTTTATTGTAAACAGTGAGGAAAGCGAAGGATGCCATTTTTAGTTAGTTGCCAAAAAAGGTCGGAGACGGACGGGCACCTTTTCGGGTGTTATAAACCGACGTCACCGCGATAAATGTAATCGCGAGTTATCATAGGGCAATGGGCCCGTAAATAATAATTAATAAGTTCTGAATATACAAGTTAGAAAAATAAATGTGCTTTAATTGCCGGGAAGCCGTAGAAGTTAAAGTGTCGTCAGTCAGCAGCCGGAAAATCGAGGAAGCTTCACTGCCGAGGCCAACCTGGCTGAAATAAAGGATGCTGTAAACCACGAAAGAGGGTGAGTTAAATATATTATTACAGTCCACTGGGGACTCGCCCTGATGCAAAAGGCATCCGAAAATTCACACTCTTCGCTGATAGAACATAATTGGTCATATTCGAGCCGGATGGAGATCACCAAGTCCAATAAGTGACAGAAAAATTGACAATTTGAAGAATCTGTGTTGATCAACGAAGAATTAAAATGTCTACAGCATCCAAGAGACAGCCAATCAGGCCCAACTCTACAGCATCGTCGGCAATAAGCCGAAGGAGCGAGCGTCTACAGGAGGTTAAAGAAGCCTCTGAAGAAATTCTACGTGTAACGAGAGCCGCGGCGAAGATTAAGGCAGAAAAAACTAAATTAATCGCGGCGGCGGCAGCAAAGGAAGAAATCGCCAAGGCGGAAGAAAGAAAAAGAGCAGCGGGCGCGGCAGCAGCATTACAAGCGACTCAAGCGGACTTAGCGGAACAAGAACAAGTGCTGGAAGCGGAAGGAGATCACGCACGTAGAATTCTGGAAGTTGTGTCAGAATCTTTTCATGAATCCACCGCCGAAAGCTGGCAAAATCGCCAGCTCTCCAGCAGAGCGGAATCAGTCGCCGAACGAACTTCTGCGTGGGCGGAAAATAATTTTCGCGAATGCACCGGAGAATCGAGACAAGACATGCCACCCGGCCCGGAACGAGTCGCCGCAACGGAAATCGTCGAAGAAAACATCGAACAATCAGTGCGGCAAATACACGGAAAAGTGAGTGAAAACCTAGTGCTGTGTTCGCGAGGAAATGGGATTGCGCCTGACGCGCGCGCTACAAGCGCGCAGGCAACTCCAGCCACGAGCACGCAGCCAGCGCAGACAGCTGGAGACGGCACGGGCGTCGCGGCGCCGCATCCGGTTGCCAAAGCGGGCGCCTCTTCAAGTGGAGACAGCGGCGATATACGGTTATTAGAGCAGGTTTGTCAAGTTATTGCTAATGTTTCTTCCAGACCGTTTTATGATAACCATTTACCAGTATATTCAGGGGATCCTATAGAGTTTATCGCGTTTAAAGCCATTTTTGAACAGTCTACCACTGTGGGAAAGCTGACAGACGCTCAAAATTTATTACGCCTCCAAAAAGCACTCAGAGGAAAAGCGAGAGATGCCGTATCAGGTCTGTTATTATTCCCCAATCAAGTATCAGAAATAGTAAAAACTCTGGAAACCTTGTTTGGAAATCCTAATGCTGTTATAAACCGCACCATAAGTGAGGTACGTAGGATGAGTAACCTGAGCGAGGACATAGATCATGAAGCTTTGACAAAATTTGCATGCAAAATTAAAAACTTAATCGCCACGCTCCAATCGTTAGAGCGAAACGATCATTTACTTAATCCCGATCTGTTATCCAATCTAATCGGCAAATTACCGAAAAACCTTTTAACCACTTGGTTGGCCGATAAAAATAGGCAAACGTCAGACGAACCGGTAATTGTTTATTTTTCGAAATGGTTAGAGTCATTAGCGATTAGCTCGAAAGATGCCGGGATCGCCGGGGCAGATATTAAAAAATATCAAGGCCACAGCCGCGAAAATAAGCTAAAGGGAAATGCAAACCATAAAAAAGAATATGTTTTTAATGCTCGCGATAAAACGCCAGAATCGGTCAAATGCATTAAATGCGATGAAAATCATTATTTGTCAAAATGCGAGAGTTTTAAAAAACTGTCATTAGACGAACGCTGGGCTTTGATTAGAGAGATGAAGAGATGTTTTAAATGTTTATCAAAATCGCATGGAAGTCGCTCTTGTCCAGCTTATCGCAAGAACCCGCGTGCGAAATATCATTTTCTATTATCGAACGCTAGTTTAGAAAATAAAAAACCAAACGAAGTAGATAGAAGTGTTGCTCGCGCGAATAATGACAACCAGGAAAATATAGTCGCCCATACGATTAAGAGAAATAATATTCTTTTAAAAGTTTTACCGGTAGTTATCACGGGTCCGAAAGGAACTAAAACCATATACGGTCTGGCAGACGAGGGTTCAACTGTATCTTTATTGGATCAGGCGGTGGCTAACGAACTTGGTTTAGACGGGCCATCTAAACCATTGGAAATCCATGGTGTAAACGAAATGACCGCCACATCTCAAAATGCTAAAACCGTTACATTTCGAATTAGAGGAGAGGAAGAAAGCAAGTCTTACGAAATGCAAGCATACAGCATAAATAATCTCAACCTCCCATTGTTGAAAAGTATACCCCGTGACGAGATAACCGGACGAAAGTATATAAATACCATAGCGCGCGAGGTAACCGAAGTCCAACCGCAATTATTAATAGGTGCTAATTGCTGGCAGCTTATTATATCTCGAGGACTCTCCACAATTAGTAACGGGATATCAGCTTCACGGACACGCTTAGGATGGGTGGCCGTGGGGGAATTGGACAGCGGGAACTTCGACAACCGAGAGCACAGTTTCTGTATCACGAACCGGCATGACGACCACCTGGAAGATCTGCTCACTGAAAGTTTACGTCGCCAGGAAGAATGGCCAGAAAAACAGAGAGTCAACCCCGAAATTGTTCGCGCAGAAGAGCTGTTGCGAACTACAACCGTTATAAAAGACAATATTTGGACCACTGGTTTACTATGGCGTCAAGAGGGAATTATTATGCCACCAAACCGTAGCATGGCGTTTAAACGGTTACGATCAGTAGAAATTAAAATGGATAAAGATAAAGTTTTCGCCGACGCTTATTGCAAGCAAATCGAGCGCTATCTGACGGAGGGCTACGCACAGGAAGTGCCGAAAGACATTCTAAGCTCAATGGGAAATATATGGTATTTACCGCATTTTGGGGTAGAAAATCCCGCCAAACCGGGAAAGTTAAGGGTAGTTTTCGACGGAGCTGCTACTTGCCATGGAACGTCACTCAATAGTTGCCTTGTCGCAGGACCTGACCTATATAATTCTATCATAGGAATACTTTTTAAGTTTAGAGAAAACCCCATTGCATTTTCTGCCGACATAAAAGATTTTTTCTTGCGCATTAAAATTCAAGAAGAAGACAGCTTCAAGCAGCTTTTCTTATGGCGAGGTAAGAACCGCGATAGTGAACCACAAACTTATCGTATGTGCTCCCTCTTATTCGGTTCGAAGTCATCTCCGTGCAGTTCTCATTATGTGCGTAATCTTAATGCCGAACGTTTCGCAGACCAGTATCCAGAAGCCGCAAAAGCCATTAAGCAAAATCATTACTGCGATGATCTTTTATTGGGAGCGGACACAGTGGGAGATGCTCAACGTTTAATTCGGGAAATAAATTATATACACACTCAAGGAGGGTTTCATCTAACTAATTGGGCTACCAATGACAGCAGGGTGTTGTCAGAGGTTTCGGAGGATAAAATAGCAAAACAAAATGTACCTATCGAAAGGAGTGAACTAGGTGTGCAACGATTGTTAGGATTGCATTGGATTTCCGAAACCGACGAGCTATCGTTCGATTTACGCATGCATAAAGTGGATAGCGCATTAATCGCGGGCACTAAAACGCCGACAAAAAGAGAAATATTGAGGGTTATTATGAGCGTTTACGACCCACAGGGATTTCTCGCGACATTGACCGTAAGGGCGAAAATCATAATGCAATTAGTATGGAAAAGCAAGATAAAATGGGATCAAGCTGTAGATAGCTCGATAGAGAAAGCATGGCAGGAGTGGTTAGTATTTTTACAGAGGGCGGCCGATGTCAAAATTCCTCGCTACTATCAGACCTCAAAAATAGAGGGGGAGAGGCGAGAATTACACATTTTTTGCGACTCAAGCGCCGAAGCGATGTGTGCTTCCGCTTATCTGAGGGTAATAAGAGGCGACACGACACCTATGGTGACTTTGATAGGAAGTAGAACGCGAGTTGCGCCTTTAAAGAATTTAAGTATACCTCGTTTAGAACTTACGGCGGGCTTGTTAGGGGCTCAATTATGTCATAAAATTAGACAAGATCACTCGATAGAGATCCACGAACAGGTGTTTTGGACAGATTCCAGAAACGTATTATGGTGGGTAAGATCTCGAAGTGACGAATATCAACAATTCGTATCGAACCGCTTGGGAGTAATTGACGAATTAAGCCAAGCCGAGGAGTGGCGATGGTTAAGTGGCAAATTAAACCCAGCGGATGATGCGACGCGATTACGCGCACCCGTTGATATGTCTCCAATAAGCAGATGGTTCACAGGTCCTAGCTTTCTACAACAAGGGCGCGAGTTCTGGCCGGCGGAAATTCCAGATGAATTACGGGAAGATGAAAGAGCGGGTTTAGAATATCGACCGGCGGTGACACTTCATATCCATGAAACGGATAAAGGACTTATCGACATGGAACGCTTCTCCAATTATCAACGGTTGATTAGAACGATGGCATATGTACAAAAATTCGCTAACCTATGCCGGAGAAAATGCCAAAATCGCGATATATCTGCTTGCGATATATCCGCAGCCGAGAAAGAATTAATTAAAGATTCTCAACGGCGCTGTTTTGGCCGCGACATTTTTTGCTTAAAAAACAACAAAAAACTACCGGCAGGAAGTAGACTGAAAGGTTTAAATGCGTTCCTAGATGGGACAGGTTTCATTAGAATGGGCGGTCGTATCGGCGCGGCGCTTGGTGTGCCTTATGATACCATGTATCCTATGATTATAGAAGGCAAAGATCAATTTACCCAACTATTGATAAAGAAAAGGCATGACGAAAATTTACATGCAGGTGTTGAGAGTGTGCTGGCGACATTGCGTCAGCGTTTTTGGGTTATAAATCCGCGCCGTAGTGTTAAAAGGGAGTTATTTCGTTGCTTATACTGTCAAATAAAAAAGGCCAAGCCGGTGACCGCATTGATGGGAGACCTTCCGGCGGAACGTTTAGAACACCATACTAGACCTTTTAGCTGCGTCGGATTAGACGTATTTGGGCCGATGGCGGTGACAATTGGTAGGCGAAAAGAACACCGATACGGTGTACTATTTACGTGCTTGTCAGTGAGAGCGGTGCATATTGAAGTTTTGAAATTCTTGTCCACGGATTCTATGATACAGGCTATTAGGCGTTTTATTAGCAGGCGCGGAAAGCCGCGAGTAATATACTCAGACAATGCAACCAATATGAAAGGAAGTTGTGCTGAACTTCGCCAGGCGATGAGCGGTTTAGACAACGAGGCAATTAAAAATAATTTAAGTAATAAAAATATTACCTGGCGTTTTATTCCGCCAGCCAGTCCTAGCCAGGGCGGTGCTTGGGAAATAATGGTGAAAGCAGTAAAAAACGCTTTGAAAGCCGTTTTAAAGGAACAGGCGCCCCGTCTCGAGACATTGGCGACCTTATTAACGGAAGCCGAGGCGGTCATTAATTCTCGACTTTTGACCCACCTTTCGTTAGATTCCCGCGACGCCGAACCATTGACCCCTCTAAACTTCTTGCTAGGATACACTTACGGTGACCAGTCAGCAGGTCAATTCAGCCCCCAGGATCTGTGCAGTAAAAAGCAATGGCGGCATAGCCAATATCTAGCGGACGCCTTTTGGAGGCGTTGGTTACGGGAAATATTACCAACATTGGCATCGCGACCGAAATGGAAAGAAACTACGGAGCCCCTAAAAGAAGGAGACCTGGTGTTGATTATTGACCCGTCTATAAGTCGCGGTCACTGGCCAAGGGGTATAATCGAAAAGGTGTATCCCGATAAGAAAGGAAATGTACGCGTGTTAGATGTGAGAGCAAATAATCGATTGTATCGACGTTCCATCGGTAAGATCGCTCGACTCATCGTAGAATAGTTAAAAAGTAGATTAATAATAAAAAAGTCCCTTTAAACTTAGTTATAACATTAAAAATGATAGGTAGAAGGCAACATACCACCCTTACAAATAATTAATAGGCAAAAGTGACACTGTCTGTCACTGGGGGGGAAATGTTAGGTTAAAAAATAATTATTTACAACGCTGTCCACGCAGTGAGGCAGCAAAGATTTGGAATCGTTTTATTGGTATCCCGGATTCGCGAACAATGCCGCCTGCACTTTAAAGGGCGAGATAATATGTCCTTTCACAGAAATCCGAACTCACCCCTTGCCTTCCTGGCACAGAGACAATAGGCGTAGCTGGTCCGTTTTACAACACTATTGCGCCATTGTTCACATACGGGTTAACTTTTCGAAGACGTAAATCTGAAGTGCACCCTGTCATAAAGACGACCTCGCTTTCTCTGAAAGGACTATAACATTTCAAAAAACCCAGCCATTACTCAAATGGCACGCCCTAAACCTTATGATTAATTTAGTTATCAGATAATTGATCTATGATAATTATATTATAAAATAGGATAAGGTTATCAAACGGTCTGCGAGAAAAATAGCTTGACAGCTTATTATTATTTAGCTAATTAATGTAAGCTTGATTGTTAGTATAAGATAACATAAATTACTAAGTAAGCATACTAACATAATAAAATGTTCAGGTCCGATATGAAAATTAGTAAACATTTATGCGTCTAATTAGAGTACCTAGTAAATTGGGGTGATTAGATTAATTAATTTTGTAATTAGGGTGATATGGTAATCAACTTTAATCTATGATACAGAAGCATCCCTAAATCACCATATCACCGTATTTGAGTTGTTAGTTATAAGTAGAGATAATTATACAATTAAGTAGACATAATTAAACATTTAGTAATGTATTTACGTGCACTGCTATCTATGAGTATATTGGCATACCATTTTGGAAAGAGGCGTTTCCCTTTAGATCCTTTGACCAATAAGAGAAGGTGTGAAATCGTTCCGGCCAGTAAAAGCATAGACATGGCGTTTAAGGGGCGGAAGGATTTTTATTGTAAACAGTGAGGAAAGCGAAGGATGCCATTTTTAGTTAGTTGCCAAAAAAGGTCGGAGACGGACGGGCACCTTTTCGGGTGTTATAAACCGACGTCACCGCGATAAATGTAATCGCGAGTTATCATAGGGCAATGGGCCCGTAAATAATAATTAATAAGTTCTGAATATACAAGTTAGAAAAATAAATGTGCTTTAATTGCCGGGAAGCCGTAGAAGTTAAAGTGTCGTCAGTCAGCAGCCGGAAAATCGAGGAAGCTTCACTGCCGAGGCCAACCTGGCTGAAATAAAGGATGCTGTAAACCACGAAAGAGGGTGAGTTAAATATATTATTACAGTCCACTGGGGACTCGCCCTGATGCAAAAGGCATCCGAAAATTCACACTCTTCGCTGATAGAACAGCTCTGATACAGTCAAACGTAAAGAAGTTATGAACTTGTGATATCAAAGCATTCCTCGGACAACTCTTAAATGATATAATATTGCAAAAAAATCTTAGTTAAAATAGTAAATTTCGAGTATTTTGGATTTTCCTGAGACTGCTCTGAAATTATTTTAGTCAAAACAACAATTTGCAAACCCACTATGCACCGATGCTCGCATAGGTGTAGAAAAGTTTGAAATTTGAGGTTTGAAGTAACTGACGAGTATATATTTTTCGATTTTAAATTGTTGATGTCTGTGATTTTGAATTGTTGATGTCTTAACATTTTAATTCCATTCACGTTACGATATATCTGTTGAGCTCTATTGATATCCTAAAAAAATCCTACTATGGCTGTGGTCCGGTTGATTAACCTCATTCTTCTGACACAGGTTATATATTTTATCTTGTACCTACCTACCAAGTCTAATATCGTTGCTCTTTATGTGAGAACTCGTACGCGTGTCATAGTACACGCCAATAAGCAGATTTTTCATAAGGAAAATACTGTATACAGTTCATTTGTGAAATGTCTTTTTATTTATGTAAATAGAACAAAATTAAAAAAATATATTACTTTACTGCACTAACAATTAAGACTTATAAAGAGTTAAGCTTTTTGTGAGCAATCACTACTAAGCACTTAAAAGGTATCACCGGATAAAATCATCAACTCATATTCCTACGATATTCAACTGCAATGAGAATTAAGACAATAAAACTAAGAAATTTGAGCGCTCGGGACATGGAGAGAACAATTCTTAGTGATTTTACACCAATAACAATAAAAAAACGCAACTTCGAAGGTCTCACGTATGGTGTTTGTAGATCGACGATATGTCAGTGTATTGTCTATAATCTTTATTTTTCACTGGTGTTTCAAGAGTACCTACATGCACGCGTTGGTCTGTCGTAAAGAGACACTCGAGAGCCATGTCCGCAGCGAGCAAACTCATTTGTATCCCATTACTGGCCCAAGTCTGCGTCGCCGGCCGCTGCTGGACCTTTTTAATGGCGTTTGTTTTGGTTGGCGGCAGGCCCTGTTTGCACTGCAACCGCGCCGTGTTTGAGGATAAATATTAAATTGCCGTATGAGTGGCCCTCGCCATCGCCAAGGCCCCTCGGACGAAATTCCGTGCTACGCCGTTATTTGACTTTGATTAGAGCGTGAGCGCGCCGGCTATTATTTTCGTTCCCTCCCTATTGTTGGGGGGCTCTGTAAGTATTTAAGCACACTGGGAGCTACGCATCTCTTAGACTTCCTAACTAGTCGCCTTTGAGCGCGTTCGTTTGCTCTGGATACGCGAGCTTGAAGCTAATCGCTTCAATAGATGTTTGGCTGTAAAGTTGCTAAGGTATTGTCGTTTCTTGTAAACTACTGATGCCTGCACAACAGTGTATAGTTTTGAAACTGTATTACTGTCGAAGCGTATTCTGTATTTTTTGACATTAAGCAATTTTGCTGTTTGCATCCATAAAAACTTGATACTTAATTGTTTAGTTTGCTACGACCAAAGTAGCGACGACGATATACGTTTAGAGAGGCATCCACGAAATGCTGGTATGCTACTCGTATTGTGGCCAGATAAATACAGGAAAGTCACCATAACTTATGTTCAAGTCCAAGTTTTCTTTTCGTAATTTTTCAGATTTTCTGTCTGGTAGAAATATTTTAAATGTGTATTATTACTTACATTGATGGAGATTGATGATCATTATTCACCTTTCTCTCCCAATAATTTATTAATTAAGTTAAACGCCTGCCTTATCCGATATTTATTAAATTTTTACTTGAATGTGGAAAACGATTTCGTTTCTTTAATATTTGAGTCGTTTTTATTGAAAATGGTCGGCCTAATCACATAAACCGACTGCTCTGGCCTTACTGCTTTATTCTTACTAGGAGAAAGGATGAATTTGTCGTCTCGTATTTTTCTTATACTCTTGAATGCCCGCAACAGCCTCAGTCTGTATCTGATGATATACAAAATTTTCAATAATATTTTTAACAACTTTTTCGTTTGTGCATCACACTTTCGTAAGTTAATATCTAGTACATTGCTTGTCATAATTTAGTTTCTGATTTCTATTATTTCTCGTAGGTGCGTATTTAAAAGTTCGTTCGTTGTGTCGCTGATTTTTACATTTCAACGGGGAAGTAAGAAATCTTCTGTACCTACCTTAGGTGGTGGTGGTGATAAATATTTCCAATGTAGCCAGCAGCTGCATTCTAGATGATTCATTTAAATCAGTGCTAAACGCACTGCTCTCTTGGTGACATCATGGCTAGAATGGCCATCACGGCTAGATGTGGCGGCCTGCGCCGATGGCTATTCGGGAAAGAGAAAATCGAGGTGCAAATGGCCGAGATTCCTACTTGTACAAAGCGGGCTTTCATGCGGTTTCATGCGGTATAATTTGACGTGGCGATAGAAGTGCGATTAAATGCATAACTGGTAGTTTGAGATGTGACAACATAGGTTGTTACAGAATCATCGATGTCCACGTCATCCCCTTCATAATTCGAATAACGGTAATGAGGAACATGATACAGGTTAACAACATATTTGTCGTGTGCCACCTATTCAACTCTCTAATTCGGAGCAGATTAGAAGTCAACACTGCAATACAGAGTCGTTATGAAAATTGTTACATATCCCGGCTGGAGATTGGTACAGAATCGCTTTGTGATATCCATGTACTTTAAATAGTATCGACATTATCCTTTCCTGTGCCCTGCGGGCACGGCATTTATTCTAGGGATGGTTGGGTACAACTCACTAAGGGTAAAAATAGATTGGGTGGCAATCTGCCACATATATAAACTCCTTAAGAAGTTCATTAATAATCTGATCATACTTAGAATCAGTCTGTTTGTACACGCCAATTATTGTCGTGCTAGAACTCATGTGTAATTCGCGTTACCGCGACCTAGTACTAACATCGTTCAAAACTACTTCACGGTGCGTACGCTTAGTAACCTACATACACTAAATTTGGCTAAGCTAGAATTGGTTATTTCGACAGTGAGCTTAACACAGCTACAAAGTACGGTAATTGCATTTCTTAGCAATCAAGGAATTAGATAAATATGTTACATGGAAGTTCCTTAAAAAGTAGTGCCTAGTAATAACAAGAACGGTTATACAATAATTGGATATATGTATGATATCAAAGCATTCCTCGGAAAACTCTTGCAAAAATTTTTTGTTAAAATAGTAAATGTCGAGTATTTTGGATTTTCCTAAGACTCCTCTGAAATTATTTTAGTAAAAAAAATGCAACAATTCGCAAACCCACTATGCACCGATGCTCGCATAGGTGTAGAAAATTTAGAAATTAAAATGGTTTGAAGTAACTGACGAGTATAGATTTTTCGATTTTGAATTATTGATGTCTGTGATGGGCGCGTCTGTTGATGTCTGTGATAGTCTAATTATAATAATAATTAACGTTTTGGAATTACCCCTAAGGTTAAGTATGTTTTGGAAAACAAATAAATTAATTAATTTTAAAAATCTTACCCTAATATAAAGGTCATAGGTAGGTCGTTGAGGAGTTTTCAAGGGGTGGTAGAGGGTTTTAAAGATAGTGACACATTTCATAGAGGTATGTTCGTTTCATAATGTTCCAAATTAATTTATCTATCGTATCTTTAAAAAGACGTTGTATAATCTTCTCATTCAACATTTCACGGTACGCCTGAATTGTCCGCCTTCCTCGCTTTTGCGATGCATCCTATGTTCAGCTACCTGCAGTTCTAGTATCGATATCCTGCAGCATCCCTCTTATAATATCATAACTCGGCAGCTACATGATACGTTTCCGCTACCTTAGCTCTTATTAGCAATCCAAGCGCTTCTTGTGAGTGGCGATCAAAGTGTGAAATCGACCGTTTGCCAACGGGAGCGTTGAACACGACGGCGATACTCCCCTTTTGAGTGAAGTGAAGTGTATAGTAGTAGCCCGCTTCTAACACTCAACCTAAACTAGAATTATATTGAATTTCGTAATAGGCCCTGCCAATCTCGCTTTTTACGCCTCTTCTCGGGTTGCCCTTTGCATATTGCGATGCCTTGAAAAATATTAGTTTACATCAGGATGGAGTAGGAAACTAACGGTTTTTGTAATTTTTTGTTTCTTCCTTTATATAAAGCTTTGAACAAAGTATTAAGCAACCATTGAATATATAGTTATTTTAGAATATAGCTGAATTGAAGCGAAACAAAAACGCGTATTATGTAAAATAATTATTTTTATATGATATTATATATTTTATTTATTTTGTATTTAGATTAGATGTTTTAATATTTTCTTAGGTGATATCTAGCGATATTTGATTACAGCAGCAATTCTTCTCGGCAAACTCCTTCCTAACTCCTGTCAAGCTTTTTGATAAGCAGTCATTTAGAAAATACCAGTGTAGCAGTCATCTTTTATACCTTACTATCGGAATGTTACCCGGTAATGCTCGGGTATCCGTTTCCTTCCTCCTCCCACTCCTCCTTCTCTTCCTTCCCTTCCACCAAGTAGCCTATATTAATCGCCGTTTATTACGCTTTCGAATTTTAAAATTATCATGGCTATCGGTTGAACGGTATAAAAGTTGACCTGCTGCAACGCCATCTGGCAAGTTACACCAATGTGGATGGCGCGAAAATATTATCCGTGCTCAAATACCTATGTGTACTAATTTTCACGGCGATTAGTGAACGGCATAGAAGTAAACTACATCGTTATCAAGTGGTGAGTTACAATTCAGTTAATAGCTCGAAAATATTATGCCCGCTCAAATGTCTATGTATACCAATTTTCATGTGCTTCAGCGCCATCTAGTGGTAAGTAACAACAAATCGGATATCATAAAAACCTTCACCATGTAAAAATGCATATATGTGCCAACTTTCATAGTGATCGGTCAAACGGTTTCGAAGTGTATTAAGCTCGGTCAGATATACCAACATCCATTTTTATATATATAAGATTAAAGATACGTATTAGCGAAATGCGTCAATACTGACTGCCTAAATACTGCTACCTAATTCATGCTAAGTATTAGTAACATAATATCGTTGCGATGATCGCATAGCGAATATTTTACATATTTTAAAGCATTACGTTTAATAATGAAATAGAAATTGTGTGAATCCGCGCAAATTTCTCGGTCTCGTGAAATCTCTCGGTTTGTGGCATTTTAATTTCAAAACTTCATATGCACTGAAAATACGCATTCTAAAATTTCGAAAAACTGAGAAAACTAATAAAGAGTGGGTTGACAATCAGAGATAGTCTTTGTGTCAATCAGAAATTCAACTTAAATTAATAAAATAAACAAAATAAGTAAATCCTATAATGATTTTATCAAATTCCTGCATAGTGGCTAGGTCGACTGATCTTTAATTGCAAGGTCCCGGGTTCGATTCCCGGCTGGGTTACCATTTATTTCTGTTGGGATAAAATTAACGTATTTGCATTTCAATTCTGTCGATCGAATAAAATAACAAGACACATACATACACACATGTTACATGCACACATACGAACTTTTATAGTAGTGTTGGTTGTAAGAGATTGTCGTATGACAAAAATCTGCCCATTGTGAAATTTCACAATAAATAGTAGAAAAAACTTAAGTATTATAAATAAGATAAAAAACTAATTTACCGCGTAAATTTTTTAGCACCCGTCGTTTCGGCGACTTTGCAGCCGCCGTTGTCTAGGGTAGACTGGTGTCTCCCTAGACAACGGCGGCTGCAACGTCACCGAAACGTCGGGTGCTACAAAATTGACGCGGCAAACTCGTTTTTTATCTCATTTATAATGTCAAACAACCGCGACAGTCTCCGATTTCAAACATAAGTATTACACTCATAAACGTTTAACAATATTAAACCTTCCTATTTGAGTTAACCATTTTTGGTTAGACGCTTACAAATGCTAAAATTGTATCTAACCAATATTGGTTAGGGCGCTCCGCGCTGCGTAAAATGCCAACTTTTTAAATATTTATTCATTATTATCTTAATTGTCTGACGAGATAAGGTTATAATATTATAAATTTCAAATTTCAATGCGATCATTGTACAGTTATTCTTTTTACGATCCGTATAGTAGTTTGAAAGTTATGGTCGTTTTTCTCAAGGCCATCGACTTCACGCGCAAAACTGTCCCGGGCAGAAGTGACGACTAAATTTTTACCCCGCGATAGGAGGGGTTAATACAATTTGTCGTATTTCACAATATTATGCTTCAGCGACGAACAGGTCCATAATTTCGATTACACGTCATCACCGCACTTTTTATTATCGCCCGAGCAAGCGACAGTCCAGCATATCGTTGATATATTGGATGAATGATATTACTGTTGACCCCGACCGTTGACCAACTGTCAGTTACGCGAGTTTTTTGATGGGCAATTATCCTAAAGTATACCCCACGTTGGACTCGCTCATTTCCAATTGAAGCGCATCGGAATTAACTGGTGGCGCCGTCCTATTTATGGCGACGACATACGGGCATGAAAATTGAATTTTAGTAGTTTATAAAATATGACGGCAGAGGGAGTAATAAAGTACTTTTATTGGTCGTAAGCGAAATGGTGGTAAGATTAAGAATAATAAAAGTTATTTGAATTCTAAAATTTTATGGATATGGTTCAGTCACGTCAAGTAAAATCGCGCATATTGAGGTGACCGACACTGGGCCCGGACTGCTACCACGATCTATTTCCATAGGACACATTGATGACCCTAACGTCATTTAAAAATACAAAAATTCTGCTTCTATCAGTCGACCTATTATAAGATCCTGTCCATAAAAGGCTTAAATTTAAGCTATCAATTTAAAGGTTTGAGCAATTTCTTTTATTAAAATGAGCATATCCACCTTTTTAACCCATTGACACACGAAGCTGGCGAAACGCCGGTCAACTATATTATGGTATTCATCTCCAGGTTTATTTCATAACTAGCTGACCCGTGCCCACTTGATTGGGCTGTAAAACTTTTTACCTGTGATGAAATTATGAGTGTGGTTCGGTTAGTACTGAGTGCTATGATTTATTTCCTGACTGCAAAAAGTAGGGTTATATTTTACTGCATATGTATGTATGTATTTGCATGCCAATTTGACTATAATACCGTTATTTGTGAGTGTCTTTTTGTAAGTGTCTTATTTGTGAGTGTATTATCTCTTTAACTATTTATGCAGTTAAAGGGAAAAGTCTTTTAAACACTTGAGACGATAAATTTACTTATTTTAATAAGAATTCATAATTGTTGATAATATGACCAATAAACATGACCTAAGGATTTAAATTATTTTTTTAATATAAAATAATACCTTTTGTGACTTAAATATGAAAGTTAGACATATGCTGTCGCTGACTTTTTTGTAGGCATTATCAAGCTCTATAACTTTTCACTAGAACTTAATAATATATCTCTCATAGTTAAGGCAGCGTTAGTTAGAAACGTTTTCGTTCGACCGCTTATTCTCCGACTTACTTTGCAAATCCGACTACCACAAAAAAGTCTTTATATTTTTCGGATTAATATATAGCCTATGACACTTACAAATAACGTGGCTTTCTATTGGTAAAAGAATGTTCAAAATCGATTCAGTAGATCCAGAGATTACTTCCTACAACGTCACAAACTTTACCTCTTTACATATAATATTAATATATATTTGAAAAATAAGAAAGTAAATGCAGTAGTAACAGTCCGTTGCATGAGGAAAAATATGCCACCAACGTACAGAATAAACGCAAAAAAACCAAAGAAATTGAAATGAGGTGATGCCCAAATTTTGTTTAGCCATGACATAGCTGCAATAAGATGCATTGACAATAAACCCATTCATATGCTGTCAACCATGCATTAAAATATTTCTATGACGGATACGGATAAAAATGACTACAAAACTGGGAATCCTATTCTAAAACTCAAGGCAGTCATCGATTATAATCGTGGAATGGGTGGAGTCGACAGAAATGACCAGTGCTTGGCTTCCTTTCCACCAATGTCACCAATGCAATTACTCCAAGGGATACAAAAATATATTTTTTATTTGGCCGACATGGCCCTATATTTAACCTATGCCATATAGGGACTATAGGATAGGTATTGCGGAAAGCATATTACGCTACAAGAGGCGAGGAAGGGCATTTGGAGGAGCATGCCCTTTACAGGTTGTACAATGGGCACATTTCCCTGGACAAATTCCTCCAAATCCTGTCAAACAAAACCCATCCAGGCTTTGTAAAATGTGTTCATTACTGAAAAAGTAAAGTGAATCACCATGGGAATGTGAGAAATTCTTAGTGGCTCAGTGGCTCTCCACATGTTAGAATGTTTAAAAAAATACCATACCCTTCCAAAACTGTCTGGAGATGAAGATTAAACAAATATCCAAATAGCAAAAAAAAAAATAGTTCTATGTTGTACCGTTTTCATTTTATGTGAACTTTAGGTTTCTTTGAAATAAAGGTTATGATAATTAAATAGTGTTTTTAATTAACAAATTATGTCATATTATTAGTGGTGGAATGGGTTAAATGACTTCCCAACGAAAATGGAGTGCAATGTGTTCAGGTTTCATCTATCTTCTATATGGCAGTCGTGTTTTTTATTCTTTTTAATATCGGCTACCCGATCCTGGGTAAATCCGATCCACGGCAAAGGATGCCGTGGTTTGGATTGATTCGGTTTACACCGTTTCACCGCTTCGTAAGGGAGAGGACCGCGCGGGCGACCTCGAACTCGTAACCAGTTGAGAGACCGGAGTAATGTGGTCGCAATTTGAAGTAAGGGCGTGAGTGTAAGACCGCTGGGTAACATACCTGGTTTTCTCGCGGATAAGGCGTTGGCCTCTTACGGGCATGTCGCTTGACTGTGGACTGTTTTGTCCAAGTCTTCTGCGCTCACTTCACGGAAGATAGAACGACCAATCGTTAAAAATTCCTGAGGTGACGGGTTCGCCCGTTGTAGTTGACAACTCTATTTGTTGAGTTAAAAATGTAAGAAAAATTCTCCAACGCCGAGAATGGTAAATTCTAAAACCCACGACAAATTTAGTTTAAAGAGTCACAAACCCTAAAATTCGGTTCGTCGAAAGCGGACGCGTACTTTTTGACGCAAGGAAACAGTACCTATAACTTTTATATATTCCAAAAATGAGTCGTTTTGTAGGGTCAATAAGATATGAAACTCTCGTTGCGCGTTTTTTTTCAAATCATAACGTATCGAGTCCGAGTTCGGCGACAGCTGATAAAAATGTTGGCAACCCCTGCGTCACCCGATCGGCTCGACTTTGGCTAAAATTTCGCTTTATTTTTCTCTCGCAAATTTTTAATCTTGTCTGCATGCCCTCGACTCGGGCGTTCGCGACGTTGGGTAACACGAACCTCCCGCCTTCGCAGGCCAATATTGGCGAGTTTCACCTATGGGGCCCGTTAAGCCTCCTCGAAGACTCGGGGCCGAGATTGCCCTGCGATGTGTAACATTACACCGCATTTAGTAGCGCCAAAGCGTCGCTCGATTGAACGTGTCAGATTCTTCACGAAATCGCCTCGAAGCGGTCGCCTTCCATATGCACCCTCTCCATGGACAGACGATACCCGCGTAAAAAAGCGATTTCGCAGGCATTTCGACGACACTCGATATTCGGCGGGTATTCGGTTCAAAAGGTTGTCGACATTGCTGAGAGGACAATGGCCTTGCAATGTAGGTAGGGGCTCTCATACATAATACAGGACATAATAGTTATGTACACTGTCCCAATGCTGTAGCAAACGTTCACTAGGTATGTTACGTCTGACTGGCTAAAATAATTAAAATCACTTGATATAGATACTTACTTTGTATTGTGTTAAACATATACGTACATACCCACTACTTATAATTATTTTCCATCGGCAATACTGTAAATATTGAATAATATTGATACGAGGGTGGATCAAATATAAACGGTAATTTTGCTATTCTGATTACTACGCAGTTCCTAGCTAGATGATGCCGAGTGCAGTTGATGTTTGGTTTGTGAGGAGTGGGGGAACCAGCTTGGTTAGCGAGTGCGCTCGGTTCTGTCCTCAGTACAGTCATGACAGAGCAAGAGGTAGGTACATTCGTCTGTTGCACAACGCAATATCATACAGTTTTTAACTAAGGGGGCGTTAAATCATCGGAAATTTTTAGTCGATTGAAGGCGCAGTTTGGGGAGAGTACTTTGTCTCAGAATTGTGAGTCGGAGAATTTAAGGGTTGGTGAGAACGTGTCGAATACGAAGGTCATGATCGACGCCCAAGGACAAGCCTTACTGATGACAACATCCGTGCCCTTAAAGAGCTTATTAAACGTGATCGTCGGTTAACTGTTAAAGAAATCTCATCAGAAGTCGGTAACACCGATATGTGTTTAATACTTTATCACTGATTGTCTTGGCTTTAGTAAAATTAGTGCCCGAATGGGTTCCGAGGTTGTTGACCGTAAATCAGAAAGGAAATCGAAAATTTTGACCGGAAGTCAGATGGAAAACCCTCAAACACAATCCTTACAGTCCAGACCTGTCCCCCTGTCACTATTTTTTGTTCGCACCCTTGAAGGAATCACTTGGGAGGCAAACTATTCGCAAGCAATGAAGAAGTCGAGCAGCACTTGCGCAATTGGCTCACAATTCAACCTCAATAAGAGAGGGATACGGCAGCTGCCAAATCGTTAGCAAAAGTATTTGGAGCTTGCAGAAGGGTATGTAAAGAAGAACTAAAGTTGGGTAGATTATTAATCAACAAATGACTAAAAATATTGCCGTTTATATTTGATTCGCCCTTGTTACACTGTTAAATTACATTCGTGTCCAATTGGTGAATCCGTTGTGAATCCGTATCCTCTGGGACGTGTCACAATATACTATAAGTAATAATATACATACTAGGGTGAGTAATAGTAATATTATTACAAACTTTTTGAGTGATACTAGTTTAAGTACCTAATTTAATTTTACCTAATTTAAAGACAAATACAAAATCTAATTAGTTCAGTATCATAACTGAATAAAATCATTTTAAATAATTTTGATTTGATGTAGCCAGATCATATAAATAGTTAAAATAATTGGAAAAAAAACAATATTTAAAATACTAAAGAATAAAAGTAAATAATAGTATCTAAAAATATTTTAAAATACTTTTTAAAAAATCAATGTAATCAATAGGTTATATAGATTTTATTTTTCAGTTACTGTTGTTTTATATAATATTAATAAATGCAATATTATATGTATAGTCAATGAATATATTAACACTTATAGAAACTATCATTTAAATGGGTACAATGTTTAAGAAGTCGTGGCCCTCGAATTCGGTCAGATCACAGAAAGGGTGGCTTATCAGCATTTAACCCGTCAAATGTGAGGCGTCCCATTAGGGATATAAACTTTAATACGTTGAAATGTGAGGCGTCCCAATAGGGTCATCATGATGGAGGCCACAGTCGCCGTTTGGTAAAAAATCCATTAAAAAATAGAACGCGCTTCTATATTTTATCGTTTGATGCCAGAAAATAGCCAATGATTCGTTACCATTACTGTATACGATAGTATCATGCGATAAAATCTGTACGATACATGGCAACTCTGCCAACTCGTGGAAAATTCCGCTTCACCAGTGCGACATTTCGTTCGACTGAGCGCCGCGCGACTCGTTACCGAAATTACAATTGTAAGTGTTTTTAGTTGGATTTTACCCGTAAAAGTGAGTTATATGCATTCTAAAATTGTGTAGGAATGATAATTACCGATTGGAGCAGGCCATTTCCTTTTTTTCACTTAGTTTTTAGTAAATTTGTGAAGTGACGTATCGCATTCTCGATGGCGTCGCAGCGAAAATATTTTCGAAACGAATGATATCAGGCGAATGTAGTAATAATATTGGTTTATTTCGCTTATAAAATCGTTATTATTCAATATAGGAGGTATATACTCAAGGAATTAGATGTATTTTGATATTTACACGTCGTTTACAAATGCAACCACGTTTTCATAGTTTATATCTTGGCGGCAAAAACCGAGATTTTTCAATGTTTGTAGAGAAGGCTTGGATTTCTATCGATATGAAACAACAAAAAAATACGGAAAAAAAATTTTTTTTTTCGATATATTTATTTTTGAGAAATTTGGTTATTTGAATATCGGGTTTTATAGGAAAACTAAAATGCAGCTTAAAATAACATACAACTTTTTTTCAATTTGGGCTTATTTACTGAGGAAATCTAGACTGTGTCTCACCATGCGGTGTAAGATCGTTATACCAGCCTGGGGTGACGGGTTCGCCCGTTGTAGTCGACAACCCAAGTTGTTAGTCAGAGTGCACAGTCGATTGGCTTATGCCGCACGGTGCGCAGACCGTCCAGGAGCGCCAGAAGTTTGATTCCTAGGGGAAACTGACCATAAGGCCAGAGTCCTACCCGGGCTCGCATTTCATGCGTGGAGGCCGTCGGATAGGTGTCGACCCGTGAGTGTGACCAACCCTGAACAGAATGGGTCTTCGTGGCTACCTCAGCGAGGGCCCATTAACTTTCTCAACGGTCAACAGCACAGACACGATTGGGTTACTAACTATTTTGTTTTTTTTTTGAAAAATGTATTTTTGTTTTTTAGATGTCTTTTAATCGAGATCCGGATCGGACGCCGCCCCAGGCGTTCCTAGATCTCCTGGAGGAGTCGGGGTCCAATTCGGATGAAATAGATGAGGGTGCAGCGCCGGCGTTCTGGGATGATGACGTTGGATATGACGATGACGACGCAGATATCGTGAAAATGTCGATCGATTTTCAAAGCCCCGGCGGAACTCTGGGTAATTAGTAAGTATATAAAGAATTCCATGTTATTTTCAGAATTTATCGTCAATTTATTGTATTTTTGTCTTTCAATAGTGAGTGGCCGCTGTCATCATCCCGGTTGTCGGCTGCGCCGCTGCCTCCACCACGCGGGCCGGTTGCAGCCCTCGCTGGCACAGCGCGGGGACTGCCCGTTCCGGCCCAGCATCCGCCACCCGCCGCCGCCTAGAACCCAGCGCTCGCCCGCCGGGCCGCCCACCCGACGCCTATTTTTCGCCCAACTACAGAGAGGTATAAAATACAAATATTTATTTATTTTCCAAAACTTTTCGGTACGAGTACTTTACCTTCCTAATAACTCACATGAATACTCAATATCATTCAAACCATAGATTTAAGTAGCAAAATTGCGTTTAAAAGTATCCGAAGACGACTCTATTCGACCATTCGGCTACCCGATACCAGGAGATAGCCGGACAAAGGATGCCATGGTCCGCGATAGATTCGGTACACACCGATCACCGCAAGACAAGGGAGAGGATCACTCGAGCGACTTCGAACCTGTAACCAGTTTCGAATCGCTAATCGCTAGTTTAGGTAGGTTTAGGACAGCTGCCTTGCCGCATGTGAACGTTTACCGTACCGCCCATTCGCTCCCCCTTCGAAGCCGAAGAATGTGAGATGCGGAAATTGCGGTTTTAGATAATTTTTCCAGGAAGGAGTTTGAAATTTTCCCGGAGAGACCGAGATATTTATAGAGTTACCCGTTCTCTCAATCTCGGTCTTCGGCGGGTACAAATACACCAATTCTTCTAAGGACGGTCAGATTATCGACGATCCTACTAAGCAGTATTTTGTTACTTTTCAGACATCGCCGCTGCGTACGCGCTCTGCTTCCCCTGTCTGCCTTTCGCCGCCTAGCACTCTAAGGTCTGTATTTATTCATTTTTCTGGAAGTCTCTAACTATAGAACACCTTTGATAATCCACTATATATAGATAATCCACTATATACATTGATCTGGAAGTCTCTAACTATAGAACACCTTTGATAATCCACTATATAGGAATTGTGTCATAGTACATCAAAAATCAATAATATTCACCGAGACGAGATTTTAAAAGTGTATGTTACCAGCCGATTCTAACTTATAAACCTCAAATTGATTCAAACTAGCTAAAACCAAGTGCATAAGGACCTAACAAATGGGTCTAGACACATAGAATACTCATTATTATTCTTCTTCTTCTTTTGGAGAATACATTTTAGTCAGGATAGGAGAATTTCATATATGAAGGAGCTCTCGTACAAGTGAAAACAGGGCAATCATCATCCGATATTGGAAAAGTGACTTAAAACTATTAGCATACATTGATCTGGAAGTCTCTAACTATAGAACACCTTTGATAATCCACTATATAGGAATTGTGTCATAGTACATCAAAAATCAATATTATTCACCGAGACGAGATTTTAAAAGTGTATGTTACCAGCCGATTCTAACTTATAAACCTCAAATTGATTCAAACTAGCTAAAACCAAGTGCATAAGGACCTAACAAATGGGTCTAGACACATAGAATACTCATTATTATTCTTCTTCTTCTTTTGGAGAATACATTTTAGTCAGGATAGGAGAATTTCATATATGAAGGAGCTCTCGTACAAGTGAAAACAGGGCAATCATCATCCGATATTGGAAAAGTGACTTAAAACTATTAGCATACATTGATCTGGAAGTCTCTAACTATAGAACACCTTTGATAATCCACTATATAGGAATTGTGTCATAGTACATCAAAAATCAATATTATTCACCGAGACGAGATTTTAAAAGTGTATGTTACCAGCCGATTCTAACTTATAAACCTTAAATTGATTCAAACTAGCTAAAACCAAGTGCATAAGGACCTAACAAATGGGTCTAGATACATAGAATACTCATTATTATTCTTCTTTTTCTTTTGGAGAATACATTTTAGTCAGGATAGGAGAATTTCGTATATGAAGGAGCTCATACAAGAGAAAACAGGGCTATTTCACTTGAAATCTCAATTATCTGCATACTTTGAATATCTTTATACATATATTAGTACATATATATATTATTACATATATATTAGTACATATAGTATACATAGGAAATAATACACGAGATTTGGTTTAGGTAGTAATATATAATTTAATAAAACAACTTAAATTATTAGCGAGAGCAATTGAGACTCCGCATACATTGGACCCCTTTCAAGCAGGTACTTCTTTATAAGTATTTTGAATGAATTTAAGTTGTTTGCATTCTTATAACTCTCATTTAAATTATTATAAAATCTCGGCGCAAGGAAGTAAAAATGCCTTTGGGCAAATGAGGACTTTACAATCGGAATATTATAATTCGACCCAGTAGCTTGCCTTGTGTTTTTAGTTTGTTGGCTTCTTGTCTGCTGATCCTTGATTCTGTGAAACTCAATTCAGTAGCCTCCTCGTGTAAAAGGCTACCCCAGGTAAGGCTCTTGCGTCTTAGGCCTCACGGCTAGTGGATCGGTTTCTCCTGGTGGATTTCCCCGGGCGCTACTGGACGGTTTGCGTACCGTTCGACAATTTGAATATTACGATGAATAATTTTACTACATATCTTTTCTACTACTTATGAATAATTTTACTACGTATCAATTGATTTTATATTCCCTAAGGGGATTCATTTTTCACTGGACTGTTACGGGATGACATAACGATTCTAGTAATACCGCAGACTTCTAAATCGGTCTGAGCGTTTAGAAGTTATGATGGAATAAAGAAACAGAAATTTGCGGCCAGGGGAAATTTTCGATCACTACAACAGAATTAGGTTTTTGAAATTGAATTGAAATTTAGACAGGACGTGAGAACTAATAATATTGTTTTAATTTTCAGACGACCTCTAGCGGCGGCGGGGCGAGTAGCCGGCGCGCGGCGCGCGGCGGAGAGCGACGGGCGGCGTTTTGTTATTACTGTTTCATATAGAATAACGACGTTTCACTCGAAATTTTGTTGAATTACAAGGAATTTTGATGAAACTCCATTACTCGATTATATGTATCATTATATTTCAACGATGTAACGTGATGTGTGTTATGCACTTTTTTTTGTGATACATTATAAATTTTTATCAAATGTGGCAATTTTTAAACGTGCATGTACTATTTTGTACTGGATATTTAGTACCAATAAAAAAAAATTAAAGCATAAGTCGCTTAAAAAATAAATGATAAAATCCAATCTCATATTTTTCTATGTTTCTTTTGTATATAAAGAAACGAATAATTGTATACCTAATATACCAACTGATGAAAGTTTTTATTTTAGTCGGTACAATTGTTTTGTTTATTTTTATGACATGTTTGTTTTATTTTTATCAAATGACTGTTACTGTAAAATTTTGTACTGGAAATTTATTCTATTTTTGATATTTCTAAATGATATTTTTAATATTTAGACAATGTAATGGTTGATTTTGTATAGTTTATTGACTTTCAGATTTCTAACTTGATTTAATTTTATTTTTGCCAGATATATGATATGTTTAAAATATGAATATTATAAAAAATGTATTTATTAATTGTAAGTTCTATACCCTTACCGGGTTTTTTGGAATAAATAAACTTTGAACTTTGAACTTTGAAATAAAAAAAAAATGGTTTCTTGAGTTTTCTTCTAGAAAATAATAATTATTATACAAAAGTTGTTAAAAAACGAATATACCGCGTGAAGTTTGTAGCACCCGACGTTTCGGCGATGTTGCAGCGGCCGCTGTCCAGTCTACTCGGGACAACGGCTGCTGCAACGTCGCCGAAACGTGGGGTGCTACAAACTTCACGCGGTAAATTCGTTTTTTAACCACTTTGTATAATGCCTTTGCCATTATTATGAAATCAAAAACTTAACGCGTTTGTTTGACATTATAAATAGCTTTATAAACGAATTTACCGCGTGAACTTTGTGGCACCCGACGTTTCGGCGATGTTGCAGCGGCCGCTGTCCAGTCTACCCTGGACAACGGCGGCTGCAACGTCGCCGAAACGTCGGGTGCCACAAAGTTCACGCGGTAAATTCGTTTATAAAGCTATTTATAATGTCAAACAACCGCGATAATCTTTTTCATAATAATTGCAAAGGCATGATACAAATGTGGTTAAAAAACGAATTTACCACGTAAAGTTTGGACACCAACGTTTCGGCGACGTTGCAGCCGCCGCTGTCCAGTCTACCCTGGGCAACGTCGCCGAAACGTCGGGTGCTACACACTTCACGCGGTAAATTCGTTTATAAAGCTATAATGTGAAGCAACCGCGATAGTCTGATTTCATAATAATTGCAAAGGCATACAAAAGTGGTTAGAAGTTTTTCGAATGTATTGAAAACTTGACGCTTATTAGATGTCCAATAACTAATTATTATACTCCAGTCACATTTCATAGAAGAAACTAGAAAATCACACTCCGAATTTGCCTAAACAAATGAGATCGCACCGCGGCGATATTGCATAGACAGGCGCGCTGCCTAATTTTATCGATATTCGCGAAATCGCGGGGTGCACATACCTATTTGTTTACGTAATTAGTATAGAAGAATTACCATATTTTGAGTGTGATTTCCTATAGTTTTTCTATGAAATGTGACTCTTTAGAGTATAATAATTAGTTATTAGACATATAATAAGCACATAATAACACAATATATTTGAAAAACTTTATCCACTTTTGTATTATGACCTGTCAAAGTTAATGCCAAATTTTCGTCACCGACTCGCAAAAGTTTGGATTTTTCTGTAATATTAGACAAAGCTGAAAGAACTGGTATGATTTTATAAGAAGTGTAGTGTAGTGGAAAAGTTATTATGAAAGAATTTCATATAAATAAAGTCCCTAAGTAGTCAGAAATACAAAATTAAAAAAAAAAATTTTTACGAGGAGACATCAAATTTTTCTTGGTTATTATGACTGAAAAACTAAATATTTTTGTATGCAAAGAAGTAAAACAAAATAATGGTTTTGGTAAAGCATTTAATAAAGAACATAACTGTAAATACAATTTCCGCATAGACTTTCGTATTTTGTGATAAAAACATCGAAATGATAAATAGGCGAGTTTTTTCACTTCGCCAAATTTGTAATTTGTCGCCATTATTATCTTAATTGATTTACGAGATAAGGTTATAATGTTTTATATGTCAAATTTCAATGCGATCATTTTACAGTTCTTCTTTTTATGATCCGTATAGTGGTTTACAAGTTATGGTCGTTTTTATCAAGGTCGTCGATTTTGCGCGCAAAAAGGTCGCGCGCGAATGGGACGGCTGAATTTTATTCCGCGAGGAGAGGGGTTAAAAGTCACCAGTCTTTAAAAATGTACGCTTGACGCTCTTGTGATGAGAAGCGAACATTTTTTTACGTTTTTAGTTAACATACAACATAAAAAAATACATATGAATATGCACTGCAGACAGGACGCGAATATTCACGTATAATACGTATACAGGATAAACAATAAAAAAATATAGCAAGCTTCAAACGCTAGCGAACACCATTCCGGACATTGCCCACATGCTTCAATTACCATATCTTATTTTTCTTGCTGAAATAATTTTGAAATTTTATTAAAAAATCGACTACAAAATAACATTTACATACTTATAAAATCCTAATAAATCATTGCCTCTGATTTGATAGGCTCATTTTCTTCAGCGGAACTGCCCGGCAATAATTCTCCATCACCAGAATCTGCGTCTCTTTCTGGCACCTTCCTATGCGAAATTTTCACATGTAATCGAGTGGCGAACCCCGTGCGAACGAGACGGGCATAATAGGCGGCGGGCGGCGTCCGCAATCCCAAACATACAAAAATAAAACTTTTCTAATATAAGGAGTAAGGAGATTGGAAGGAGGAGCGGCGAGAACCCGCTTGCCGCAGGTTATCTCGCTGCCAAACTTGCCGCTTAGACTGCCCTGAAATTTCCGCTCGCATTAAGAATCATCACAGCGAGCTCAGAAGGGTATATTAAAGTTTGGCATAAGTTTTCTATAGCGATTTCATAACTCTAATTGCACTGCGATCTTGATATGACAGAAAAGCAATAATAATTGCAGAGGATGCATTTTTTTCATTAAAATTCTTTTAGTATGTACTCAGTTAATTTATTGATTTAAAACTACAATACAATAAATAAAATAAAAATGATAATTGTTTACTCTTTTATAATGTAAATGGAAAAAGCTTCCAGTAAATCTCAAAATATCGGAGAGTTGACGGGTTGATATCTCCTTTAACAAAAAAATATATATTTCGTCGAAGTAGGTAGGTACATATAGGTACTCGTACATGGGGCATAACGAAATAGTCAGGAATAGGAAAAGGAGAAACATAAAATAACCAAAAGCCTTTTTTGCTCTTCTGAACTACCCTCCATTTCAATAAATGTATGTAGGTATATCACAAACTAACTGTTGCGACAATAATTTCCATCCAAAGTTAGGGTTGTTGACATTGCCGTATTAAAAAATAGAACAGTTTCCTCATGGTCCCTAACTATACAAATTATCTTTGATTTCCGGAAATGTGGAATAATAATTACGATTTAGGTTAGGACTGTAATGTACGAAGAATGGTCCATGAATTATATGTTTTCCTGCTCCATAAACTCCTTTGTTTCCCAAGCGGTATAGGAAGTCGTTTTATCGTAGTGGAGGTTATGCGACTTTTCTGGTTACTCCTAAGGAGTTCAACTATTATTTCTGACAAACATATTATGTGTATTATTCCGCGGTAACCGTTCTCCTTTCTTGTAATGATATTGTGGCATCATGTTTTGATTACGAGACAAATGGAAGGTCCCAAATGTGGAACTCAGTATCCTTGCCATTGAGACAATGATATATTGTTGGTACCAGAGATATATTGTTGTTAAACTGTATGGTAAACTCTTATAGAAGGGTATGATAAATTATGGAGCGGAAATTTTGTCATGTCAGTTCCATTTTTTCAATCGACACTTCGATTTCCAACTGTAATTGTCGGCCAACTATACTAGTTTTTTCTTTTTTGTAAACGAGATTAGGTTAAGTAAATGCCTATGTTATGTATCGGCATGATTTGCAGTTCTATTTATACCGAAGTAGTAGATTCTCGATAATTACGGTGTCTCTAGCATGACTTCAAATTGACACAATTATTTTTTTAAATCGTAATCTAAATATCATAAAGCCATTTTCGTTGGTTTTTATCGATACCTATTTATTTATTTTATTTATCTATTATCAACTACAACAAATACAAGAACTGGTAAAGCATAATAAAACTGATTTCACTGCTAAACTACTCCAGATCTTCTTTCACTCTTTCACTCTCAGTTAACGACTTTTATTTTAAAAAGAGAAAAAAAATAGATATTGACAAACTATTGATAGCCGCCACCGCAGCGCTGATTCGATAATGCCGCAAAAAACGCCATTATAGCATTCTTCATTACTGTTACATAGATCGAAGCTATTACCTACCTCTTTCTATGCCAGTTTTGCTACGAGCGCTAAGTCAATTTTAAACGTAAACGATCATTTTGGCCGGAATGTCAGGCCGCGGGCGGTCTTTAATAAAACAAATGATGTAAATGTTCAGCCGCATTTCGTGGCGAATTCAATTATCAGACGCTGGCTCTTAAAGCCGCCGCAATTACAGTTATTATAAATACATCAAATACGAAATTCGGGAGAGAGTGTCCTCGAAACACCGATTTGGTAATTTCAATTGCAGTTTATGTTTCGATAATTCGCCGGTAGAGGGCGGTAACGTTGCTTATAAGCGTCACTTTGATAATAAGTGCCCGCTGCTCAGATAACATGGGATGGGTGGATTTTGGCGGTAACATTTTGGATATTTATTAACCCGTCGGCCGCCAACCGTACCTATAGGAACTTTGCGTCGTTTAACAGATCCACGTTTAACCGTTTCGGAGGCCCCCCATATATATTATATAAATATATAATATGCACGACTAACAAGGCTTATTACTAGGAAAAAAGAGGGAATTCATGAACAATGATATTGTCAGTATTTATTTACAACATCAACCAAAAAGTAGCGAGGCAGTTTTTTCCGGCAAAGGCTGGATTTCTAGCGGTTAATACATACGCAAGTATTTATAAATGGATAAGTATCTGTACAATCGCAATACATTCAAAACAATTCCATAAGTAAGCTAGTCAGAAACCATATTTTAAAATCTCATCGACTAAATCTTTATGCCAAGCGAAACAATGCTCTTTCTAACACTCGTCTCGTATTTATTTAATCTTGTCGATTCTCATCGTATTCCTGCTGTTCCTAAGAATATCTTGTGATAATGATTTATTTAGGTATAACTAAAGCTGTCAACTACAACGGGCTCACCCGTCGCCTCAGGGAGTTTTAACGATATTGGATCGTTCTGTCTCCCGTGAGGTAAGCGCAGAAGACTTGGGACGAAGAACAATCCACAGTCTAGTAACGCCACTCGCCCGTTAGCAGCCAACGCCTTACGGCGAGGCATCGGAAAAGGTATACAGCGGGCAGCGTCACCCCTTGACTACAAGTTTGGAAGGATATCTCCGTTTAACCTTCAGTATACCTCCTGCCTCCTGACTGGTTACAGGATGCAGATCGCTTGCGCGGTCCTCTCCCTTACGTAGTGGTGATACGGTGTATACCTAATCTATTGCGGACTATGGCATCCTTTTCACGGCTTATTCACCTGGGATCGGATGGTCGAATTGTCGTTTCAAGAGCAGCTATAAGGTTAACAACTACCCCTATTCTATAAGAAATTAGTCGGAATGCACAATCGATTGGCTGACGCCGCACGGTGCGCAAACCGTCCACGAGCACCCGAAGGTTGACTCCTAGGCGAGACTGGCCCGCAGGCCAGCGTCCTACCCTTCGTGGAGGCCGCCGTAATAAAAATAAAAACCGTAATAAAAATAATTATAAATTCAATACTTCACTTTCTGTAACAGCAGTCGTGTTTTTTATTTTTTTTAATATATTTTTACTTCTTGTAGAGTCATTCCCATAGAATGAAATGTTGACTGAATATTGTATGGATGGGTCTTCAGGGTCTTTCGCGCTCAGTGGATGCCTAGTTTTAGAATTTCTTTTTCCTCGGGGAGTCTTCTTTTATTTGGTATACTTTCTCTATCCACTTTTGGCCGCTTATTTGCCAATATTTATATATTTTTTTAAATTTTCTCAGTTTATCATGAACAGATTGATTAAAACTTTGAATCTTGCACTTAATCTAATATTTTCTAGTAGCAAACGGTAGAGTTGGCATATGTGATCAAATTATTGTTTGTTAACACAATCGCCTATGCTTTTATATTTGTAATAGCAAACGTCGAATGTCAAGATATGCCGGTGTTTGTCGAGGCGCATCGAGCACAGTGGTATGACTCCGAAGTAATGTTCGTATTTAGTGTCACTTCGGTCAAACGCTGGCGATTGTCGATACACAAATGGAACGCTCAGTGGGTGTTACAATAGAGAGAGCGCAGCCTTGCATTAAACGGAGATGGCGGCACCACTCTCCTGGACTAGAAGAACTGTAAGGAATCGAACTCGACTCGAAGGCAAATTAGAAGCAGCACATTGACGATACTGGCTTCTAATACAGTACTATTTCAGGACGGCATTTTAGCTTCAGTCTTCAACCAATGGCTCGTTTGTGTTTGTGATGATTGCGATTGTTTTCTCTTAGGAGAAAAATATCTACGCAAATATTTTTATTAAACATTTCATTGCTGTAAGATTGTAGACTTTGAGATTGATTTCGATTTTCATAAAAATAACCATACAAATAATTTACATTGACAAATACATATTTATGTAGTTTAATTCAAAATTACTTTTTCGATATACATTGTAGTTTTGATGGCTTGACTAAATCAAGTAACATCGAACACAGGAGAACCCTCGCGGCAGGCTCACATCTAATCGTCGATACCATCACATTACTCCATACAACACAGTGAGGCCCGATAAAAATCTCGAGTGTACGCTACAAACAGGAACGCGGTCCCCGCGGTGTTCACGCTTACCCGCTGTGACGTCATCGCCCGCGCGTCAGACGACAGCTGCCGCCGCTTGTAATTTCCATCTCGTATTCACCGCCGCCATTGTTATTGGAGTAGGTACGCCAGCCGAGTGCTGGAATATCGGAAACGCCTGGCAATTCTTCCCTTTTTGCGATAAACGAGGACAATGTAGACAATGGCCGCGTTAACACCTCAGCCAGTGGCGCGAATGTTTGTATAGTAGAAACTAAAGGGATTTTTACGTGAATAATTTCGTAAAATTTGGCTTCGAAGGGGGTGTAATGGGGGGGGATAAGGTGGACGCTCACATGTGGCAAGACAGCCGCCCTAAACCTACCACGGCCGGTTGTTAGTCCGAACTTCCACCGATCACCCCCAGAAGTGTAATAATAGTTAGTTCATGGGCTCGACTCTGGTCTGTGTATACCATGGCAGATCCGTTTGTATTTTTTAATGCGAATTTGTTGTATTCTATTTGGGAGAGGATTAATCTTGGAATAACGCATACAAATGTATTCATTTAATATATGCGTTATTTATGATTATTCCTCTACACATTTTCTGCAAAGAGAATCGGTCCACTTTGCGATAGTTATGAGGTGTTTATTGAGGACGATATGTCCTGTCATTACTCATTCATATATCCTGTCATAGGACGATGTCATGTTATATTTCATATTCTCGTTCTAGTCGCTTTTTTGGTGGTAGCTTTTAGGAGACAGTCTGATATTTTTATGGTCGGTTGTGGGCCTAGGAACAGTTTCAGAGACCACCGGCCGGCTGACCATCGATGCGGTTTTGATCCTAGTCTTCTCCGGTCAGGATGACCGTGCTGCAGGGGTATTACAAATATATTCAGGTAGCATGGTATCGAAGTATATATCTTTTCGATTTCCGTCTTACTCTTTAGTTCTACATGTCTCATGATATTAATTTCTCGGCTCCACGTACTCCTCTGCCTCGTTGTTTCTTATACTATGTTGTTTCTTATACTATGAATAAAATACTTGCACCCGCTACTGTATATCTACATAACACCAGCGATATATTGGTACATCAATCACTAAATGGCCTGCACGTAATCGCAGAGAAATCAGTGGACACGTAGTAACCGCGCTGGATCTATGCCGGACACGTAGTAACCACGCTGCCTCTATGCAGGGTGGAGCAAGTCAGTTTTAAAATAATATCGCTGCCGACAAAAAGTAGATACGGATCCAACGTACAGATTAGATTAGTTAGATCGTACCACCGCAGCCAGGAGTCACCCTGACCTGATCCACCGGTGTACCAGACGGCACTTTATGTGTGTGGGATACACCTGCCTCATAAAAGATGGTGATGTGAGAATTATCAACCGGTGTTAACCGCTTAACATAAAGCCTATTCTGGAAGGGTGAATGAATCATTAAATAGGGCGAGGGAGAGCATAGTAATAGTTTTTCTTCTCCTGCTTCAAAATGGTATATTTCGCGGATTCGCCATCTTCCAGACCACTTTTTCCCAATTCATGTGACCTTTAGTTTAATCTTGTATTTCCCAATTCTTCCGGTTCATGCATTGTTCAAAATTCCACGTATTTCCACAAAGGAGTTATACATAGCACCTATCAAGTCTGATTTCCTGTTTGCTATCAAGAAGAGTGGTGACTGCTTTCTTTAACGCTTTATTAATAGCATAATAAATATTGTTTAAATCGTTTTATCGTTAATGACTTCAGGCCGTAAATTATCTTCAACAGTATGGTCTGCCAATCGTGTGGTCCGCCGTGCTAATATTTTTTAGTCTTTACTGTCATTTTTTGTACCTAGTTCCAGTTGATCATTTCTTTCTTTATTTCACTGAAAGTATGTAGAAAAGTATGTAAAAAGACATAAGAGTTACTTCCACGATCCGCTCTCATACACTTGAGACGTACGGGTAAACCACACTCATGTTCATTTTTAAAAATAAAATATTATTGCAAAGTTTACTACACGTACCTACACGTCCAATAACTAACTACAAATCATTGTTTATATGAACGAAACAATATCATCCCTCTAGGAGCTCTACTTTGCGCCATTTTTATGACTTCGCGCGCCCAGTAAATTCACGTTTATTTTTAATTCCGGAGATAAATTCACATTTGCATTTTTTATACTATTTATGTCATGCATCTTTCTGTTGTATTTTCAGGATATATTCAGGTCCCTTATGGTCTTGGTTATTCAGGGCCCTTCGAAATATTGTAATAGAATATATCTCTCAAAAAGGCTCCTCCTAAAAAAACACTAATTTGTGAAACAACCTTAAAACACGCGATTGGCATGCAGGCGCTAAAAAAAATCTCTTGTGTTTTCAGAATCTTTTATTTCAGTAGCTTCATACTTCATGTTTTCCTTCCCGCTGTCAAGTTCTTATTCTTCTACTCTAATTGCCTATCACTCATAACTTTATGATGATGGTATAAGCGTCATCCTCTTGCTCTCTTTCTTCATACTGCCTGTATTTGATTATTCGGCTGAGCCAGGCGGTAACATATTTCTTCCAACTTAGAATCAAGGATTTTTTTGCTAGGGCCAAGGTAGAATTGAACCTTTCCTAAGCATTGAGCTAGCATCCTGTGCCTCCCCCTTCTCTGTCTCTATTTCACTCTCTCCTCAAGGCTCGAGTCGAGTCGAGGCCAGAGTCGAGTCGGCTGTGCCGTCGCTTTCTCTTAACCGACTTGGCCTTCTCCCGATCCCGTGGAAAAGAGTACCCATAAGAGTACGAGCTGATCTCAACGAGCGTCTGGCGCCCTAAATGGAATCCTCGTTTAGTACTTTTGCAAACATCACCTGCCTATTCCATATTTGACCGGCGCTTCTCCTCTATCTCACGAGATGTTGACGAAACCGCGTCGTTCCGTCTTCTGCATAACTCGGCCTAACTATTATTATTTCTGCCTATTGTTTCTTCACGGTTTCTAGCGCTTCCGTGCAGCTTGGGCCTCATGGGCCTGTCTGTTACATTAGGTCGGCTCAACTCACGATATATCTCCCATCCGGCAGCCTCCTCGAGGAGGGACAGTCGTAAACAGATGGGATCGGTGGTTCCAATATAAGGGAATACCTCGGATGGAACTAGGCAGTTTGTGTATCGGGCTGTGTTGACCGTTAGCCAACGACTGTACACTCCGGCGAATAACCGGAGAAGTCTGGAAACGTACGTTTATTAAGCATCACGGGTTGTTGTCGACCTGTTGTCAGCCTCCTTTGAAACGATCCGTTGGCCACCTGATCCCTTGTGATATTGACAGGCAAAGAACGCCACGGTTCGCGATAAATTCAAACTGAATTAACGTTAACGTCAGGTAGAGGCCGCGTAATCGACTTCGAATCTGGGAACGGACTGGAGGATAGAGAAATCTGACCAAATCTAATAGTAAGGGAGCGAGGTCAGCTCGCTGGTTCCTCTATCCAGTGCCTCGCGGTAAGGCGCTGGATTTTGACAGTAGATTGTTTTGGTCCGCCTAGTGTTTCACGTTCTTTCCATGGGAGACAGAACGACCCATAAGGTCGTTATATCTTCCTGGGGTGACGGGTTCGCTCTTTATGGTTGACATTACCAGTATATATTTTCACCAGCGCTATTTTAGACGTGCCTGTCTTAGCGATCTGACGCTATTTTAGCGATTTTAGACTTGCTTGTCTAATGTTCTACTTATAAATCCCTCTAAGTCGCGTTTCCCAGCTTACCTTGATACTAATATTTAACATATCGTAAGGTTACAACATGTATTGTCCAGGCCGCGCCAGATTTCTCGGTCCCTCGTTTACATGCTCAGATCACACGTATTCCTTTGATTGAACACCAATGCACTGAAACCTTAGATGGATAATAATCCTAATCCTTTACAAGATGTTTATCTCATTTTGGTTTCAATGCATTAGTGTTCAATAAATGCAATACGTGTGATCTGAGCATATGGGCAAGGGACCGAGAAATTTGGCGTGGCGCATACGTACTTCTCAGTTTGCTTCCATCCAACCGATTTTGTGCACCGCTCTAGAAACTCGCCGGTTCGAGCAGCCGATTAACCTCGGCATTAGCCGCAGTCTCGCTTACGAATTAAACGTCTCAATCGCTCGCGCGTTTTTTGCTCATTTTTCACTTTTAATTATTTTTCCCGTTACCGGTTTATAAGAAAATTAACGGCGGTCACGAGAGACGCATATCTCGCGTCAAAATAATAATCGGCCGCGGGGCGAATTTTGCGCTAATGCCGGCCGGAGCGTGTACGCGCGCATTAATCTCGAAATAAACGCGGGAAACGAGGGCTTGAGTAATTGAAAAGGCTCAAACGTTTGACGTCGGCCCGCGTAAGAATTGCGTACTTAGCGATAAGTCCCCGCGGAAAACCCCCGAGCGGGGCGCGGGCGGCTGGCTTATGCAAATGGCCGAGTCTACCTTGTTAAAACGCGTCAAACGCACCTTAGCTACACCCTGATTACAAACGTAAACTTTACACTTTTAAACGAGCGCGAAAAGTTATGTTGCTTCAGCACTAAAGTGTCGTTCACGAGAGCTTTTTTTTCAACGCTTCAACGCGTGTGTTCAAAGGTGCGTTAGAATCACAAGTGTCAGCATAGTGGTCACAGATTTCAGCCTCTTAGTTTAGTCCATTCCATACGTTGTGCAGGAGTGCCCCAAACGCTTCTTTGACGGCAGCTACGACAACATCCACCTTGCCACCGATTACGCACAAAGCTGGATAAGATTTTTCTATATCAAAATTTAAAATATGTACCTTAAGTATCCATTATCTTTAGTTTCTGGTTTTATTGATTTACAAAAGTTCAATGTTCGAAGTATTAGTTCAAAAGCATTTAATTAAAAAACCCGTCAAGGGTATAGAACTCACAATTAATACATTATTTATAATTCTAACATCATAATTATAAATCTGGCTATGACTATGTACCTTACTAACTATAAAACCGCACAAAAAAAAGAAAAAAAAAATACGTGTGGCACTCGGGGACTGCCGCGGTAAAGCTATTGCATAGCATTTTTAACAACTTATGCAATTATAATTATTTATTTATTTTATTTTTTCTGATATCAGATAACTGCGCTCTATCGGAAAACATTGAAATTATTCCGAATCATTTACGGCTGCGAAAGCAAATGATTCGGAATAATTTAAATGTCTATCGATAGAGCGCCGCGCACGATTTTTTTATTCGATAAAGCAAAAAAACCGGATTATTCGAAAAAAATCATAGATAAAAAGATAGATAATTAAATTATCTTTAAAATGGTGCAGGTTTCATAATAATACGCCAGATAGTATTTGCGTAGTAGTCGTTTTTGTGTTCGGTTAGACCTAATTTCACAAATTAATTACACTATGTAATATAAACAAAATCTAAAATATTCAAAGCTAAGAATATTAGGAAAATATTCTTGTTTAACATATATTTTTTTCGAATCGTAAGCAGTACTCGTTTAGACGTAATTATCAGTTTAAAATCATTAATTTTCGTTAAGAAATTTCTTTATTCGGTCGCCGCGCTGGCCTAGGCCCGCGATAAAAGCTATGCAATAGCTTAAAAATGCAATCAGTTTACAATCTAGCATAGGTAGTTAAAGAAATACAGAATATACAGAAAAAATAAATTGGTGGTTAATAAAAACTTGTATGTGTAAGAAATTTCAATGAAGTTGGACAAAAACTACAATAAAAAACAAATGTTGCGAAGCTTAAGATATTAACCACTACATTGTGTAAATAACATGAAATAAAAACTGACATGAGAAATAAAAATGTTCAAAATAGAAAATATCGAAAAAAGATTTACTATATTCACAACATGCTAATCTATGGATACGACAAAAAAATAAACAGTTTAAAAATCGAATTGTCAATAAACTGTACAAAACCGACCATTACATTGTTCAAGTATTAAAAGATTAAAAAATATCCAGAGTAGATATACCAAATCTTACTACCACATCCACATCAGAAACCACAAAAGAGCTGGCTGCCTGCCGCTAATTTAAACTCATCTGCAAACCACCGTTCTTTGAGATAAACGCTCTTGTTTTAGTTAGGTTTTTAACTAAGGTCAAGTTGATCAAAAGTTGCATAATAACTTTGAAAAAAGTTCACTTACTACTCAACAAATACTAAAGTTATTTAAAATACTGGATCCGTTTTTAAAATATATTTTGCAAAAACGAGTATTTTTAGCAGCGTGCGTTGAAATTGCTAAGCAGTATGCCTGAGTTAGTCTTTGCTTTTAGGGACATACAGCAACGTCCCTCCTGCTATCTAAGTAGATTTAACGTATCTGCAAGATCTCCCTTAGTAAATAGCATATACGTTAAATTTGCTTAGGAAGTTGCTATTTAAATTATTGGCATAACCAGATTAATAACATAGAATTTACTAGGTACCTACTACAAAAACAATTTTGCGATGACGGGGCCTTAACTAATTTGAAGTTTTTTTAAATATATATTTTGTTTAGATAAGATAGATAAGGTACTAAAGATAGATAAGGTACTAAAAAGTAGTATCAAAAGAATGTTTCAAATTTAGAATTTTGCATACATCGATTTGACACACCTGAATATATATTATTCTTATCGTACTCTTCAGTTACCTTTTTAGCACTTTTTCTTGCCCTATGTTTGTTTGACCTCAATTTGTCAATAATTTTGTTGGATGCGTTATATTATCTCAGGAAAGTAAGTACATTTTATCCGCTTTCTCTTCACAGCAATAAGAGTTTTAACGCAAATGCCCGATTTAACACATGCTTTTTTCTTAGTTGGGTAAATGAGATAAATAGTCTTATAGTAAGTATCATTACCTTGGCGATTATTATTACGCATTTACATGTACATACGTTAAATTTATCAAGTAAATGCTGGCTGCGTTATTTTTGACTAATAATGTGTTTTTTTTTCACATAGAGTAGATACGTAAATCTATTTTCTTTATATCTCGCTTTGGAAAGCAAACACGCTAATGTTGACAACAAAAATCATTTAAAAACCCTCAGGACACCATATTTTATCCATTTTTGTGAATAACGTTAAATTAGCTAACATTAAAATAAATATATCCCACATATTCATCTATAAGAGCTATACAGTAATAAAACGCACTTCATAAATGAGGCTAAGGAAGCAGATACAAAGGCACAAAAAGTAATCGGACGCGAGATTATACTAATACTGAAAGGGATAAACAAGAATAGATATGTGCGAAGGATGAGAATCCGTGTGAAAAATAGGCAGACAAAGAGGTATTGCTTGGAGATCTCAAAGATAAACCTACGGATAATAGTAGGTATACCCTCTCAGGCATTGAGACTCATAGGCACCTATAAATTTTGGATATAAATGAGGTACCTAACTCGCCCGGGTTGTGGAATAGAGAAGTAGCAAAAAAGGAAAAGTGAGGGAAATAATACTGTAAATATCATGCATTCTGCAGTGTGCGAGGCCTCACGTTTATGAATTCTGAGTATATCAGCTGAGTGTAGTATGATCTGTAGGATGGACACAAGTCGAGATTGAGACTCGACTTAAGTACCAAAATCCGAGGCACGACTTCATAGAAGTCTCACCCTAATATTCACAGACAACAATAATAATAATAATAATAATATTAAAAATAGCCTTTAATAACAATCTTATAAAACATGAATTTTAGAGGATAATATTACATTAAATCAAGCAACGTTAAAACTATATAAATTACTATATTACTAGACACCGGTATTAAGATTGTCTTGCTGATCCGCAAAGGCCTCCTATAAAGCTTGCCACACTTTCCGATTATGGGTCATCCACATCCAAGTAACTCCTACAGTTTTTCGAATATCGTCCTCCCATCTAAGACGCTGCCTCTCTTTTTTTTAATAATAATAATAATAATAAAACGCTTTATTTGTACGAAAAGGCGAGCCTATTGCCCGCAGGCAATATTTTAGAGTTAACCTAACAGACAATACGAAACTCTACATAATGAGATTTGAATCGAGAAAAGACTTAGGTGAATTTCGTCTCGTGCCCATCAACAACTCGTTGGCAAGAAAATACGTTAAAAGGGCTCCATATGAAGGGTCAAGTGAGTGTGCTAGGCGTCTCTCAACTCTCAAACACAGACTTCTATGACGATGTCGGTTTTTTTTAAACGACCTATCAAGGGCGTTTGATATCGATATGGGGTGGAATGTTTGGGTCGAATCAAAAGGCGGTACCAATTACACGGAATTCAGCCTCAAAAATGGCCGATCGCCCGGTGAGATTCTCCCGAATAATAGAATTTTTAATGCGAACCATCCCTCGACGCTGCTCACAAAGCAGACGACGCAATGGGCCGCGGGACGCATTGAATGACAGTCGGGGCCCAGGTCGAAAATGTCCCCGAGTTCAGTGTGTTTACAAAGGCAGCATAATTGATCGCAGTGAAAAGAGAGCGCACAAAGATGATCGCTCGAAACGGGATAAGGCACTCTGTCATCATTGTCACCGGCGATTTTTTCTACGCAGAATCATCGACTCGTCGGAACAGTTGCGTGCGGCTGCTGCGGTCTTGGTCCCTTTGTTCGCGCTTACGACTAGGCCCTATATCCACTTCGTTGGAGCAAGAAATATTTAAAAAATATAGGGTTACCACTTTCTTATTAAGGGTCTCTAGCCTACTGCATGGTTAAAGAAAAAAAGGAAAGCTTTAAAAAGAAAAAAAAAGGAAACTGTATATTAATAAAAAAAGCCATGTTTAAGTCTACTGGTCATTTAATCCTAATTAGGGTAATATAGTTAATTATGGTAATATTTTTTTTATTCAGACTATTTTGTATTTCCTATTTCCGATTTTTTTTATTTTATCTCGATTATTATTTATCCCATAGGTAGGAATCCTTGATCTTAGATCTATGCAGGTATATATTATATGTAAAAAAGATTTGTATGTATATATTTATATACATATGTATTTATATTTATATGTATAAATATTTTATTATATATCTATGTCTATATGTATTCATATTCTGTATATATATTTAATATTTATAGACTGTAATCTGGATTGTAATTGTATCTAATGCAGTGTAATGTCCGCTCTAGCACAAGCCTAACTTATAGTGGAGCGACATGCGACGTCGTTTTTAGAAATACTCAACTGTGGGTTAATTTTGCTGTGGGTTTTCTTTAATGTAATGTATAGGTATTGTGTATTTTTAAGTTATTTTTGTAAATTACCTGATTACGTCAAATCAAATGAAATAGTAGACCATACTAACAGCTACGCGAAAATATAGCCTATAGTTAGTTAAAACTCCATATTGGGAAAAGGCATCGATTTCTAAATACTGGCTTAACCCTAGCTGAATACTGGCTCAAACTTAAACTGACTCCAAAGCGAAATATTTAATTTTAGACTAGAAGTAAAACTCGAGATAAATTCGAGAATCCCACCAAACATCGCATTTTTTAAATGGAACAGGGAACCGAGAATCGCGGTCGTGGTCGCTTGCGTCCATAGGATACGGAACTTGAAATAGACGATGACCCCTCAATGAGGGTTGGGAAGCCGCTCTGTTTTTCCGTTATCAATGTATGATGTTTTCAGTTGTCGAACCGGGAAATTCTCCCAGGAACTCCGACCCTCGAAAGAGCGTCCAATAATTCCAGTTACCTTATTTTGACATAAATAGATATTCTCAAACAAGTACGAAAAGAATTTAAAAAATATATTTACGGCCGGAAATAAGCTATCATAATGAGGTTTAATACCATAATAGAAATAGGAACGTTTTAAACATCGTATTCGTTAGTGCTCCTATACGATATTAATACAGACGCTGGAAAGATGGAATGAAGATTCACGACGCCATTATTTACAACCGTAAGTTCGCCGATGATGCGGTAATTATTGTATCATCCCAAGAATATCTGCGGTTGTTTATTACAGAAATAAATTTGAGATGATGATTCAAAAATAAATGACGATAACATAGCGGTATCCGTTCAACTAAAATAGATTCCTGATGGGATTGCTAGTTGGATGGATGGATTTGTTTTTATAACATATATGTGTGTGTAAATGAATAGTGTGTTTGGTACCCGAAGCATGAAGATTTACTTTATAAAATTATTTATATGGAAAACTACAGATAAACTGACAGGAGTAGATAAGAATTAAAAGAAAGTGAGACGTCATATTAATCTATAATGATGCGGAAAAATAAGAATACCTACCTATACAGTAATTTTGGGTTCCATATTTTATACAATTAAACAATAATTATCTATGTAGTGTCTTATTTTATCAATGAGTACCTACATCTCATATTATTAGACCTGTATGTATATTATAAAACAGATGTTTTTATTTTGCTTAACGTTTTATTTTGAAACTTTACATACTTTCAGAAAACCATGTTTTAGTGTTATTACACTTTTATTTCTTTCTCTGCAAAATATTTGTTTTTTGCATGTCCCTCTTTTTTAGCCATATGGTAACCCTACATAATCTCGACCCAAGTCCGCGTAGCTTCTATGGCACTTTAATGAAGTCTGGGACTTGTTTGCACTTTTTACATCGGGCGAAAGTGGGGTGACTTTCGCAGGGGTATTTTGATTTATGCTTTTTTTCTTTTCTCATTGTTCGTATTCTGACCGTGTCTTACACAGCGCAACGTCAGGAGGTTGTAATCTAATTTATTACACAGCTTTTTATGAGTATACTATGAAGCGGTTAACCTGCGCCCGGTGTTTATTAAATGTAATTTTGTAGTTCATTGTGTTTCTTTATTAATCGCGCTGGCAAGATTGTAATAGACTCGCGTACTGAATCTACAATAACTGGGTATAATGAATTGCCACGCGTTTCAGACTGCACCGTTGCGTCATTAAAACATAATAATGCTTTAATACTCTTAAGGGCTCCCTAGACGATTATGCATGCTTGACAAGCATCGCTTCGTGGGCTGGAAGGGGATCGTAAACCGCAGGAAAAATGCAAATATGTTTTAAAAATATTTACCAAAAATGCCTAATTTTGTAGTTTATACCAGGGAGTCAAGTCATTCTTCAATCAATTACGTCTAATTAATGTTAATCCCAGACTTCATTCAAGTGGAATAGAAGCTACGCGGACTTGGGTCGAGATTATGTAGGGTTACCATATGGCTAAAAAAGAGGGACATGCAAAAAACAAATATTTTGCAGAGAAAGAAATAAAAGCGTAATAACACTAAAACATTGTTTTCTGAAAGTATGTAAAGTTTCAAAATAAAACGTTAAGCAAAATAAAAATATCTGTTTTATAATGTACATACAGGTCTAATTGTATGAGATGTAGGTACTCACTGATAAAACAAGAAACTACATAGATAATTATTGTTTAATTGTATAAAATATGGTACCCAAAATTACTGTAGGTATAGGTAGGTATTCTTCTATTTCCTCATCATTATAGATTAATATGACGTCTCAATTTCTTTTAATTCTTATATACTCCTGTCAGTATATCTGTAGTTTTCCATATAAATAATGCTAATAATAGTTTTCCATACAAAAATGCCTAATTTTGTAGTTTATAACAGGGATTTTAACATTAATTAGACTTAATTGATTGATGAATGACTTGACTCCCTGGTATAAACTACAAAATTACGCATTTTTGGTAAATATTTTAAAAATTATTTGCATTTTTCCTACGGTTTACGATACCCTACGGGAAGTGATCGTAAACCGCAGGAAATATGCATTTTTTTTATATTTACCAAAAATGCTTAATTTTGTAGTTTATACCATGAAATCACGTCATTCATCAATTAATTATGTCTAATTAACCTGACTCCCTGGTATACAACTACAAAATTAGACATTTTTGGTAAATAAAAAAATATATATTTGCATATATCCTGCGGTTTACGATCCCCTCTCAGCCCGCGACGCGATGCTCGACAAGAATGCTTGATCGTCTAGAGAGCCCCTAACGGCCCACCTTAAGCCTAACAATTATCTTACAGGCGGACGGCTTTTATGTTTAACACCACGTGGTAGTACTCAAGCGGTCAATTATCCAAATACTGAGACCACGCCCGACGTTGCTAAACTTTGGTGATCTGAAAAGAAACAATGTTTCAACGCGGCTGACCTTACATGTCCACGTTAAACGTAATGCGTCATCACAGGCCATAGCCTTGTCCGTTGCATTGCGCCTAGCCCGTTGCATCACGGCCCGGTCCGTTGGGAGCTAATGGGCCCTTGCTAAGTTGGCCACGAAGACCCATTTATTCAGGGTTGGTCACACTCACGGGTCAACACCCATCCGGCGGTCTCCATGCATGAAGTGCGAGCCCGTATAGGACACTGGCCTTGGGCTATTTTCTCCTAGGAGTCAATCTTCTGGCGCCCCTGGACGGTCTGCGCATCGTGCGGCGTTAGCCAAACGATTGTGCATTCTGACTAACAGTCGGGGGAGTCTGGAAGCAGTACTGTTTCTATAGAGCGGGGGTTGTTGTTGACCTAACGGTGACTGCTCTTGAAACGACCATCGGCTACCCGACTCCGGGTGAACAGTCGGGCAAAGGATGCCGTGATCCGTGATAGATTTGGTTTTCACCGTTTTACCGTTTCGCAAGGAGAGGACCGCGCAAGCGACCTCGAAGTTGTAACCATAAGGCTTTGGTTTCTTACGGGCATGTGGCGGAGCTTGACGGTGGACTGTTTTGTACTAAGACTTCTGCGTTCACTTCACGGGAGATAGAACGATCATATTTCGTTAAAACTTCCTGAGCTGACGGGTTCGCCCGTTGTAGTTGATAGCTCTAGTTGGCTCGGTCCTGTGTTTGGAACCCCGCCAGCAAGTTGCATTGCTGCTCCGTCGCTTGCGTAATGGCCCTGCAACCTGTTTCTCGTAGGCCACAAACATCCCGTTGCGTCGTCAAGCCAAAAGGAGAACTATCAAAAATAAAACATTGTAAAACCGTGCAATACAAATCGCTATTCTATCATAAAAAAAGTTTCACTAAAAAAATATTGTCAATAAATCAACTTGCAATATCAAAAACAACAAAAAGAATCGGTCTTTTCCTTGCTACTCAATGGAAGTAGTAAATAAATAAATATATGAAGTCAAGACTATCGCGTCTGTTTGACATTATAAATAGGATAAATACGATTTTACCTCGTAAATGAATTTACAGGGTTCTACAAACTTCACGCAGTAAATTCCGCCTTATCCTAATTATAAATGTGTTTAGTGTTATACACTGGCAGTAGATGGGATGGAATGCTTTTGGAAATAAATGCCCAATACATAAAATTATAAGTGTTTGAGCAGATTGTTTTGCCCGTCAAGACAGGGTTACTCGGAGAGTGTCGCAGTGACCATTGACATAAAGACCCTGGAGTAACGACTAAACGAAAAGAAAAGAAAATTGAAGTAATCCACTGACAAAAAATCTTACTGTTATGCTCTCTCTTGAATAATATAATCCTAGTATCTGTTCATCAGTTAAGTCTGTAATTAGACCGGCTATCTTTTCTGCAGCTTTATGAGATAGACGTGAAGCGTGAAATATGATCACAAACAGCCGCGATAAAAAGTCCGCCTCGGTTGAAGAAACGCATGAGGCAGAGGCAAGGCCGAAGAACTTATTGACAACAAGATCATTCATAACAGTATAACCATCGGAGCAGGGCGCAATCATGCAAAGTTTACGATGATCGCACGGGCATTTGCGGGCGTCGCGTCGCGCGAGCCGCGAGTGGCGCGCGGCCGCGGCCTGTAATTTCTGCTCTCAAGTATGGGAGGGCCCGCGGCGCCCGCGAAATGTGCTACATCTTTGCGTTCTGCTACCACACCGGGCGATTTGTCTTCGGATACAGCAGATTCATCTCTTTGTCCGATGTTAATACCCTCGCGATCGTGTGCGCCATCATCGTAATGCGCCACAGCCTATTGTGCATCATAGCGTCAACGAGAATCTGCTTAGGAAAACTATCCAGTATGGAAAATAACGAAGCGGGAAAGGATTCGATCTAAACCTTTTCTGCCATTGGTAGAAGGGGACACGAAAATGAGACGGCCAAGAGACGAGAGGATTGGTGATGGAACGGGTAGATGCATGCAGACAAACAGGGCCATTGCGGGACTCAACCTCCGACCGACAAGGTATACTTGGCCCTCTCTGGTACAAACTATATTAATAACAAGAAAAGAGAGGATCAAGGTAACTTTAATCCTGCAAATAGAACCTAACATGAGATTGCTGCAGGAACTTTAGGCAAAACATCACTTGGCAAAACATTAGCTTGGCATCTTGTCACACCCACCCTCAGTCTGTTCAGACTACGCCAGGTGGTGAAGGGAAGATGGGCACCGGTGCTATCTTTTCTTTAACATCCCTGCCAAGTGAAGCCGATAATTGACTGCCATGGAGCGGTTGTGTTCGGCTCATGAACGACTTTCGCGATTTGAGGCGATTGTGGTATGGTTCTTGTCCATGCAGTGGGTGTCTTAGGTTATCTATCACCTTTAGGCGTTCTGAATCAGCCAGGACATCACGACTTATTGCATAAAGCGATGTCGATGATCGGATAAAGCTTTTCGACGGGAGTAGGTTTGAGGCAGCCGGAGATAATTCTTGCATCATCGTTCACTGCAGTGTCGACCACTTTTGCGTGTGTTGATGCAATCCACACTGAAGCGGCATATTCAGAGCTGTCAGAGTATATCATATATACAGAGCTGAGGTTTTGAGTGTTGCTGGGTTGGCCCCCCATTTACTCCCAGTTAATTTCCTGATGATGCTATTTCTTGCCATCGCTACATGTAATACATGGATAACGACATTCCAAGACGTGTCGAGATCGTAACATACTTACCTATTTCCAGCGGTGTCACTATTTGCATAAGGATTTTGTTATTCTCGACAAACCCTCTCAGAGTGAGTATCTCCGCTACCTGTTCGTAGATTTGTGTGCGGTGGGTGCTCGTGTCGTAACAGTGGAGTGACGAGCATGTTTCAAGTGGCCGTGTACACTGCACCCACACAATGCGGCACGTCATGTTTTCACACACGCGGAAACGCGTCATTTTTTATTCAACTCCCCATTCCGCGCCGTACTACACCTTCGAATGCTCCTTATATTTTATTTATGGGCCGTCGCGCGGTGCGCGCTCCTTGCCCCATACGAAACTCGCTCGAGTCAATCAGGCGGGCGGGTGTGTAGGTGTAAAATAACAAGCGGGCTGCTGAACAAATGAGTGAATCATCGGCTCACTCTCTCCCTCGCGCGCGATTAGTGCCGTTTAATCGTCTCGTAGGGCCCAGCGCTAGAAGGCGTCGCACGAAATGAGAAACAGACTGCTGACGGTGATTATTAGGACTGAATTATACGGCAAATTAAAACGGAACTTCGAATGAAGTCTGCGCACCGGAGGTGGTGTCGTCGTAAATAATCGTGCTCCGGTGTTAAGTGTATATGTACAACTCTTAAATGAAATAAATTCACCTACGTACTTTCAACAGGACTTGTAATTTTTAATCGACCATTGAATTCATTATTAGTTTACAAAGCTGGCGTAAATCATTCACATAAGATTGGTTGTATAATTCTACAACATTTATATTTTTTTCATTAATGTCTTCATTTATTTTAAAAAACGGTTGTGTCGTCACCCCAAGACTTTTATTACATTAAATTATATTACTTCGTGTCCAATTAGCGACTAAAAACTGGACGTGGTAAAATATTGTGTTAGGTAGTAAGTCTCATTACTACTAATCTTTACATAACATACATTGTTATCAAGAATTTAGCTATTGGAATGATTAAAATATATATATAAAGTATATAAGAAAAAAAAATACAAGCCCCCCCCCCCCGCGCTAACCTAACCTCCCCCGGTCACCAATTCGTAGTATATTTGTAGTATTTTCCGTTGTAAAAAATATTATATTTCCAAAAATGACGTTTGTTTTTAGTATAGTTTTTTAAATATTATTTGTGCCGCATGTATTCCAAACAAAATTTTACAATGGGATTTCGGCCCAACAAGGTATATGTGTACCGATCCAACAAGGTCCAACAAGGCATCATTTTAAGTCTCTACGTTCAATATTTCGATATTAAAGTATGACTAGCGCGCCCTCTGGTGGACAGTCTTTTTAACCTGCAATGACCGAATGATGCCTGCGTGCCGAATTTCAGCTCAACCGGATAAGGCGTTTGGGTGCTATCGTGGAAGAATACACACAGACAGACAGACGGACACTCAGCCACACAGACAGACTTCAGTCCGGAAATGGTCTTAATTGTCTCGGGAGAACGATGGGAGGGGGGGGGGGGTCAAAATGTCTTCATCTCATGTTTTCAGCGCGTTGTCAATACTTTACCTTATTGTCGGTTTGTAGTCCGGTAAAATAAAATACAAAGTAGATATGACAGTTTCCCACAAATAGTTTCTATAAATAACTAACAATATTTTGTGTATATTTTACCTATATTAACTAGCTTGATTTACAATAACTATATACGTACTTCCTTCTACTTAATTATGCTAATGCTAATTTATAGTGATGCCACGAATATTCGGTACTATTCCGTATTTGGTCTGTTCGGCCACCTTTTATAATATTCAGTATTTGGCCGAATATTCCGTACTATTCGGCCAAATACCGAATACCGTGGAAAAAATACACTCAGAAATGTAACTTAAAATCTATTAGCGGTAGGTTATGATCAATGTTTTTTATATCATTGGTTCGATGTAAACGATTGCGCTTTCCTCGTAAACAATTCCTGCTTCTGAAAATAGCCCCTCACTATAAACACTACTGCCAGGAGTTCATAGATAAATCGTTGCAAATTTTGTGATGCTCGGATATTGCTTTTGCTGAATAACAATATTTTCAAATAAAAATCAATCTCATGTGCAGTAGAACTTTTCTCGACACCCTCATTATTTTGCATATTATCTGTAGCGACTTTCTCAAAACAGTCCCAGAAACTGTCGTGTATTTCAATCGTTTTATCGTTTTCGTTTTTTTTCTTTTCTTACGAAGTGGAGAAGAATTTCTATCAGATTCAATACTACTAGACTCACAGCTTTGATGAGTTTGATTTATGTACTGAGGTAGGCAAAACAATATCACCTAGGTCTACAATGTGTATAGAATTGCACCCAGTCGAAAATACACGACTATAAATGTACTGCTTTTATGCAAATCCAGCTGATGTTATTTTCACTTCAGCGCGCCCTCACGATTGTTCGAACGAGCCCGCTTTGTCTAAATTTAATCTTCGTAATGAATGGAGCGCTCCATAAAAACAATCGCCGCCGGCTATGAATGAACGTCAGATTGGAAATCAACAATAATCCTCTCTGATTGGCGCCGATTGTCATGTAATAAATGCAGGTCGAAGTCTCCGAACTCCCGATTGGCTGCCGCGCGTCCTATTAATTGGTACAAGCCCCTCTTGTTTGAACGCCAATAACCAGCCATTCAACCGCCTATAGAACTCCTACGTCCCGGATGCCGAGCGGATACTTCAAATTGACGCGAAATTGAAAAGATTGAAAAGCGACTCTGTTTTTTCCACGGGAACACTTCCAATAGCAAAACTAACAATTTCCGCAGGAGTGGGCGGTGTTTCATTGGCGCTATACACGCAGACAATATACGCGATGAAAATTACAATGCTTGATTGATTGCACACAATTTTAAAGTTACAAACTCTATAGGTGATTACCAGTCATAATGTACACATTTAGATTTAAATACACAATAGATTTCTTATCAAATTACATAGGTATGTTTTTTAGTATATTCTTTTTTTTAATCAACAGTGAATCAACATTTGAATAAAATTCACGCCGATTCGACGATGTAATTTTGGTTATGTAATTTTAAGTATAGTTATATCGTTAACGTGCCCAGGCCAATTTAGGACACGTCTCTCCGAAAATATGCGTCCTGGATGATCTTGTCGTTCATCTCTTGTAGGTCCTGGTGTTGACAGCTGCAGGCACGGTTGGAGGTAGTCTTCATCCTGCAGTGTTCCACAGTCGCATGTTGGATTCGCTGTATAGCTCTAGCATACGAGTTTGGCTCGGCATCTTGTCACAGTGTTCTATGGCCCGGTGGTAGAAGGATTGGCAGGTTAGTTTAGACTCGCCGTTTACAGGGATGCCCGATTTATCATAGTTGCTGACTAGACAGTTGAAAATGTGCACAATCTTCGGGGAAGCTCCTTCTGTGTCCCAAATGATTATGAAAAATTACAAATCGTTAGTAGACATCCGTCGATTCCAGACATCAAGCACAAACTCATAAAATAACAAAAGTAGTACAACCTTATTTCGTAGAATGTAGTATAATATCATAAATAACAAATTGGTATTTTTAGCTGCCACCCTTAGACGAGTGTGGTCGTAGTTGATACGTTCTTCTAATATAAATGTTAGTCTGTTTATATTAAATTTAAAGTAATCATTACCTACACCACCTCTTTATCTCTTTCCCCTGCAATCCCGAGTGTTACAACGTTGGCAGCGATAAGATGACGTCATCGGCAGATTAACCCTTAATACTATCATCACCACTACCACTGAACGGGCCAAGATCCAAACCTACGGAAAATTACTTATAATATCTCATTTACAGCAATAATCAACGCCTCTTGTCTCATCCCCTCGTAAAATTTCCAGCATTACGGTACTTAATCGTTCCGCAAAACGGCGCAGTTTCATCGCAACGTAAGGTTATAATTTCAAAACGACTCAGCATTTACAGCGACGGCTATTTCCACGGTGTCGTTGAATATATTAATGCGCCATTAGGTGTTATGCAGTCGTTGGGTGAATTATGGTCTGACGCTTCTTCTTTGCACCCACAGGCTACTTTAAGACGCGCGCCGTAAACGATAACAGAAAAAGGACTATCCCAGTCGACGGTTATGACAAGCTACGAGGTATTGCGGCCGTTAATCGAGATAGGCGTAATACGCACGCCTCGTCTTATGCTAGTTTCTTATGATACCTCATTGATGCCTACTGGAGTATCTAGAGTATCTGGGATGAGTACTGGAGTATCTGGGAATTTTCCAGACCTCAGCAATTACATAAATACATTCTTTTTTGTCTTTACCTATCTATAATTCAGATGGTTTAAATGCACGAGTTGATCAATCGTATTAATATAGAATGAAGACATATCAATGCGATATCCTTTTGAATCATGCGGATATACATTTACATATATCTATCTTAACCCGTTGAGTATGATACGACCAAATCTGGTTCTGAAACAATTATCCGTTGAGTATGATACGACCAGATCTGGTTCCGCGTTTTTTTTCACTTCTTTGACGTTCTCATATTTATTCATAATTATCTAATTGTTTTACAAAATGATATTTCAATATTCTATATTCGAAATTTCAATGCAATCATTGTGCAGTTGTTCTTTTTATGATTGGTGTAGTAGTTTCGTAGTTATAGTACTTTGAGGTCGATGTCGGCGAAAATCCTGCAAAAGAGACAGATGCATCCATGAAAATACCCATTTACTCCAAGGGTTAACGTTTTTTGATCGCCATAGGGTGCTGTCTTCTGTAACTGGAGGTTAGTGATCAACAACCTGTAGGTAACTAAAGCTATCTTCAGCAACCTTTAAGATATCGTGGCAGTTGCTGCTGGTCCAACGTGTGGTGTGGTACATTTATATATGTCTGTTTTTTTTTTTTTTTTGGCAACGTAGCCTTTCAACATCACGGCATGAGTCTAAGGTTTCGATATCACTTCTCTTAGCACGGGTACTCCTATCAGCATTTCGACATTCAATATATTTATCGAGACTGATCCACTTAATCTTCAAATGTTTCCCCAGCGTCTACTTCTCGAAGGTCTGCAGCTTGTCTCAAGAGTCTTATTTCAGGGTTTGTAAAGCTTGTAGCCTTGTTTTAGGGTAGAGTTTACTTGATCAATTTCTGTATTGCGTATCAGATCAGAAGTATTACCATGTTTCATATTAGATTATATTAAACCGTGCCACCCCAGCCAGGAATAATTCAGACCCTGTCCACCGTTATACATTTTGTTTACCTGGCACATCTTTGTATAGGATAAGAGCACCTGCTCTTTGAATGAAGGGTAAGGATATGCGACTTATCAACCGGTATCAATCTGAAACCAACACTAAATTGTCGATGAGAAAGGGATTAAGACGAGGGGAGCAATTTCAGTCGCAATTTTGTGTAGTGTCGTCATCTTCCGGTCCACTTTCTTCCAGTTTGTAGTTTTCTGCGGCCTTCTCGTACAGTATTATTTTTTCTTTATCAACATCTTCACATTTATCCACTGTTATATCGCAATATTCTATGTTTTTGGTTAGCCAGTTATTTATAACAAAATCGGGTGACATCGGAATTAAAATTTCTGTTGTTGAGTTGGATGCATACTGCTATAATCATCACAATAATAAAGCTCAAGCTCACACTTCCTACACACTCATAATCAACACATACTCACACACACACAACCTAAGAACAACCCTCTTACGTACTACTCAAATTTTAGTTATTTTATTTTTATTAAGTAGTTGGAATCCGTATCCGGTTTTATTTTTAATGATTTTTTTTCTGTAATTATTCTCTGTATTCTTTTCTCGAATTGAAATGAATAATGTCGATCAGTGATCTTTTAAGTTGTGACTTTAGTCCTTCCATGATTTCTTATGCTTAGTGTACCTATGTTTCTACTGCTGGTGTAGAATTTATTTGGCATTATCGCAATTTATTTAAATTTATTTGCTGCATCATCGGTTGTTACATTTTCTATTACAGTGTTATTATATACTTGTGCCCGTGCCACGCTGTGTGTTTATTTTATTCCATAACAGTGCTGACTGGCATTCTGCTCCCAATTCTGAGATCTCTCGCGGCTAGGTTAAGCATGGGCCGTTAGCGTCCATCAGCTAAGGGCGTAGTGGCCGTAAGTGCTCTTCTACCGAAGCATGCAAATAAAAGTAACGAGGTCCATAATCGTCCGGAGCGCTGCGGAGAAGAGTCTCTCCACGGCCCGTAATATCGGAACGCTTTCGGTGTCGGATCATTCGATCATTACACAGTTAAAAACAGCGCCGGTGCTGCGGGCCTATCATCATGCCCAATAACCGACACGTACCGAGAGCGTCTTCGCGGTTCGCCCCCTTCCTTATAAAAGACGACGACGAGAGCCGCGCTGCGCGATCACGAACGCGAAGCGCGGTTCGATTTTCGTATGACCGGTTTAGGAACGCGTAATAATTACATAAACCCGGTTAACATCCGAGCGGTTAAGGTCGCGTGCGTCCTTAGGGACGTCGTTTGAATGATAAATTTCCAATAATACGATCTTCTTTTTACATGATCGCCCAAAAAAGGAGTGTAATGAGTTCAGGATTCATATGTGTATGTTTTCGGTTTCTTTATTCCATCATAAATTCTAAACTTTTAAACCGATTTAGAAGTGTGTGATATTGTTAGAATCGTTATGTCATCCCGAGTATCATACGGTATCTTTACTCTCCAATTATAAAGTAAGTTGTCTAAATCAGTGTTCCGCGGAGTGTCACACTGCGTCACACTGGTGTATTGTGGTCATTAGTTAGTGTGCCGCGGAACAATTTCATGTTTTGTGATGATATCATAGCAATGAGTCATATCATTCCATTATTTAATATAATAAAATAGTTTACATTTTATAAAGAAGGAATAGCAGGTGCATGTACATCGTTCCAACTTATTATATTTCATAACATTATATCTGCTGATCACAATAATACTCATAGAAAAAGTAGGAGATAGAAATAGAGGTTTCGTTGGATACTATTTTGAAAGTATCTGTACCTCTTTTGCGATATTTACATCATAATTACCTTGAAATAATTTTAAGTTGAACTAGACATCATTGTAGGATTTACCAAAATAGACTACTATTTTTGTTTTTAGTATTTCTTTCATCAAACTAGCCTTTCAACATCACGCAAATTTACCTTTATATTTTTTGTGTTATATATACCTTAAAATATGTATTGAAATTGAGTAACTTTACTTTCACCATTTTTCCCAGTGTCCACTTCTCGAATGCCTGCAGCTTGTCGAAAGGGTCTTGTTCGAGAGTTTGCAACATTTGCCGTATTGTTTCAGGGCAGGGTTTGCTTGATCAGTTTCTGTGTTGCAGTCCAAATCAGAAATAATGACTTGACATGTGCGAGGTAACACAATCTAGTGATATTTTTCATAAATTTCGCTTGTTAAGTTGAATGTATACAGCCAAATAGTCGATTGAGTATGTATCGCTCAAATGTACATACGGTTTCAACATAATTCATTTTTAGATCGTGTGGTTGGGAGTTATCTATTCCTGCTGGGAAATTTATATATCATTATCGTCGTCTTTTCTATTTATTTTCGCTTCGTCTTAAAACAAAGAAAACATTAGTTTTTACCGATCCATATAATGATTTGTTTTTAATCTGTCGAATTTTCATCATCATCGTTGATCTAATTCTTTTCTTTGTCCTATTTATTACATAACTGTATTTTTAACATTTGCTTTTCTTTCTTACAGGTACGTCTTCGGTATTGTCTTCAGAACTTTGGGTTAATAAATAGAGCAAGCGCCCAGCGATTTGTATGTATGTATGTTTGTTATTTATTTCATTACGTCGGATATATAAATTTGTATTTTATCGCAAGCGTCGTCTAGCAATATGCTCACAAATAATTGCTGCTTGCTTTTCTATTGAGTTTTAGGGCTCTCAATGGGATATTTACGGTGACATTGATTATGGTCATTTTCTTATTTTGATACAGAGTTCCTTATTGACCTTCTAACATGAAATAAATCGGACACATTTACAACACGTTTATAACGGAACTAACACGATATAAGTAATTGTGTTACCGCGCTGCTCGCATTGTTAAGGTTATTTGAATTGGATGTAGGAAATCACCCGCAGACCGTGCTAGGCCAATGACACAGATTCATCGGACAGTTGTGTGTATTCACAACAGAGGTGACACGAACGTTCAAAGAAGCGAATCGCTCGACTGCCCACCGTGGCCGGTGTTTACAGTGTGGACATTCGAAAATTATAGAAGTAGCCCATCAATGAATGGCTAATTTATCTTAGTGTCTCTTTCCGATAACCTTCTACGAGTTTGTGTTTTGAATCGAATTCGAAGTAAATTTTCGTTGTTGACTATTAATATATAGAGGAAGATAAAGATTGCATACCCATCATCTTACGGGCGTGCAAGCCCTTTTCCGAGACATCCACCTTGTTAGTAATATATGGAGCCTATGTCTGTAGTATACTTGAATTTGCATCTTGTATTTAGTACCCCCAATATAACTTGTACAAGCAACGAATCGAGCGTATTCAAAAAAAAAAATCTTAAAGCACTTGTGCTTTAGGGAAAATATATCTGCTGAATCATACAAGGACAGATTAGCTCTTTTTAAACTCGAGAGTCTTGGAGATAGGTGTACAACCTACGATATGATGTTTCTCTACAATGTAATAAATAATATTTTTGACATTGCTTATCTGGTCAAAAAGATATTTTTTTCTGGCTCCTCCTCGCATTACTCGGAACCCGCACCTGTTTTATATAAAGAGATATAATTTTAATTATACGAAACATTCCCTAATAAACAGAGCTATGACAACGTATAATGATAGGTTCGGGTACATTGATATTTTTTCATTAGTTTAAAGTCACTTTAAGGAAACCATTATAAAATCTTATTAGTCCTTTGTCCCCCATATTTCATCTAATGACTATTAATCGCAGTTTACATGAATAGATTTTTAATCCCTCAAATGTGAGGCGTCCAATAATGGATGCCTTGGCAAAATGTATACAAAATGTATATAAATTTATATAAATGTAAATATAAATGTAAATGTGCGCCGCTTTATAGTAATCCGCTCTATAGTAATGCTATAGCTCTATAGTAAACCCTGCTCTATGTAAATGTAAATGTAAATGTAAATATAAATTTATATACATTTTGCCGTAGGCAAACCCGAGCTAATCGCCAGTCATTTGTGGGGTTAAAAATATATTTTTGTTACACAATAATTAATAATGTTTATGATCGTAACATAAAAAATCATTTTCATTTGTTTTTAGTAATTTCTCTTTTTCTACAACAATAAATCACTGCTAAATAAATCTATGTATAAATAAGGTATAATAACGAAGATATGTATTGTACACATGAAATTAACGGTAAATAGTGTTAACAAATAATTAGTCATAATTTCATTGTTATTTTTTGTATTTGTTATATTAAAACGCTGTTTCTTAACCAAATAAAATAAAATAAATAAATAAATAAATTTCAGGATACTATAACGATATCCGTCGTCTTGTCAACCTGAGATAAGTCGCAACGACTTTTGGTACGTAAGCAGATACGCCACTGTTCAGAAGACAAATACAGCGAGGGCACTGGCAAGCCAGTAGGGCTACGTGCTTAACTGATTTGGAAAGACTACTACTTTCACTAAACTAATAACCATTCGAGGTCACTTGCGCTTCGAGGTCTGCTTTCGCGAACCTCCACCACTTTTGTTAAAATATCTTCAGAATTTAGATTGCAGTAAAGGTGCGGGCAGTGACGGAGTTACTCCAATATTTGGAGTCAAAAAAATGTCGCTTTGAAAATAACAGCGGTATCCCACAAAAGAAGTTCCGACCTTTTTAAAACGGAATTTTATTACTGAAACATGTCCATTTCTAGTATTTTTATTATAGCAGCCACTGTCTCCATTGAACAGCTTTAGAGTTGTACGGATATACGTTATATTTACAAACCGGCGTGATACAGTAAGGATTTTAATTTCCTTGAAAAATTACTTCTCTCTAGAACCTAGACCATATATCTAACGAATAACCCTTTTTTGCAACATGAAGATCGTTTCAAGATCAGCTGCCCTACGCCATAATAGAATGATACAAGAAATAATGGTATGAAGTACCCGAAGTAAACTAATCGGGCCGATGCCACGTCAGTCAATTGCCTGATTTGCGGTAAGGTAATTACCGCAAAAACCGCAGTGCTAAGTCTGTAAGATAAACTAGATACAAGATGACCTTATTGTAATCTAAGGTATATAGTTATTAAAAAAACAGTTATATCTGTAAATTTAAATCTATTATTATCTAATGCTAAAATTGATTCCACCTGTCTCACATTGGAAATACTAAATCTAATGCATTTCGTTTTCTTGTAATTTAGAAAAAAATTGTTAACCAATCTGAGTCTAGAGCAACCAACTTTTTGTACGTTAATTTCCAAGTATGACACAATTAAATCGAAGGCTTTATCTCTCAAAGCGAGTTTTGAAAGAAATGTTCCCAAGCCGGTTGATCTTTCAGAGGGGTAACATGTGATTCGATTCGATATTGCATTGCCAAGAGTGTCCGTCATTAGGAAGAATTAATTATTAACCCAATTAAATTGAATCTACTTTCTATACGCTTTTTAAAATCAAAACCTCTTACCTCTTCTACACATCTTAAAATGTGTTAGTTATTTCCACTCCACACCACGTTGACATAGTCTTGGCGGGCGTCGCGCGTCATGTGTGTCGCCAGTGTCAATTTAGTAAACGGCGTATTGATCGCATTCAACAGCCAAGCGTGACACATCTGAGGACTAAGAAAACATCCTCCTTCCCGATCTATGACGTGCTTTGACACAAGGCAATAAACATACGAAAATAAGTATAGAAGAAAAGGTTTCGATGGCTATGTGTCGCAGTCGAGCGGTCGTTTGGGCACGTCATTTCGAGAATACGTACATTAATTAAAATTCATAATGTTATGATTTCTTATAAGTGGGCGTTTTGTGTTTATAAATTGCAGATTCACTTTAAAAAACATGAATAATTATTTTATAAGCATAAGCATATTATTAAGATTATATAAACAATGCTTTTAGTGTTGTCAAGTGGCTGTATTAAAGGAGGCCATTTGAAGCGTATTGCTTATCTTCCGAACCAATACAATATTCTATTATGTCATAATTTTTAAATAGTTTACGAAGAAATTATTTTATTATACGTTTATTGGATACTAGAATATAAACCCATTCACAGAGAGCTGTTTTATGAGCCGGATTTTGATTATTTTGGTCTATTGGCCGATTCCAAAAAGAACCTTTTTTCCAGTATGAGAAATTGGTGCTCAGGGATAGGCAACAGGTAAAAATATATATTAGCCCAATGGCCTCTCGCTCTTTCTTGAAACAAGTGAGTCTGTGTCTGAACTGACTGTTATGACTGAACTACATAGCTAAGCGCCAAGTATTCGTAGGCCACCCCCATAAAGCTTGACGATTTTGCCAATCGTATTTTTAATTTACGCCATACAAAGCTTCACACATTTTAATCGCTTAGTATATACGTATACGACGGCAACACTAACAAATCCATGAATCCACGGCATATGTTTGTCTCATGCATGCAGGTTAATATTACTAGAAATCGAACACGTCCCAACCGTAGAGTTTTCGAATGTTGCTACCTGTAAAATGTGGGATTGCGCTGAGAAAGACTCCATACGTTTTAAACACTGACATTGTTAACTGGTAATATTAATAATAATCCGGGTGCAGCTTTTAAAACAGAATATATTTCAATATCTTTCAAGCACCCACGCACGACATTATTATAGGACGAAAACGACACGAAATTAGTTTGTTAATAAATGGGTAATTATGGATGAACATATTAATGAATGATATATATTATGTACATGGGACACTCTCCTGTGAAAAACCGATTCTCCTGGCATTTTAGTCTGGATCCATGTACGTAAAAACCGAGATCACGTGCTATTAGAAAAAAAACAGTGGCACAGATATTACGTCGCCTAATCTTACATTGTAATGTTATGTGTTTGATTCCTGTCGGGTCACCATTTTATCATTAAGATGAAATTAATGGATTTGCATTCGAATTCTGTCGATCAAATGCAAAAACAAGCCCATTACCCATATCTATACATACATACATTTCATTACAGGGTTGGTTTTGAGACTTTGTCGCCAGGAAACAAACCCGATCATTATGAAATGTTCCCAATAAATAGTGTTAGTCAGACTAAGTATTTGTGGTTATTTTCCACTTGGCCGTATTATAATTTCATGCCGTATTATCCGGCACAGTCTAGCCCGGCGACGCAACACAAGGCTAGCATTCTTATTCTTTTTTATTATAGTCGTCTCTTACATTATTATATATGTTTACTCTACGAGTACATTCATGTCGGATTCTATTTAATAGAGTGTACCTATATGTATGGGCGTATATCTATTTATTGAAAATAAATAAATAAGCGTTTATACCTCGGAATTTATGAAATTATTGTAATTGACTCAAACTATTTAGTTATCGGCATCGACGTAATATTACTATTATTAAATAGCTGGAGAGAAGAAAGCAACGGTTATAAAAAGGTAGGGAGAATTTGCGATGTCGGAACGATGTACGTTATGCTTCTAGAGTTAAATATGCAGATTTACTGAACATTTTTGTTGAGAGAATTATCTTAGCTTATTGTATCTAGCAATCTTCTCACTATCTTCATTAATGGCGTCCGCCTCACTATAGAATTTTAACGAAATAATTAACGTTATTAATTACTTCATTAAGTAAGCATGGAATAGTCCAGAAACATACAAATACCGCATAGAACTGCTTCTTATTTGTTTAGTTGTATGTTAAAGGAAAGGGGACCGGCTTTCTTGGCTATAATAAGTCGCATAAGTAATGGTTATGGCGTACAAAAAAAAACAATGGAGGAGCAGTGCGAGGTTGTTATTACAAGGCACACGCATATGTTTACGATAAATTACTACGAGACCAGGGAAAAAACATTACGGATCGCGGTCCCTCAGTATGGAATGTCTCTAGGAGCGCGCGGTGAGGATATTATTGTAAAACGGGGTGACTTTGTCTAACACGGATAAACTTTGCCTACCATGATATTTTTTTATCGTGTAAAAAACAAGACTCATTCCTAATTATGATGTCATCAAATACTTAGTTATTTGAACTTTATATCGCAATTATAAATAGGATAGAAACGAATTTACTGCGTGAAGTTTTAAGCACCCGACGTATCGGCGACGTTGCAGCCGCCGTTGTCTATGGTAGACTGAAAGAACTGTCATTCCGTTATTCTGCGGGTAGGCCGCATACCGCTGCCGCCATTTGAGAAGCACAATTTATAAACTATGTATCCCGTTGTTCGTACCATCTCTTCGGCGCTGATTAGGTAAGCCCAAACACGACTGATACTCTACTTCAAAAATGACTATTTTCTACAATGAGATTAATTTGGCGGTTACTTTATTACTAAAATGAACTGCTATCGGACAAAGACTTGAATGAGTAATAAATAAATTTCTACTAAGCTGTAAATAAAGTAATCGACCAATTTATAATCTCACGTTTCTCGAAACATTCCGATGATCATTCTTAGTATTCTTAAGCACTCTTCCATATAATAAAGGAAACGCAAAATACCGTCGGAAATGGACACAATTTAAAAACCACTTAGATTTTGCGACTCTTTGCTCCAGATAAAGGAATTTACAAAAATATTGTTTCAAGCAGCTTATTAAACGATGGAAGCTAAGTATAAGTAAGGACCCCAAAATATCTAGTCCTAATTAAAAAAAACTTTCGCAAAAACAGCCTAAGGCACCGCAGCGCTGACTACCTTTTACTACTTGTACGTCGAATTAATGCTGTCATCTGGAATCCACATGAATATTCTTAAATCTTTATGCTGGAGAAAATCCAAAAATGTTTCCTAATGTACTCATAATTAGTTAATATGGTACCTACCTACCCATTACTGTATTTTCATGCGTTTATTTTAGCATGGTTCACTATAATTATCTTTGCCTTAGAAGAAAATGTCTGACTATGACCTACTTTTTAAAGTAATTCGAGGAAAATTCGACAACCCTAGTTTGATAGCTAAAGTGAGTCTATTCGTGCCCGATAAGTGTATACGTGCTCGATTGCGCCATCTGTCTGCGGAGCCGTTCTTGTGTACCAACGTTTTGTAATTATTTCAAAACAGATGTTTTTTTTTTGTGAATTTTGGGGATTGATAAATTGCCAGGTCGTAAAAGAGGTGTTTCTCATTGTTCTTCCTGAATTTTGAAGGTTGACAAACTGCAAGAGCGTAAAAGGCTTCTTAAATGATATCCATCAATTAGGTCACTTATCTAAGCGTACATTTATGTATAAAATACAAACCAAGATATTTTTTTTTGTTTAGAGGGATAGGGTATTGGCTAAGTTTTTAAAACATGTTGACGTTTATTAATATTCATGATGATGATTACTAAACTATTTGACGAAAGGTTTATAAAAACCTATTTGAGAATATTTTTAAATTTACATATTTTTTTAATAATAAATATTTTGTTCACATTTTTTCTTTATTTAAAATTACTTTAGGTAACACTAATTTGGACATCATAAACTTATTTGAAATAATGATAATAATAATACATATGTATTCTTTTTAGTAAATCTTTTTAGTACTTCTAAATCACATTTAATAAAAAATATACTTCGGTCCTCCCAGATTGGTGATCCGAACCACTCTGGTCTGCGCTGTATAAACAGAGTCGTGATATTGTAGCATCCACAAAAGAAAAAAACTATATCAAAAAATGTCACCCCCCTTTACGGTACTATTTCTGTGTGCTTCGGCAACAGTAGTATTTATTAACGAAGTACGCGCCTTCCGCATCAGCAAAAAGCGACGTAGAAACGGGAATGTGATACAATTAAGATGGGAGTAAATTCCACCTCGTGCTCCTTGAAATGAATTCAGCAAGGAGATTGCATTGTAAACAATGAGAGTTCGCATTAAGTTAGTATATAGCTGTATTCGTGAAATATGATTGCCATCGCTCAAGATATTTGAAGCTTGCAGCATGTTGTAGTATGTATTCAGATTTGCGCTATCAGTTTTGCAACACTGAAACTTTCTAGATGTGAAGCAATATGAAATCGGCGTCAAAATGCAGTTTTTGGGTATTTTTTGGAATTTGACAGCAAGGCATACAAAATAGGCTAATTTATAGTACCTTTTACCAATCGATATGCTGGAATAATTAATTGGAATAATATTAGGAAATTATAACCTATAAACATCAATACATTCTCCAAAATTGTTCCTGAAATAATTAAAAAAAATGAAAATGCTTATTACAATTACCTTTTTAGGACATTAGATTGTCTATTTTTAATCATATTTTAAATGGCCTAAAATTACACTATTTTTATCTATATTTACATATATATACTCATTATTATGTTATTGTGAGTACTTTAAAATGAATGAAAATTGGTGTGTCTGGTGTGGGAAAAGACTCATCCCATTTTGTTATGGCAATTTTGCGTAATGCTCTATGAATGCAATATAAGCTAAATATTTTTTTTTTATAACAAGCAAGATAGTTTCAGTTGCTTGCATATTTTCCTTGATTTATTAAAATAACATTTTGATATCAGATGATCGGGAGTATGACTAGAACAATAATACTGGGTGTATTAGGTACGATAAACAAAGTGGTATTTTAAATTAAACATAAACTTAGAAAGCGGCACTTAAAGATGATGAATCAAAGCTCCATTAGTGTACAAATCACCCTTGCCTCATCCGTTTTGCTAATTTTCCCCTTTTCCTTAATTACGGAAGGATAAAGATCACGAGCAAATTAACAAAACTACCGCCAAGACGATTAATCATTCAATCTCCATTAATGCTTTAGAAAGACTGAAATCTACTCTGATATAAGGGCACTTTTATACATGCCTTATATCGATCCTATAAAATACTTTGCAATAATTTTTTTTTTATATTATATAAATATCCTGGGAAATCGAAAGTATTTTTAACCATAATATAATACATTAATTACTCTAACAGACAAATTATCAATTGTTAGGGAATTATTTAAAGAAATAACAACTTTTCCAACCGATGGGAATAATTCATAACCTATATATAGCAATCAATTATGAAATTTCAAGTTCGCCACGTGATCATATCGAGAGCTAAAAATCAGGCCGACAACATTACGAAAAAGTATTTTTTCCAGAAGAGACGTTTTTGTGTTAAAACATTACATTTTCGGATTTACATTAACTTAACTGAAAACAAAAGACAAATACAGATAATATATGTATTTTGATTTAATATATTGTATTTTACCTATTGCCCATAAGATTAATTGGGTCTATTCAATAATTGTCATCATTCTCCATTTTTCATCCTGTTTCGCAGTCTCAACTTCATTATAGTTACTAAAAATCGAATGGAAAGATATTTAGTACTATAGGATTATTAACACTCCAACCGCAGGAGACGCTCACTGAGCGTTCAGCTCTTTCAATACGATTCTGCTGAGTATGCTATCGCGTTGCATATAATTTCCTAGTTATTACTTCGCCATTTCCTAGTCGAATCTTTTTCTGTTGCTCTGTAACATCGAGAGTCGCATTTTACACGTTATCGAGTCGCAGAACCGACGGGAACGGACAAGTTACGACCTGTATCATAGAATATAGACCAGGCGTCGCCTAATTTACATTAATTTGTACAGAAGTAATAGTTAAGATTATGTATTTTGTTCAGTTTATTCATTAGCGTAGATTCTCAATATGTTGAAACCTGAAATATGTTCTTGTGACGAGACTGATGGGGCTCAATAAAGTGAAAAATTATGAATAAGTTTTCCCCTCTGATTCTTCCCTTGAACGCGATATTTGCATTTACCGCATAATGTACGCTAAATTCAATAACATTTCACTTGGAAATTTTAGTTGCTATTTAGTATGCTATCGCGTTGCATATAATTTCCTAGTTATTACTTCACCATTTCCTAGTCGAATCTTTTTCTGTTGCTCTGTAACATCGATAGTCGCATTTTACACGTTATCGAGTCGCAGAACCGACGGGAACGGACAAGTTACGACCTGTATCATAGAATATAGACCAGGCGTCGCCTAATTTACATTAATTTGTGCAGAAGTAATAGTTAAGATTATGTATTTTGTTCAGTTTATTCATTAGCGTAGATTCTCAATATGTTGAAACCTGAAATATGTTCTTGTGACGAGACTGATGGGGCTCAATAAAGTGAAAAATTATGAATAAGTTTTCCCCTCTGATTCTTCCCTTGAACGCGATATTTGCATTTACCGCATAATGTACGCTAAATTCAATAACATTTCACTTGGAAATTTTAGTTCTTTTTTTTTTGTTTCAGTCCTTCAATACAATCCTTTCACTTATTTTAAATATCAAGTAAAATTGACCCTTGATTTTATATTTTTTAAAAATCGATCGGGAAGTCGCCCGCGGTCGGATGGTTTAAAACCGACGGGTTTCTCCTCAAAGATGCTTTATCTTGGCAGGCACATATCAATAAGTCCAGTATACTTATTCTCTATGGTTTGAAGCCTTTCTAAGCTACAGAGATCTCTTCCAGTAAGCATCAAGTAATCGATTGTTCAGTCTCTGTTAGGTTTTGTTGATCCTTTATAATGCAGATATATGCACTATATGCCAAAGAAGCTTTTTAGGACAAACTAGACAAGTGAAACACCGCTTCTGTGCTTAATGATTGGATAGTAAAGATATTACCACTCCTTCTCCATATTAAGTACTGTTAAAATATAACCCCACTTTCCCATATTATCTAAACAAAAAATAAAAATTTCTCTGATAGCCATGGTCAGCCCCTTCGGTTAACATACTTTTAATTCTTCTTTGTACCCCATCTTTTTACATTTACTCTTTTTTAGTTCTTGCAACCCGGTTTTGCAACCAGTTCCATATTTTATTAGAAATGCAACTTTATCATATTTATTTACTGTAGAAAGCCTTTATTTGATTGTGTGATTTAAATGTAGAAACCATTTTTCTCCCGAAACTTAATTAATCACCTCCTTCGCCTTCACATCCCATTGTCCTCTCTCTTATGGTTGGATATTCTTTGTTGTTGATTTTTATAATATGTATGCTTCTTTTTGTAATTACTCTTATTCTGTTTTAAATATTGTCTTCAAAATACTCATAACTAAAATTAGTGTTGGCTGTAAAATTCTACACTTGGTCGTTAGGTCCGCCCATTGTACTGATAGTCTATATGTTATCCAATAAAACGACTCAATCATAAATATAATTTATATGACAACGATGGAAGCAAAAAGAAAGTTTTAAAGAATAATTAAATAATTAAGTATTGGATTATTATAAACTAGTCTGGACGTTTAAATATTTTAAATTAAATGAATTTAAAAAAAACTTATATATTTTACATTCAGTAATTTGTAATTTGTTTTTCAGTAATTGTAATTCAGTAATTTGTTTTATATTTATCATCCTTTATCTTACTGTAAAGTAAAATGCAGGATTGTTTTGTTTTATTTATATCTTAATATTTTTCAGATTCCACTCTCTTATTAAAAATAAGTATTTCATTCTGAATTGAATTTATTCACTGACAATTTAATTTTCCATTCCTTTTTCAGCATTTTTATTATTTTGTTCATAAATGATGTAATGATTATTTAAATTTTTCAATATAATAATAGTGAATTCTTTGACGAAAGTATATATACGGTTTTAATAAATACAGTATTGACCAAGTATATACAAAATTAAATGTTTACCTTAGAAAAGATCCCGGTCTAAAATAATGACATTTCCACTGAACTATGCGATGTATTAATTATGTGGTGTTAAAAATATTGTTGTGCATATTACCTAAGTTTTGAAATTGTATACTAATAACATGACATATTTAAATTATTACAATAAATAAATAAATGAAATAAAATAAATTTTAGAAGCCGAATAAGGTATCATTTCAATTTTGTCCATTTTGACGTTTTGACAACTTTTAAGACTCAAAATGACACATTGACAAAACTGTCGAGTTTAAGACCCAAAATGACACATTGACAAAACAGAGCAATCGAGTTTCTTTTGCATTCATATGTTATACTTGATATTGGGTATGTGCTTTGTTTAAATAAATAACCAATATTGGCAATTTACGGTTACGTGTGAATGGATCTTTACGAGGTTTTCCATCCTTTCGCAGATACGGTCCATTTTTTCCGGGCCCGCGGCTGCAGAGCGAGTGCCTTGGCCTGACCGCCGCGAGATAATGCCGTCGCCATGGCAACGCCCTCCCAATTTTCCTTGAGAACGGAACGGAGCTGCCTAAGTAGATCAATGGATCGGCGAAGTGCGCGTGAGCTTGTATGGCGACCGTATCTACGTACGCCTTAGCTTAATGCATTTTGTTTTGTTTTGACGCCAACACACGCGGATATAACAAAACGCACCGCGTTTCAAACACGTATCACATCGCACCGGGTACCAAAAGATCTGAAGGTGGCCAAGTGCTCACCACCCTAACCGAAACCGGGTGAATCCAGTCTTACTACACATTTGCCACTCTGTGCCTCAAGTTAATTGGCATCTACGGTTCCGTGCAGCTTGGTCCGTATGACTTGCTCGTTACCTTGGGTCAGCTCAACTCGCGTTTCAACTCCCATCCGGCAGCCTCCTCGACGAGGGACACACTTAAAAAGGACTCTGTTTCCACTATCATTGTATCGGATCCTCGGGCGCTGCTGGGCAGCTTGCGTGTCGTGCGGCATTAGCCGATCATCTTTGCATTCCGGCGAATCACGGGAAGGGGAGGGGGGTCTGGAAACAATCTGATAAGTTTTCTAGGGAGCGGGGGTGGATGTCGATCTGATGTCACCCACTCTTGAAACAATCTGTTAGCAAACCAATCCCGTGTCGTATTGACGAGCAAAGGGCACTACCGTCCTCGATAAATTCAAATTTAATATTTGCTAACATCACGTAGGGGACTTCGAATCTGCAACCAGACTGCAGGACGGAGAAATCCGGCCCAGTCTGGTAGTGATGGTGTGAGGTCGGCCCGCTGCTTTTACTTCCCAGCGCTTCGCGATAAGGCGTGAGACTCTCATGGGGTCGTCGGTGGAGCTAAATAGTGGTCTGTCCTTAGTCCGTTATAGTCTTTCTTGTTCACTCCATGGGAGATAGAACGACCTAATTCGCTCGCTGTGATTAACATTCACCCTTGTTATGTTTCATTAAAAAATAAGATATTGATATAATAAAATATAAACTGGATTGGCCATAGTGTCTAAAATTAACATAAACCTAGTCAGAAAAGGCGTCCGAAACCATAAGGTTGGCTACTGTCCCATCTACCATACTAGAATATATTAAAAATAGTAAGATAACAAAAAAAAAATGTAATTTCCTCGCTTACAATATCTAGGTAGATGTTTTAAAAAATGTAAATGAAGGGATGGCAGTTAACGAAGACGATACTGTCAATGTGGTTGTAAATGGATTATTGAAGCGGATTTAAGTTGAATCGTACTCGGAATATCAAATACATTTTAAAATATCATGGAAAAGGAAAAAATACAGAATTCATCAGCTACGCTGTTAGAAGAGACGAATAGGAGGACCGAAAAAATGTTAAGACACATCTGCCAAATTACATTAACAATAGTAGCTGAACAGTGTTTTGGTTTAATAAACGAAGAGTACGAAAGAAAGGTGGTGGTAAAAATGAGGTAAAAAATGATTACGAAATGCAACTAAACCTTTTTTTAGTGGAAGTGGTTAAAAAGCTCATCTAATTATTTGTAATGGGGAAGGTCTACAGGACAGAATATAAAAGAGAATTTGGTTCGAAAACCTCCTTAACGAAAGAATCGAAATTAGCTGCGCTTAGGTTTACAGAATGTACATTTACAGCATTAACATTTTCAGCATCGTTATTTACGCCTTCTAGATTTTCAGCTAGAGCCCTTCCTGAGGATCTATGTATGTATATATGTATCGATATATGTCACCTTGGAATATAGATTCCTGATATTGGAAGGTTCAGGCAGTTAAAGCATTTGGACAGAATGGATAACGAACTACCATTAAAACGCATTATTCGTGAAAACACGGAGAGTGCATGAATTACAAACATTGCAAAGGCTTGGTTCTGGAGCTTGAAGTGAACAAATAGAAAATCAAAGCCCAGGTTAGGGTGGATCAGGAGGTAGATTTTTGACGAAGCTAAGATTCCCAAAGGGCTTACTGGCATATGATATATGTACGTTAATTAGAGCATTTTGTTCGGCAACCTCCTTAATAGAGGCGTCAAGATTCGCAGCGTTTAGATTTGCAGCTTCTTGATATACAGCTTCTAGAGTTCTAGGTAGAACCCTTTACTGGGGATCCATGTTAACCTACTGATTGGAGACGCCTTTAAAAGATGATAGCGAGTGACGTCACTTATGCCTGCGCAGTGCGGCATCTCGTTGAAAGTGGCACACCTTCGTGCGCGACCTGGGAAATGCATCGTCATCAGATCGGTGTGTGTGCAAGCATATGATCGCCTGGTAATAACATACATTACCATGCGGTAAGTATGTTATATTTCAACGCGCCGTGACCGCGTACCAAAATGAAAAACTATCATTTGTGTACAAATCGCACCTTCCCCTTCCTCGTCAAACTCTATAATCTCTCGTTTTCGAAGCTTCCGACTATTATTAATTCTAGGAAATTATTTCGAAAGCTGAGGCGTAGAAGTCGTGTGGTTATATTAATTTTGAGGTGCGATTTTCTTTACTTTCTGAGTCTGTCTGTAGATATATTTATCGAACAGTATTTACTTGTCTCTTATTGACACTGGACAAAGCACTTGGAGACTTCATATTTTGAGAAAAAAATCTTCAAGTTTATACATTTTCATATGTTATTTCGCGACACAACAGTGTATTCTTGAACTTTCTCCACGAAGTGTTATTGATTTTAAATTCTTACCTCTTGATTCTTTTTAAAACATCAACATCGTGTTTCTCCAATTCACTCGGATTATTTCTTTGTCTCATTCTCTCTCTCTCTCTCTCTCTTACTTTCTCTCTCTGATTCTTTATTCCATAGTCCACTCCAGCCGCCCATAATAGATAGAGATGAAAGCGATAGTGCTCATCTCTTATCAAGATATAATTTCTTTAACGGAGTACCTTATCGATGGATTGTATCTCGGTCCGGAGTTGTTATTTCCCCACCAATGTACCGGTAATATCGCTGTCACGAAAGAGCGGCGTGATTTTTGTAATGGTTACTTAAAGACGTAGGTACGTATCGAACGGAGGTAATAAGATGAACTGCGCGGATCGGGCACATCAGGAAATGGAGGCTGGGAATGCAGCAAGAGATTAGTTCAACGAGAAAAACGTTTCTAAGACGTGTTGAATGAAAGCTAGCAATGTTTAGCAAGCACACATATCGAAAGACCAGTGCTAATGTTGTACGTAGTCATAAAGATGCTACTAATCAAAATTAAAATAGAAGCATTTCAAAATGTATTTTTTTATTATTAATTATTATGAACGCACGTCTATATATATAAACTTATGTATTATCATATTATATTTTATTATAATATTTTATTTAGGTACTAATTTATAATCGTATTATTTACGTTTTCATAGTATAAATTTATATGACGTATATATTAAATCTAACTATAATTATAATATTCATAGAACTTACAGTACTTAGATTGTCAGCAAGGTTAGTTTTAAAATATGTTCTCTTAATAGATACCATTTGTCCTCTCGACAGGAATTAATAAACCACATTAGTACCACCACAATACTGCCTAATTCCAAGCGAGATAGCAAACCATTAGTATGCCAAAGAGATAAATCTCGTTTCCGAGCTAATTTTTTAACAATATTATAATTATATATTATGTAACATATATTTTAAATAAACTTGTCGAAAATATTTTGTATTAAGATAAGATTTTTTTGTAATTTGCATATGAATTTAAGGATTAATTAACTACTAAATCTAAGCTAAAGGTTAAAGGTTAAAGCTAATGGAGAAAGTTTTTAAAAGACAAGGAGCCAATTAATATTATCTCCTTTCTATTCGTCGATTGACCTAACACAAATGGAACCCTCAACAGATTAGAGAAGTAATTACTTAAAAAGCATGGTACATCATATTCTGAACATTAAAGGGCATAATAATTACGTATCGAAACCTGTATACCAAATTAAAAATTGATAACTTTATGTAAATAATAACAAAATAATAATAGCTATGATTTATACATTTGTCTGTTATTTCATATATTATTATTTTATACCGTATACGGTATAAAATAATAAAATAAAAAGTTTGTTTTTGCCGTTTATTATATGTAGGTAGTTATTAAAAATAGCGTCGCATCTAGCCTTAGATTTTCTTTAATATCTTTACACGGCCGGGTGGCATAGTGGTTAGGTACCCTGGTCTTACATTGTAAGGTTCTGAGTTCGGTTTCCGGCTGGGTGGCCATTTTCCGTTGGGGTAAAGGTAACGAAATTGCATTTTAATTCTGTATATAGCAAGACATAGACTTACACACGTGTTACACGCACACATACATATAAGCACTTTATAGTAAGGTTGGTTATAAGAAATTGTCGTATGATAATAAACCCGCCGATGTAAATTTCACGATAAAAAGCAGAAACAAACAAACAGACACATTTTTAACACGCTTTTATTAGGTCGACCTGTATGTAACTATGCAATGGAATCTAAGGTAACTAATTTAACCATCTTCCAAGGAACGTAGCGTCATGAAAATTGGAAGCTGTATGTAGTTCTGATGACAATACAATAATATGGTACTGTCGAACTGATCTGATGATGGAGTCGGAAGATATGAACTGGAACTTCATGATGGAAAATCGTATCATAGCTGTGTTTGGACTTGTTAGAAAAGTCTTGGAATGAACTTTGACCACGATTAGGTTTCAAGGTCTGATGATGAAGCCGGAAGATAGGCACTGGCATTCCATGATGGAATGTCGTATCATAGTCGTGTTTGCACTTGTGAGAAAGGTCACGCAATGGAATTTGAACACGATCAGGTTTCAAGGTTATAAGAAACCTTTTTTGGTTTTTACGTGCATTTATAACAGCGTGTTTTTAGTGTTTATTTTAAACTATTAATTTATTCAAGAATGATTTTTTTCCCTTGATATTTAGCTTTTTTGCTAAAACTTTATTTCTGTGTAACTCCACAATACGCGCAACCTTTTCGTTACTTTTTCGTATAAGCTATACGCGATTTGCTATTTTATCCGCTAATGCGGAAAGCTCATTCGCCTGGCGCTTCAGCTAATATTGTTATACATTTTCCGCTCCAAATACTTGCGCAGCGTCCGCGCGCTTTGGAAATTCAATCACTTTTGTTATTCTAACGCCGTGGGCTGGACGCATTACCATATCAGAACAATAAACACAAACACACGTAATGTAACAAGCAGAATCACATGCAGACAAAAACAAAGAGCGATTTCAGCCCCCCGGAGGCGGCCATTGCAGATCGATACTACAAATAGCGAAGGCTGTGTGTTATGCTGAAACTTTGTTAGATGTTATCCACTAGCTATCTGATATGAAGGCGAAATATATCGACAGAAGAAAGTATTGTGTTTGACTTGGGAATATGTATGTGTCACACAGCAAAAATCACTTGAAGTTGTAGCAAAATAAAGAATATACGTGTACATATTCAAACTTTATTAAAATGAAGGTTAAAGTATATATGTAGCTATTTAAACCTGTTGCTTATCTGTACTTCTAAACAGGATTAATACGAATTTACCGCGTGAAGTTTATAGTACCCGATATTTCGGCCATGCTCCAACCATCGTTTTCTAGGGAGGACTACCCTGGACAACGGCGGTTGCGAAACGCCGACACGTCAGGTGCTACAATCTCACGCGGTAAATTCGTTTTTATCCTATTTATAATGTCAAGCAACCGCGAGCTTTTGTTACACGACTGCCCAACAAAGAAGGAGAGCTATGTGTCCGTGGTTCATCTATGTATGTTTTTCGTTTTTTTATTCCAACATAACTTCTAAACGCTCTAACTGATTTAGAAGTATGTGTTATTGTTAGGATTGTTATATCATTCCGAGTGTCATAGTGTACCTTATCAATACAATAAAATACAATACAATCAACTACTCCAGTAGATAGGCATTCCTACACAAAATTAAATACTTAAAATTTAATTATTAAAAACATAACTATCATGATAGTTGTCAAAGCTGTAATATTATATTCAATATTACCTACTCACAAATAATCAAAATATACTAATGTCATTTAATAGTAAGAGAGAATAATATATTAAAATAGAAATGCAAATTCTATGTAGAATAATCAACGTAAAAAATGGTATTGTCAATCCAGCAATATGCCTTCACATTTTTAAACATAAATAGATGTATAATAAATTATATGAGAAGTAAAATGTCAGCGATCATAATACCGTTATGTTTAAAATTTTACAAATTTTACTAATTATCAACATGGAAAATAAACTCGGAATTTTCAAAATCTCTTATACCATAAATTGGGTTTCTTAGAAAAATATTTATAATTATGTTTTTAAATTGGTCCTCTCCAAGGCTTTTCATTTGGTCTGAAATCTTATTATAGTAGGACATTTTTTTATGGATAAAACATCAAGTAAATAGTTGTCTAAATATCCAAATCCCGAAATGTCAATAAATGTACATAAATATATTGTGTTTAGTATTAAATGATAGGCCTGATTGAGTATTTCCAAAAATAAATATTAATCTATATGGATAAATACAGAAACGACAAATATATCATAAGAAACCGTAATAAAAATTATTATTAGTACCTACAGTAGTTCTTTTTTGTAAAGGCAGTCGTGTTCTTTATTTCTTTTAATATATTATATATTTAGTTGTTATCCGTAGTGTTAGGCACAATATGAGACTTGAACGAGTGTAGTTCATTATTTTTTTAATGAATTGTATTGTTTACATGTAAAGTGAAAATGAAAACAAAATAATTATGTATTTTTAGGACTACCGGTTGTCTGGAAGAAAAGTTCCAGAAAAATTAACCTGTAATTACTACCCTATCATGTGGAATATTAATTAAACAAAAGCTGGTAACTTATACAACTATATTTTGTCTAAACAGAGGATATTAATTTAATAACTACTCGTATATTGTTCTTATTTTGCAAATACGAAAATTTTATTAAATGTATTGTACAATTTTAGGCGTGTTTGAGGCGTGTGTCTACACGCTTCAAATGATTGCTTTCCTAACTTTAATTTTAGCGAAATGCCTGAAGTTGGGACTGCAATAAAAGTCTCGATAAGCCCAGACGAGACAAAGGCAAGCACCGCGCCGCGACGGGTCTGTTTACATAATAGTTTATTGGATAAAATCATGTGACGGAGCTTATGGATAGATTAATTTCTATTGCAAAAACGTTAATAAAATAAAATATTAGGCGAAATACGGCATCGCCGGTAATGACAAATACCTCCTGTTTTATGTTTAATTTAATTTAGTACACAGGCTGAAAAACAGATGTATTTCGGCCAGATGATTGACAAAAATCTCATTGGGTCTCATCTTGGTTCGATCTTCAGTCTCGTCTCGAGTCTCGAGCATCAGAGTCGCATCTCATCTCGTGTGTCAAGACGGAAGTCAGCCTTAGTCTGAAAACAAGACGAGAGTCGAGACTAGTCTCATCTCGTGCCCATCACTTGATTTTGTCAAATGACATATTTTAAAAAAGAAGTTGGATGTTATTATAACTATCGATTATATAGCGTATTAGATTGCTCGATGCAGTGGCCTAACTAAGCCGGTGCAAAATGAACGTAACTACAATTTTGACATATACAACAAAGTACAAAAACGATTTTGAAGCGACCTTTCGAAGTCACACGTATTACAATTATTACATTGTGTTAAATCCTTAATGAGTGAAATTGCAAAACTTTCAAGTATTTTTAAGATTACTGAATCATTTATTATAACAGACAATGCTATGAGAGCCAGTTTGCTGAAGTTTATTCTTTACTAATATTATTTCTAACCATTTCTGTTACATGCCAGCAGCTGAACGTTTGTTTTTGATTCCGCAACATGTTCGGGGCAATGCCTCCAAGTGAATACGCCGATTTATAATGTAGCTGCAATATAAATTTGCAATGTAGCTAGGTATACAGAAATTACTTCCTATCTGCCATAATTAAGGTAAAAAGGAAAAGGGGCCTTTTGTTAAATTTTGCACCGGGGCCCATTTATTGTAGTTACGCTACTGGCTCAATGTCGTACTACGATTTGGTGACAAGATTTTACTATGAAAATTAATTAATCTTATCTTATTATGGCGGCGCAATGTAGATGGCGCTCTTGACACCCCTATACGGCATAAAATAATAATATAATAGGAAATAAATGTTAAAATCATAACTCGTATTATTTTAATATTATGTACATAAAGATGTTCATTTTTAATTTAGTATACGGATTTCAATATGTAATAATACGCCCATTAATGTTCATATAGACTAATATATGGCGTTATATCTCTCCGTATTATTCATATCAGCCTATATTAAATCAGTATTCAGCATCTTAAAATGCCATAGAATGCACTAATAACCGTATGTTATTATTGTTATCATTGGTTAAATTATTGAGTTTTTATAATCAAAAAGTCCACTATATTAAAACTACATTGGGCCCGATTGCGTTTCTTTGTGAACTAAAACTGAAATTAGTTCAAGCGAACGAGATAGAGCAATACGTTAGAGCGGAATATGAAACGAACGATCGTCGATAAAAACTACCTATCAAACTTATACTCGTCCGAATAAATTTGAACACATTTCGTGCGGTGTTAGCTTCATGCCTAATCTTTTGCGGGTAGTTTTAATGCGAAAAAGTGACAATCGTTCATTTCACATTCCGCTCTAACGTATTGCCTTGTTTCGTTCACACGGACTAATTTACAATTTTAGTTCACGAAGAAAAGCCCATTATCAGTGTTGTTATATACGGTCAAAAAAGTTTCTATTAGATTCGCCGTCAAGTCTATCAGCGCCACCTGAATTTCGCCGCCGCAGTAGGATTGCCAAATCATACTATGCAGTTGAGCAATCTAATACCATATATAATCAAACTATGCAACCTGTCTGTGCACCTTTATATTGATATTACGAATATAGGAATTTTCTATAATGCTTATAAATAATCGTTAAAAAGTATAATAAATGATCACATTACATAATAATATTAAAGTATTTGAAAAGGTATTATAAGAATATTTTGAAAAATGAAAATAATATAGAAAACTATCTCGCTAGTTGCCCTCTCTGGGGAGTTAGAATCAGTGCCCGGCAAATAATAATATATTCCCGAAGTAATCGGCAGTTGTGGCGCCCAAGACATCGCGACTTAGACTTTAGAGGCGGGCGCCCCCGTGTCGCTTTGAGCTGCCGCATATCTGGGTTAGTCGCCGCCATAAATGTACGGCATAATGTCACCACTAGTGTCCGCCCACGCAGATAAATGCCTTGCAAAATGCCGTATCGAACACTAAAATACCCAACTGAATGCGATTGCATTGGCTACGTATCGTGCCGCCTAGATAGAATATGAAAATGAAGCCATTATTACTTAACTTGGCAAAATGGCTGCGGAGGCAGTTTTGCCAAGTTAAGTAATAATGGCGTTTTGACAGTTTTGCCAAGTTGAATAGAAGTATAGAGTGCCGCTGATAATACACATACTTACACCGAAGAATTTTGCATATTTTGTTAGAATAGCGCAAATCGTATTGAGGTATTATTGATTTAAAATATAACACTATTTGCAGAATAATTACACATAATAATAAGCTTTATTAACAATTTTATAAACATGAACTTTAGAGTAGGTATAATATTACATTAAAATTAAGCAACGTTAAAACTATTTAAATTACTATACTACTTGACACCGGTATTAAGATTGTCTTGCTGATCCGCAAAGGCCTCCCCTAAAGCTTGCCATACTTTCCGATTATGGGTCATCCGCATCCAAGTAACTCCTGCAGTTTTTCGAATATTGTCCTCCCATCTAAGGCGCTGCCTTCCTTTTTTTGTTTTATGTTGTCTTGGACACCATTTGGTTACTTCCTTAGCCCATTTTCTTTGTTACTTCTTACCATATAACCCGCCCATCTCCATTTGAGTTTTCTTATGCAGTATGGGACATCATTAGGTTTTGTTTGCTTCCGTAATTTTTCTAGTTTTATTTTGTCTCTTAACTTAACTAGATAGTCTAAAGTTTGCGTATATTTTGTTTCGTTAGGTTGCATGTTTGACACCCATAAATCATGATGGGTAAAATGCATGAATCAAATATTTTTTTCTTATCTTAGAGTGGTATCTAATTCCATATGCATGGCAGCAACTGTTTGACACATATTGCGATCAAGTAGTCATATCGCTATAGCGATAAGTCCGCCATTTGTGCATAAATTGTCTTCTTTTATAAAACCAGTGTACTATTAATTAAGTTATGTTTTATAGCACAATTAAGTTATTCTGTTCGAAAGCTATTCTATTGATCTTTTTGATATTTTATCAATATAACTCGAAGAGCGCTAAAACTCCATGTGTATTAGCTTCGTCGAGAATCGTTACCTAACCTACTATTTCGATCTACACTGAATTTTGGTTTTCTAGTGGTTTACTCCATGTGCGTCTTCAACAGTAGAATCAAGGCATCGCAGTTTTAGTGGTCCAACTTTACGATGTCCTTTGCTTTTCCAAACGAAAATATCGATGATTTGCGGCTTGTGATCGCAACAGACAGGCATGTGACCGACTATGAGATTCGGACTTCCTTAGGCATGAGGTACAATCAATCCTACACAAACATTTGGATGTGAGAAAGCTGTGCTAGCGCTAAATTTCACAAAATTTGTCTGAGGCTTAAATAACGAGACGCGTCACTTGGTGCAATGCCATGATTATCACATTCAACAGCAGAACTTAGTAACAGGTGACGAAAAATATTTTTATAGCTATGACCCCTAAACACAGCAGCGATCAACCGTGTGGTACTAAAATGAGCCAAACCCAAACAAAGTGGCGCGCGTGCAAGGTGCCACGAAGCGGATGATCGCTTTTTTTAGGAAAACTGGAGACGTGGCTACTGTTGCTTTGGAGAATCGTCGTGCCCTGAATGCTGATTGGAATATGACCGTTTGCTTGCCGGAAGTTATTTGCGAACTGCGTCAAAGCAACCGTAAACGCTGCATCACCTTGCACCATGACAATACCCGCTTTCACACGGCCCAAACAGACAAACGCATTTTTGAAGGCGAAAAACGTAAAACACTTGAGCCATCCTTCATACAGTCTCGACTTGTGACCTTGTGACCTTGGCACCTTGTGAGCTTTATGTTCCCAATTATTAACAACCTTTTACGCAGTCAACGATTTTCATCGCCAGAAAAGGACGTCAAGAATCTGAAAAATATGTGTCGGATATCACTACGGATAAGTGAAATAAATGTTACGAAAATTTGTTTATGCGAATGAATAGTGTATTAACCTTTCGGAAGCCAGTCATTCCACGCAAAATTTTTGAAGCCCTCAAAATTTTGTTTGTTGAAGGTGTGTGCAAGCATACTAGTATATAACGGTGGCTTATTCAATGGCAGGCTTCAATAACAGGCTTTTACCACAGTGTAGGAAGAAATAGAGCCGATAATTAAATAAATACGTATATAATACGGATAATACGAAACCGCCGATCGGCGTGCGTGGCCACCTAGAATTTTGAGAAACAGAAACAGTGAATTGTTTTTCGGCCTTTCATTGTATTTTTTTTTAATTATTCATTCCGTAAAACTTTCAGTGTTTTTCTTGTATGTGCCTAAAACTCCCATAAAAAAAATATTTTCTTTCCTTATCCTAATTTTCCAATGCTTGTATGTATATAAATGTTGTACTTCTGTCCTTGGATCAGATTTATATAAGGACAATCAAGATACACAGCAAAATACAAAGGCGCCTCAAGTTTTTATTCACACCTTTTCCCCCCTCAATAACAAATTGAACTGCCGAAGTCAATCGGAAACTATAGTGCGGAAAAAATGTTCACTCGAACTTAAACAACAAGTAAATATATTTAAAAGAATTAAAAACACGACTACCGTAAAAAAAGTGAAATATTATGTTTTTTACGTATTTTTTATTACGGGTTTTATTACGGGTTTTCTATGAAATATTAGTGGTTTGTGTATTTATCTATATAGATACATGTATATTTATGGAATGTACTTAATCACACCTTTCATTTGATACTAAACACGACATATTTATGTTAATCTATTGACATCTGGAGATTTGTACATTGAGACAACTTATAACTTGATATTTTGACAGTTAAGGTAGGTACCATATGAATTCGGGATGACATAACGATTCTAACTCGGTCCAAGCGTTTAGAAGTTATAGTGGAATAAAGAAACGGAAAACATACATAGATGGACCCTGAACACATTACACTCCTTTTTTGTTGGGCAGTCATGTAAAAATAAGCTGATGAATGCCGCGTTTGGAACCATATAATAAAAAGTTCAATGCGTCATCTACACGAAAATCTCACAATTTATAGATACACGCGTGCGGCGTATTTCAACGCCATCATTATTCGTAGAGCTCCAAAAATCCCAAGAAATAAACGATTCTAATTTATCACTATCCCTCCCGGAGCGTAGCGTCTAGTTGCTTCCGTAGTAAGTGTACAGCCGAGCGAAAATGCTAGAAATTAGACGGACACGGCGAATTAATCCATGATCTCACTAAACAGAGCAGAAGAAGAAAGGAGGAAACGCGAATGACTCGGTATCCTATATCAAAATAAATTTTTTTTATTTTTTTATTTTTTTTAAATTATTTTTAAGGAAACATATATAGGAAAGGAATAATAATATAATAACAAACGAATATTTAAAGCACAGCTCATATTATTTAAAGATTATTTACATAAAGATGTTAATTTTTAATTTGGTATACATGTTTCAATGCGTAATAATTATAGACTTTAACGTTCAGATAGACTAATAGATGGCATTACGAGTATATTTTTGATGTAATCAGCCTATATAAAAATGGGATAGATGGCACTAATAATAGGATGTTATTATTGTTGGATGTAATTGGATGTTTATTTATAATCAGTCCTTTATAAAGAAACAATTCATTATCAATATTATTATATATGGCCAAATAATTTGCTATTAGTTTCGCCGTCAATTCTATCAGCGCCACATGCATTTCGCGGTTTAGAAGATCGATATGATATGTCGATGGTTTGAAAGGATTCTGAATCGTAGTATGGACTTGAGCAATCTAAAACCATATTTATTTATTTATTTTATTTATTTATTTATTTAGTACTTTATTAATATTTTTTTATACATATAGCCACATTATTACCAATGTTATAAAGTAACTCGGAAAAATTTTACACGCAAATGTAGCAAATGGTCAGTGCCCACCTAAAAAGGACTGTAAGGTCCTGTATCTAGGCGGGCCAGAGTAAACAATTAAAATTAGCGATTTAATTTATAAAGAACTAAATTGACTAACGTTTTATTTTTAGAAATAGTAAATGTACTAATTAAAATGTAATATATAATATAATATAATAATCTGTATAAATATTACAATGTATATATCTAATCATATTTATGTAATTATATGGGAAGTACATAGACACCTAAATTCGATTATAATAAATGATAAATATATTATGGTATAAACATATTTATATTAGAATACAATTATATAAATACGATTATAAAAATATTGGGTGAGTTTTGATTAACCGGCATCCTTGAATGGGGTGAATCAGTACAAGCAAATAAGCAACTTTTAATAAAAAAAATGGCAGAAAATAAATGTTTTTTTTAAATTAAAATAAACTTGAAAGTGCTGAGCGCGATGCGCCATCTAGCGGTAGGTAAAATATCGCTAATATTGTTTAATAACGATATTTTACCTACCAATAGACAGCGCAGCGTGCTCAAACGCTTGTCATATTTTTATTTAACAATTAAGTACCTACTATAAATTTTAAATTTAAAAAAAAACTAAAATATTTTTTTTCAGGAAAACATGTTTTTTTGTTTTACCCAAAAATGTTTGTATCAAAAGTTGCTTAGTCGCTCGTATTGATCCCTTGAAGGATGCCGGTTAATCAAAACTCACCTGTATAATCAATGCTTAATAATACAACATATAATACGACAAATCCCGTAAAATAAACGATTCTAATTTATCAGTATTCCTCCCTGAGCATAGCGTCTAGTTGCGTCCATAGAAAGAACGCGTACAGCACAGCGAAAATGCTAGAAATTAGCCGGACACCGCGAATTACGCCATGATCCCACTAAAGAGAGCAGAAGAAGAAAGGAGAGCGGGCAAGGAAACGCCAATTAATAAAAATTCCCCTCCATTAATTAATGTCGACTGTTCATTATGCCGGCCGGGCGCGTTATTATGACGGAGGTTGTACATAATGTAGAAAAATAAAAGAAAGAGCGAGGCGTAAAAACAAAACCGGGAATTTCCGGGCAATAAAGGACGGGGATCGGGGCGGGCGGCGCTCTGCCGCTCGGCGTGTAGCACGCGTTGCGGGGCGGCCTCAATGTGAAACAAAACGGCGCTGCCAACATGGTGATGTGTCCGTCACGAATAATTCGGTCATTTTGACTCTGAAAAAAAAACAGCTGTGTCACTCCAAGAGTTCCCGTCAAGTAGCCAAAGTCTTATTAAATCTGAATAATAATTTCATAAATGAAATCGATGAGCGCCCTCTCTCCACCGGCGAACGAAGTTTCAGTTACACAACGGTCTCGAGCGGCACGGTTCTTTTCTCAGCTAGCCACGGGCGGCTCGGCGTTATTATTTAAATAAAATATATGGCGGAATTCTAATATTTGGTGGAATTTAAATAGTGTAACTTGTTGGTATATGACATATTCCAACCGAAATTTCACAGTGTGATTTCAGCGGAGTTTTGAACTCTTGCCACGACCATATGATACCTGCATAACAAATTTCAGCTCGAGTAGATAATGCGTTTAGGCGCTAGGATTACATATGCACAGACAGACAGACAGTCTTCAATCTGGAAATAGTCGTAATCGTCTCAGGGGGGCTCAAAATAAATATTTCTGACTTCATCTCGAAATAAAATGCGCTTTCACAACACTTTCCCAATTGGTCTGTGAAATTAAAATAAAAGGAAGAACGAGGCGTAAAAACAAAACCCGGAATTTCCGGGTAATAACGGGGATCGGGACGAGCGGAGCTAAAGCTCGGCGGGTTGCGGGGCGTGCTCACTGTGAATCGAAACGGCGCTGCCAACATAGAGTTGTGTCGGTCGCGAATGATTTGTTCATGTTGACTGTCTAACAGGCCCATGATGCCCGTCTCAGGGGGCTAACGGGCCCATGATGAGTTGGCCACGATGACCCATGTGTCCAGGGTCGGTCACACTCACGGGTCAACACCCATCCGACGGCCTCCTCGCATGGGGTGCGAGTCCTGGGTAGGACACTGGGTCAACCGGTCTCCCCTGGGAATCAAACCTCTGGCGCCCCTGGACGGTCTGCGCACCGTGCGGGGTTTGCTCCAATCGGTTGTGCTCTCCGACTAACAGTCGGGGGAGTCTGGGAACTGTACTGTTTCCTATAGAGCGGGGGTGGTTGCGTACCTTATGGCGACTGCTCTGGAATTGACCATTGGCCATCCGATCCCGGGTAAGAGGCGGGCAAAGGACGCCTTGGTCCGCGAAGATTGTACGGTCTGCGCACCGTGCGGGGTTTGCTCCAATCGGTTGTGCTCTCCGTTTCACCGCTTCATAAGGGAGAGGACCGCGCAAGCGACCTCGAACTCGGTACCAATCGAGAGACCGGAGAAATCTGGTCACAATTGGAAGTGAGGGCGCGAGTATCTCGAGCCCGCCGGGTTTACTCCTGGCTAACTCGCGGTAAGGCGTTGGACTCTCACGGGTTGTTGACGTAGCTGGACGTAGAATGTACTGTCCAAAGTCTCTACGTTCACTGCAGGGCGATAGAACGACTAATCGTTAAAACGTCCTGTGGTGACGGGCTCGCCCGTTGTAGTTGACACCGCAAGATGTCTAACAAAAACGGTTGTGTCACTTCAAGACTTTCCCGGCAAGTACCCATGGACTGATTTCATCTAAACATTAATTTCATATGTCGATGAAATCGATGAGCGCCCTCACACGATCGGCGAAAGAACCCGATTGGGTTTTGTTACAATTTCTCGGGTATCTTTGGGAACCTAGGCGTTAATATTTGAATAAAATAAATGGCGGAATTTAAATATTATTAGGGTAGTCTATGTAAGACATTCTAACAAGTCATCTTTGTTTTTAAGCCCAACAAGTGTGTCTTTAAGACCAAATTTTTGGTGATTGATATATGACTAGTGCGCCCTCTGCTGGCTGTTTTTTTAACTCTAGCCATGACCAAATGATGCCTGCATACCAAATTTCAGCTCAATCGAATTAAGCGTTTGGGCGCTATCGTGGAGCAATACATACACACTCACACACACAGAGACAGACAGATAGACAGACAGGCAGGCGAACACATAGACAGACTTCAATCTGGAAATAGTCTTAATCGTTTCAGGGGAGGGGGGCTCAAAATAAATGTTTCCGACGTAATCTCGAAAAAATACGCTTTCACAATACTTTCTTTCCTGGTTGGTTGGTGGGCCGGGAAATTAAAATAAAAGAAAGAGCGAGGCTTAAAAACAAAACCGGTAATTTCCGGGAAATAAACGACGGAGATCGGGGCGGCGCGGCGCAGCGGCTTGCATTGCAGGTCGGCCTGGCCTGACTGTGAAACAAAACGGCGCTGCCGACATGGTGGTGATATAATTAACACGAATGGTTCGGTCACTTTGTCTAAGAAAAAAACTAATAACCGAAACGTTGATTTAGAAATGATTCAGCCATACTATGACGTCGTGATAAAGACGCATTGTAATATGAATGACTTAGTTGTTTATTATTATTAGTTTATTAGACTACATTGTTTATTATTATTAGTTTATTGTTAATACTTTTTGATACCTAACTTATTTTAAAAATTATATAGTTTCAGGTATGCATAGGCTTATTATTTATATAATACGCTTGCCTAAGTACGGGCCTAGGCCTACTTAGGCGGCGTTGATTTAAAGAAATTCTCGACTGCGGTGCTCTCTATTTTGATACGGCTTACAATAAGTGTTAATGTCATAATGTACTGCTATGAAATATTAATTGGTTCCTAATGCAGCTTGGGTGGTGTTGGCTGAACTCTATGTAATCTGGCCTGCCCAATTTACGGTTCAACTCCTATCTTGTAGCCTCCTCGTAAATGGGCTTACCCTGTCAAGGCCTCTGTGAGCTTCTGCCATGGCTGTAATCCTGCATTCGTAGGCGGTTGATATCAGAAGATCGCAAATTCGGGGAAATCCTCTGGCGGAACTGGGCGGTTGTTGCACTATCCGGTTTGTTAGGTATTGAATGCCCAACCGGCTAATAACCAGGGAGGTCTGGAGATGTATGTTTCCTATAACAGCGGAGGGTATTTGTCGACCTGTACCTTCAATCCTTGAATCGATCCGTTGGCCACCCAATCCCGAGTGACCATGGCGAGCAAGGGGGCAAACTGAATAACCACTTACGACAGTTAGAGTTTGTGTGTCTAATATTTTTCTGGACTCGAGTATTGTGGCTTATAAACGAGTATATTATAACCAGTTTACGCTTTATTATACATTAGAAACAGAGCTTTTATTAATAATAATTTTCCATCATATAAAAACAGTCAACTGATCAACCAAATGAGAATGACCGCGGCGAAAACCATCTGCAATGCAATGTGAAGTTTACCCTTGAAAATTGCTCTAAGCTGTGTTTATTTTGAGAGGATATTACTATTTGTAGTTTTTTTTTAGGTTTAATACTTTTTTAATATATCTTTTGTACATTTAGCCTCAATGTTATAAGTAACTCGGAAAAATTGAACACCGAAATGCAGCAAATCCTCAATACCCATCTAACTAGAACTAAACTAAACTTAATGTAACAATTAGCCTAATTATCGTAAAAAAAAATATATAATTAATGAATGTAGTTAATTAAGATTGAATAATACATAATAATAAATAAATAACACTATAATACAAATCAAAATACTAAATGTGTGAAAATAATACAATGTAGGTAATACAATATGGCAAATACATATATTCGTAAATACGATTTCATGCAAAAAATGCGGTTTATAGAAATGGAAAATCAAAATGGACAATATAAAAACGTTTTTTTAATTCTATTCCGATGATATTTTTGAAAATATTTTTTTATTATGAAAGTATGTTGAAATTGTTTTAGATTGTTAGCTTGTAGCATGTATTTTTTTTGGTTACCTACCTCAAATTTATATTATAATTCTTCAAAGGAAAAATGTCGTTTAAAGTGTACCATATGGAAAACGTAAGGATTTTCATTTGTTTTAAAGATATTTTATAAAGACGCTTTAAATAAAGTTTTTTATTAAAAAATAAATGCTTGTGAAATGACCCAAAAAAATATTGGGATAATACTGTTTTATAAAAAATAACTAGACTTAATAATTATTACATGCCCAGAATGTAGTCTTTATTCCCCAATAGGGACCGTTCGAGTTGCGATATATGGGGTGTGACTCCCGCCGAGTAAAATTTCTTCACATTGTCATAATTAATATTGTTCGTATCGAATTTTTGATTCATGACTTGTTTAAGAACCTACATAGATCGGATGAATAGGCAAAAACAGTGAATAAAACTCGGATATAAAATAAGAGGGTGCAGCGATGTCTGTGAAATAGTCTTGCCATATGTTTAACTTTAATATAGTGCATTTGTCCACTCACTTGGGATGTGAGACTCCCGTTTTAGATGTAAGATGTTTGTATAGCGGCAAAAATCATAGTGAGCTCGAGATCTCTCCTCAACGCAATAGCTTAAACGACATTAAGCGTTTTCCCTGCCACATTAACACCCCCCTTGTTACTAACGATTCTGGTTATTTATCATGGCAATGGCAGAGCAGACGCCCTGCACCGCGAGACATTTAAAAGTGTAACCGCCGCCTATTTGCATTTCAATGCGGCCAAACCGGGGTCGGACGAATTATTGTCTCTCTCTTATAGCCACAGCCGAGCCGGCGGCGGCGTCAGAAACAATAGGCTGGCTTTGAACGTCGCCGTGTGCAAGGCGGGGATTACCGATTTATCACGAGGCCAAAAAGAGTGCAATGCCAAGAGAGTCTTCTTTAAAATGACCTTTATGGTAGAGCCTTACTTCGGTTCGCTTAAATGCATTATATTTCGCAGCATTCGCAAGTCTGTTTGTCCGCTGAAAGCTTGATAACTGTTGGACTATTTGTATATTCATATTATTCATATTCATATTCATTTTATTAGTATACTGGTATACAAGTCAGACACAGATTAGCAAACATCCATACATATTAGCAAACAAACATTTTTTTGATCGTAAAGAAATAATAACAATAAACAAAAAAAAAACAAAAAAACACAAGAATAATGTAAGAAGAGGAACTACAAGACAAAATGCAAAGATCAATAAACACTTTAGCCACCAAAGCATTTTAGACTTCACTCGAGTAATATTTCTCCAGTGAGTAAAACGCCTTATCTGTGAGATACCTCTTTAAGCGTCTCTTAAACACGTCAAGAGATTGCGCCTGCCTAATGTGCTCGCTGAGTTTGTTGTAAACCGCTGGGCAGGCGATATAGGCTAGCATCTCCGACTTGGATAATGCATGACTTACCGAACGTAGCATGTTACGGTATCTTGTTGGATAGTGGTGATGCAAACCAATCACTTCAAAATCGACTAGATTTCTGCGAACGAACAGCGCTACTTCCCTTATATCAATGGACGAAAGCGTCATGATGCAGAGATCTCTAAACAGAGGTCTATACATAACTCTCTATACAAAACTTGTTTGCTCCCATGTTTTACAAGTTATACTAAATACAAAAACATCGGCTGATTATTTTTCGACTTTCTTATTATTAGAAAGCAGTGTATGTGATTAGGGTCTTAAAAGGTTCCAGAATATTTCATTAGATTCATAAGGATGTACTAAAAAGGGATTTTTCGAAAGTATACTCGAAACAGGGCCAATGGGGCAATTGCCCCACTTAGAAAATAAAGAAACATGAGGGCGCGCGTTGCTGATACCGTGAAACGACCGGCACGATATGCAAATTTGCGATCTGCGAGCAAATCATTGGATACGTAAATATTCTTCTAGACTTTTACAAATCGCAAGTTCTAAAACCTTTGCAAGTGCTTTCACGATACTTAACCCTAAAAAGATAATCATTATGCGATGAACATAAAATACAATACTTAAAATTGACGCATGATTATCATCAATTTAATTTGTGTTACGTATTATTAATATGAAAAATCAAATGGTTGGTATTTTATCATATATAAAAATGAGGCAAAATATGCAATATTTATATACGTAATATTAAACTATACAGTCCTTCAAAATTTAACTCATTAAACGTACCTTGTGCTTTTATAACAAAACAAATATTTTATTTAATAATTTGCTATTTTAAAATTATTATTAAGTAGATAAGACACTACTTATTATAGTTGAATCAGTTGAATTCTTTAAAATCAGTCTAAAACAGCTTTGTAATATGTTCATATTTTGCTCTCGACATAAAACTTTTTCGCATTAAAGGCAATATTTCAAAATTTGTGAGCCTTACCAGACCTACACGTAAGCCTCGCGGTAGGTCTGAGTGTCGAGTGAGATGCCTGGAATGCACGGCGCGTGATTTCCTATATTTCGAATAAGTGCATATATTAAAAAGAATAAAAAACACTACTGTCGTTACAGAAAGTAAGCTATTATATTTATAATTATTTTTATTACGGTTTTTTTAATGAAATATTTGGATTTTATATGGATACAGTATATTTCCTGAATGTACTTAATCGAACCTTCCATTTGACAATAAACACGATATATTTATGTTAATTTATTGACTTTTGGACATTTGGACATTTAGACAAATACTTACTCGATATTTTGATAGTTAAGGTACCCTATGACACTCGGGATTACATATTGATTCCAACAATACCACAAATTTCTAAATCAGTTAATGCGTTTAGAAGTTATGGTGGAATAAAGAACCGGAAAACATACACAGATGAACCCTGAACACATTACACTCCTTTTTTCGGGCAGTCGTGTAAAAGAGACCAATTCTTCGCTTACGATTTCATCAATTTTACGTAGACTATCTTTCTAGGGTTAAAATAGATTGAATGCCCCAAGTATGTGCCACATTCATAGCCATACTAGTATAGATCACGCGATCAGCCTAAGTAATCGATAGTGGAATATAAAGAGAAAGCTGCATATGGGTCTCTCTATCCTTGTTTAGTCGCACATGCGCGGGACATGATTGGGAATTTATTATTATACTTGATTAAAGAATGATAAGTGCCCATGAGCGACTAGACAATGATAGAGGGGCCCATTTTAAAATATTGCGAAAACAGCATCGTAACTAACAATTTCCATTTAATGTATTCTCTTTTATTGTCAATTGTTTTATTGTAAATTGTTACTTTTTAGCCTTTGTTTTTGTTAATTGGGATTTTTGGAGTAATGTCATATGACCTTTGTTAAATTGTGTAACTAATTTAAGACTTATTTAATGCCATTCTTACACAGCAGTAATGGTTGTAGAAAATAGAAATAAATACTATTTATTTCTTTATTCATCGCATGCCACCTTCGTACTCCCGCGGTCTATTCTTATATGACTGTGGTCATATTTCGTCCGCCAAGAAACCGATAGGAGAGTGAATAACCCCTCAGCCAATTATATCGTATGTCGCATTTTTTCTCGCCCCCTTCCTGCCGCAGCGGCTCGGTCGGACATCTGTGATTTGGATTCATTTATTCGTGTCCGTGGTGATTTTGACATAATGGCGGGCGCAGTGCGACGTGCATTCGCGATAAATAATGTGAGTGGCGGCGCGGCGGCGCTGCGCCCATGCCATGCTCTTCTGTTACACTAAATCAAAACTGCCGGTATTGCGCCGGCATACTTATTACGATTAATGCCCGCAATGGGTGACGCCGACGGGGCGCCCGATTTCATTGTGCATTGTTCAATAAATAAAGTTTAATATTCCGCGGAACCACCCATCCATCCGGTCGCGAATAACAATCTCAACGACACGTCCACCCGACATAATTTAATACATTCATAAAAATGCAAAAGCGTTTCGTGACATAATTATTGCTTCATTCAACTGGTTTCTGGCTTACATCGTTCCATGCATTTTGGGTCGCAAAGACAACTTATTTTGTGGCTGTTTTAACTCACGGTTCGGCGCCCATTCATGCCTCCCTCCATACATTTTTACACAATCGACTAGACAGCCCAGCTAGTCTAGCAAATATTCAATTTCGTGTGCCACCGCGACTAACGCGGCGTCGCTGGCAATAGTTATGTCGGGTCGAATAGATCTCTCACCAGAATGTACCGTGTTTTTGATACCACATGTAAAGGATTAGACATATTTGAGGTTTCTATGATTTTAATTAAAGATTAGATTAAGTCTAGTCTTTCTCCTACTTCTTAAGATTCAACATCGTACTGTATTATATAACTTTATTATAGTTTGGCATACCCTTATATTATTTTATATCATATTATGTACTATAAATACAATAATTCATATTTTTTTTTGTTTTGTATACCCTATTTTTCCACTTACATATCATTAACGTGCTCATGTTATTTCTATTATAAGTTGTTTATGCAAACATTCCAAACTGTTCATAGGAAAGTACCATTACTTTGGTATACATAGATTTTACAAATATGTAAGTTTACCGTAAAATTATTAAAATAAATAAATAAACCCGCAAGCAGAAGGTGAAATATTTCCGAATGAATGAAATAATTCCGTCGGGCAAGCCCCAGGCCACATGTCGTATACAGACTATGCCCGGGCACGACAAACCTGAAACCTATCAAACCGATTAAGGAAGGACTGAAGTAATAAATCATTGCCAATAATTAACCGAATTTACCAAAACCGCTAACCAAGATAAATGTATGAATTCACATCACACATGGTCTCCAAATGCGTTTGCGCTATAGGGCGACGACTTTAAAAAATGGGAAAATTGCCTGTGATTATTGTCCCGGCGTTTAACGGTCACAGTGTGTTTAATGTGACGTTAATGCAGGGTGTTTACTCGAACCCTAGTTCGCGGCGACTCGGTTTTGTTGTGTAGTCGTTAAGAGGGGTAATATTAGACAGATCGATAAAGTAGTGGGCAATAAAATGCAACATTCGCTAATTTGAATTTAGTTAAATTGAAACTATTTTTTACTTTTTACAGTTGTACCTACTTAAAACTTGAAGCGTGAAAAATTGGGTAATTATTTCTTTAACACCTGGTTACTTTATAATAATATGCATCGTGTTCTGTGCGTTTTAAATGCTTCCTGTAGGCGTATGAGATCTCGAGTTTTTTCGCAGTACTTCATGAGTTGATATTCACTTTCCATCACATAATACTTTGCTTATTTTAAACAATATTAGGTACTTATAGTTCTTACGCAGGCGACAAGTTAATTCGTCATATTACATTATTCATCTGTATGTATTCACACGTGTACATGTATGTGTATGTGTATATGTGCATGACTGTGTATATGTATGTATGTATGAATGTGTATATGTAGGTATATGTGTATATGTGTGTGTATTAAAATGTGTATGTAGTATATTACATAAAATAATATCAGTTTTTGTACGTTATATTTAATACTATTTAAACCATATCGATCCCACATTTTCTCCTCTCTTCCTACTCTATGGTAATTATACTGTTAAATTTGAATATGCTTGTTTATTTTTAAAATTTTATTTCACAAATTATATTTGGTTTAAGTAGGTATCTACTTTATATTATGTGGTAATTTGCAATGTATACATTTCTATACTAGTGTTATTCTACAAGGTTTTTTCTTAAAAAAATAATATGCTGTATATTTATGGTTATAAATAAATAAATGAATATTTTTAATACTTGCCTGCCTCATGCGTCAATGCTTAAAATTCACCCTCGGTTGCGCCAAATATGACATGTGCAAAGCTACTTATTATTGAAACTTTTTAAGCTGTCGCGATCAAAATATCCAACCCCTTGCGCACCGCGTCATATTTTAGAATGGCGTTTTTGACGCGTTCAAATTGAAGGGTGGCAGCCCGTATGGAAACTTAAATGGAAACACTTTCGGGTAATAAATTAGCCGAATTGGCCGGCTCGCACGTCAATCATGCACTCGCCTACCCCCTATTCTCCAAATGCGGTAATAGTTAAAATGAAATTTCGCTAACAGCAGCGTGCTAACGAACTCGAATGGAGCGTGTAAGTGGGTAGTTTGCAAGTTTTAATACTGAGAATATATTGGTTATACTTATTTATATATGCACAGCTTGGTAGTTCTTACTTCAAACCATTTTCTATAATTTCGATTTGCTTTGACTATCTTATCCTTTATTTCTTTCTTTTCATTATTTTTTCTGGTTTTAATTTTAATACTTTATTTGGCGATTATTTCGTCTTTAACATATTGTAGTTAGTAAAAGTTTGTTAATTCATTAATTGTATGTAGGTATTCCAGGACTGATTTCTCGTCTTAATCTTAGGTAGGCTACGCCCATAATGTTTTGTTATTTTTTTTTTTAGATTACATCCACTTACTATATTTTCGTTGAATCTATAAGCACGATAATGAGAATTTACTTGTAATTTACATGTTTATGATCTGGATTTTCTGATTTTTAAAGTTTTTTATTTTCTACGCCCAGATAGGCAAATGATAAAATAATTTGATTTGTTTTTCGACCTCAGTATTTTATATTACTACATATTATAAGAAAACTTTAACCTTTCACCGCGACTCGATACCGACATATTATATTATTAAGGACCGACGCTGCGGATGTTGGATCGTATCGTTCTTTAATATAGGACCTAGCACCGATAAAATTTGTACCGCAATCTTTGCACATTATGGTGTAGCGCCTGCAACGACATCAAAACCGCTTAAATGCGGATAAGAAAGTCATAGTAGATAAATCCGACGCCAGATCTAAATATAACGCCTTAGTGGCCATTTTTTATACGAAAATGCATCGCTTCACCCTCGCGAAGTCAGACCGTGAAAGGTACACTTTGATTATAATAATCCGGTTTCAAGGATCTCACGGCAACATAAAAATGAGTTTCGAAGGACGGAAATGAGGGATACATTAACAGCTGAGTAGTTGATTGGCATTGATTCGAGTTGATTCTCCAAGTGGCGCTGCTTAGAATGTGGAGGCGGCTGAGCACCTGATACCCTTCTATATTTTCCAGATATCACTATGGTATAAGTAATTTAATGGTGCTCTTGTAGAATGGGTCATCAAACCGTAGAACGTGTCATATGGATGTGTTCGATTCCGGAAGATCACAGACGCCTTCTGTTTAATGGAATGAGTGGGTGTGTTTTACGATTTGATATTAGGACTTGGTGCAGAATAAAACTAACATCATGCTGTTCTGCTCCTTTAATAAAAGCTTGGATAAATAAGAGGCTCGATAAGTTTTTTATTATCAGTCATATTATTATCACCCCATTAGCAACCCATCCTAAAACACAATTAAAAGAAAATATTAAAACATTATAAAGCTCCTGTTTAGAATGTCGTTATTTGAAATTAACAGCCGCCAGGTTCCGATCAAAGTCGACTAATTTTGACGATTTTTTACGTATCAACTTACGATCTTATGTATCAACATGAATCTTGAATGTATAGAATTGCACATCAGAGAGTGCAATTCAAGTGAGGACGATTGACGTGTGAGTTTGTTTGTTTGTTTGTTTCTACTCCTTATTGTGACATTTCACAATTGGCGTGCTTTTGTCATACGACAATATCTTACAACCACCCTACTCTTTAACTATTTAAAAAATAATAAATATTTTTAAGTAAATCGAGAAAGTAAAACATTCCAGTGGCATATCCGCTAAAAATCTAGTAGGACATGACACTAGAAGAAAAAGAATAATTCAAAATATGATTTCTCTATTCTGAGCAGTTGCATTCAGAATACAAATTGTAAATATCTTAAAAAGAGATGGCACTTGATGAGAATCGTTCAACCGATTGCCCAACACTATGTGTATGAGAAATTTTATATTTATTTGGAAAAGGACGAAGCGTTGTCCGATATGGGAATGTTGTCTTCCCCTTGCAACTCGCAAGCGTCTTAGCGTATCGGTAAAATGAGAAATCATCTTCTTATTTGTTTCTGTCGACACAATTTCGAGATCCTAGTAGGCCATTTATATGGCCTAGCATGTATTGCATTTTTGCCTACTAATACATTCCACCGGATCAAGTTATAATAGTCGACCTGTACTGGGGCAGGATTTGAAAAAACGTACGTACAACGTGACTATCCTCATAACATTTTAAAAATAGCAACACATTTATACATACATAATTTACACACCCTTATATCTCTGACAATATAAATTACCGATATAATGTATTAAAAAGTGAATTCAGATTTTTCTTTTAAATACGTAATAATGTGTAATTGGTTTTATTTTATAATTATCTTCAACTACTTTTATTATTTAATGTATATTTTGTCTGTTTTTTAACCATAACAATTTTGTAACCATTTTAATATCAATAGATTAAAAAACATATTTTTCATAAAATTACATTTTACAATAATTGGTGTCTTCCTTGGAACAGGCGCTTCCTGGTTAAGAGTGACCCAAAATCATTTTGTTTAAATATTTATATTATATTTTCCTGGATAAATAAATAGATAACTACTTTTTGGCTCATTATGTGAAAAGGTTTATGGTCAGGTACGAGAGTTCGTTTTGATAGAGCAATAATCCTATTCACTTTGCGACTTGCGATGCGAATAACTGAAACTAAATTTCAAACGCGGCATTCGATTTCTTTACTCCGCAGTTCAGCGAGCCATTGAACGCGATAAATTGCGTGAATGTGACAGTCGGTTACGTTAAAGAGACGCTCTCGCAGATTTAGGTCGCTATGGGGATTACATCGTTTCGCATGCGCGGTCAAACCGTATGCGACCGGAACGCTCGCCGCCTGTCCAATAAATCGACACCATCACCGCGGACCAGCACTGCTTTATGCAGATCAAACGTTCCATCCTCGCATTGCAGAAATTCATAGCCTACAAACCGATTGTGTTATTTTACTCTCTCGTATGCAACGATATTGGAAGCCGCTTGACCGGTCGCTAGATAGATACATGATAGCCGGCTGATTTGGTTGGAGTCTACAGCCCGGGCTGTCTGTCACCTTTAACGACAGCTTTAACCTGATTAGGTATTTAGTGATGGCGCGCGGACGATAAAAATTATTTATCCAATCAATTTTATGGAGTTTGTTGAAGATTGAAACGGAAATTTAATCGATTTATTGTTTAACGTTTTTTTTTATATTCTAGGCTTGAAGTCTTATTCTTCGAAGATATTATACATTTTATTTTTGGTATTATAATTTATTACTTCAATTTGTATTTTAACTGAGTTCGGAATAAAAATATAACTGATATATTTGCATTATCGCATCCCTACTTTTTGCAAATCCTGGACGAGCGCTATTCTTTTATTTGCAGCAGGAAACTCCTGAATGTTACGATGTTTCGGCTGCTGAATATCAAGTTTTTATCGATAGCAGGCTATTTATTTAAAACAGTCAATAAACTGCCCACTCTCTTCTGCTTATTTGTGAAGAGATAGTAGCATCGCCATACTTTTCCCATAGTTTCAGCAACTGTCAGTCAAGCCTCTCAATATTAGAATTGCTCGGTAAATTTATAACGAAAACTGTTTGGTCAGCGATTCACCAGCGAAAATTAAGCGAGTTATTCTGGAGCAAAACACCGTGAGCGGCAGGATTTGTGAAGAGATGGAAGCATCACCATACTTATCTCATAGTTTCTGCAACTGTAAGGCAAGCCTCTCAATATTGGAAAACCTATAGCGAAGAATGTTTTGTCAGTAATTCATCAGCGAAAAGTAAGCGAGTTGTTACGAAGAAATACCGTCCCGGAGCGAAAAACCAAGAGCATCAAGGATTTGTGAAGAGATAGAAGCATCACCATATTTATCCCATAGTTTCTGCAACTGTTAGCCGAGCCTCTCAATATTGGCATTGCTCGTAAAACCTATAACAAAGATTGTTTGGTCAGCGATTCACCAGCGAAAATTAAGCGAGTTATTACGGAGAAATACCGTTCCGGAGCGAAAGTCAAGAGCGGCGGTCATATACGTCAGGAATAATATGAAATGTGTTTTTACTGCTGGATTTATCTCGAGACGGGCCGATATTCGAGGCGATTCCTCCAGCAAAGCCCTCATGTCACATAAAATCCGCAAAGGTAGCGCTGGCAGGAGAAAATTGTCCCGCCGCGAAATTTATGCGTATTACCTACTCTTGCGCGAACCCCTTCGAGTGTATGAGCTCATGCCTATTCATCCTGGCCGGGGCGGCGCGGGCGTCTGCGATTTTAATTTCATTTCATTTTTCCGTGTTATTTTTCTCCCCGGGTCGTGCGGTTTTTATTGCGTGTCGTAAATCACGCATTTGCTGTATCTGCGAATCAACGAATGATCGTTTTTACGGCTCGCGGACCCGCCCGAGAATTTCACGTACACCTACTCTGCCTCTGCCATTTGCCTGACGCGACGTTACCAGCTTCAGACATTTTACATATTTCTTAAATATTTTATTCTTCATTTAGATATATATTATTTATTTAGATTAACCCTACATGGTTCATCTATTTTTAATAAAGTGCCTTTGCTCTCCTGATCCTTTATATAGGCTCGTCTGCTTCCATTAACGTCATGAATGCAGATCTACACTTATTCGAAATAAAACTATTCTCGATCTTCCTTAGTTCAATTACTGCATATTTATTTACTACTGAAGGCAGCTAACGGTTACTGTTTGTTAACTTGAGTTGGCTTAACTCACGGTTCGATTCCCATCCGGTAGCCTCCTCGCAGAGGGACGAACCTGGAAATGACTCTGTGAACCCTGTCACGGCTGTGTCGTGGATAGGTGAGCTCGTAAAAAATCAAGTGCTTCAGTCAAAAATCAAGTGATTCCCAGGTGTATTTTGGTCTTTTTAATTTTTTAAATTTTTATTAGTGCTGAATTAATTTTTATGAATTCTTCATATGAAAGCTACTTATATAAGTTAGGTATCTAAAGAGATAGCGGTTACTTAGTAAAAGTCACTACTTCCATTCTTTTGAGGAACCTCCTTGTATATCTAGGTGCCTAAATAAGAACCTCGAATTCAGATTAAAAGCGTAGGTAGCCACGCCAATTATTTCGTTTTTGTTGATCGCCAGTCTGGGCTTCGAATGTTTGAAATTTCATGAACTTTGCTAATGTTTACTTCCTTATTGGGATTATTCCTGTTGGTAAAAGTACGAAAAGCCAGCGTTTAGCGGTATTTTCAATTCGTGATTAGGTGTACGCGAGTACCTATGCAAGCAATAACACAGAGACGACGAATGAATATGTATATAAACTTTCATATGTCTTGTAAGTCAAGTTTATGAATAATCAAACATTCTAAATTACACAAACAAGCAGAGAGAACGCGCTTTCGGCCACTTGTCTATTTTTCGAAATTGCACAATAACCCATTCCAAAATATTTTTGTTTTATCACCATCTGGCAACGCTGCATGCGTCATCCGCGATGCGACGCCTTTGAATACCCAAATACTCCATAGAAAATATTTTTTTTTCGCTTACTGTCGATAATGCGCCGCGCGAGTTTACGACTTTCTGCAGGCCGGCCGTTGTCGTAAATCATGCGCGAGTCCACGCTCTGCCGAACTACACGTAATTTAAGCCGGCCGTGTGATTTCCATACGAGCAACAGTTATTGATTTGTTGAGGCACAGTTATGACTGTTATGGGAATTTGAACAAAAAATGTACTGTTTTGTTTGGTATTTCGAGAATGTTTCATGGTCGAGACTGCAAGTTGAAATAAATAAATTAATAACATGTTTGACACACGATGTGAAATAGTTTCTTATTTTAAACAACAGCATACGATGATGCCATCGGTACTTCCCAGGCAATAACATGTAAGCCACTAAAACATATTTTTATAGGTGAAAGAAAAACATAGTATTAAAGATAATTTTTTTTATATAGTTATTTATAATTTTTTGATGTCACATAAATCAAAATGTTTGTAATATGAATAAAAGTTGAACATTTAAGAAATTCTATTTGGTGCTTAATTGATGTATTTTTTTTAGTACTTACATAGGACTTGTTTTGTTGGCTACAGTCATAACTCATAAATGTTAGATACCTTTACAAAAAAGTGTACAATGGAAAAACCTCGTAATTAAAGAAATCTTTATTTTGTATAAAAATGTAGTTTTTTTGATGACGTAAAACTCAACAATTTGGTATAATGAATAAAATTGAAATATTTAAGAAATTCAGTATTTGTTGCATTGCGTATTTTACAAATAATCATTTTACAATAATAATTGCGTATTTTACAATAATAATATTTTACAAATATTTTACAAATAATATTTTACAATAATATTTTACAAACCAAATACAAATGCGTATTTTACAAATTTACTTAAATATGACTTTTTTTGTTGGTTACTGTCATAGCTCATAAAAGTTAGATAATTATGGTTACAATAAAGTATACATATGATGTCGTGGCTTCAGTATAATGTTATAATGTTAACGTAGATAATTTGGTGCGTCTTACAGGATAACAATAATAAACATTTTTGTATTGAAAGTGATATCTTGTGAAAACTATATTTTGCCTTGGAGCTATCTTATTATTAGTGATACGAGAGTTGTAAATAAAAAATAGATTAGTTGTATGAGTAATCTATTTACTGTAGTAATTTCGGTATTCATAAACGCATACTCTGAATTGTTTAACATAGTTTAGTTAGATTAGAAATTATCGACATACGAGTACCTACATAAAGAGCTTGAGCTACAAAATCGTCAATATTAGTCACACCCTGAACTAATGCTTCGAGTGAATTAAATATATATTTGTCGCCAACATCAGCATCTTTAATTATTAACCAAACCTGAATTCTCGTTTTTATTTCAATTATATTTTCTCCAATTTGAAGAATAATGAAACGTTAGGAAACTTTTTGGAGGTTAAACTATTTTTAAAGTCCAGATTTACAATATCTAGATCCTTCCTAATAACCGCTTCTAAATTCAGACCATCTGTATTTGCATCATCTGAAAATTTTGTATCGAAAGTACAGTAAGGACGTACCAATTGCTACGGGCGAACCTACCATTCCATGGAATTATAACGACCCTTGCTATCTTATCTACCACTAGATTAAACGCAAAGACTTAGGGACAAACACAAAACATAGTAAAATAACGCCAACAGCTCGTAAGAGTCCAGCGCCTTATCGCGAGGCACTGGGAGGGACACCTCCCAGTGCCTCGCGGGTGAAAACCCAGCGGGCCTTTATTACCAGATTTGTACAAATTTCCCCATTTTTCAGTTTGATTTGAGGTCGCTTTCGCGGCCTCTATCTGACGTCAGCGGTAGCGGATGGTTTCGTGCAGCTTGGGCCATAAGATCCATTTTGTTCTCGGATCAGCCCAACTCACGATTCAACCCCTAGTCAGAAGCCTTCTCGTGTGGAAGGTAACCCTGCGTAAGAGTCGCGCATCTCGGGCCTCACGGCTGGTGGATCGGTTTCTCCTGGTGGGATTGTCTCCCGGCGCTACTGGACTGTTTGCGCTCCGTTCAGCGACGCCAATCGGTTGTGCACTCTGACTAATTGCTGAAGGAGTTTGGAGACTATGGAAATATACTGTCTCCTAAGCAACGGGGGTGGATGTTGACCATAGCCTCGCCGTAAACAGGTGGCCTGAGCGGGTTCGTGGTTTTTGTTGGGCGGTAGATTTGTATCGTCCGCAAAGTCTTCTACGGGAGAACGTAGAAGACTAACGATTATTATCGTTAAAACTTCCTGGGGTGACGGGTTCGCCCGTTGTATTCAACAACCACAAATGACGTTAGCGGTAATTCGTAGTTTGGATTTATTGCAGACTTAGGCGCCCTTTTTCGGACCCAAAACCAACCACAAAAAGAGCATCCCCCTTGGTCAATATGCCACGGATTTCCAAACCGAGGTATTTGCCATATTGGCATGCATAAAACTCCAAGGTCCACTTGAGGTGAAAAATAGAAAAATCCTCATCTGCTCTGACAGCAGAGCAGCACTGGACGCTCTAGCTAAAGCCACCACAGAATTTACTATGGTCTTGGACTGCATGCAAGAGCTCAACAAATTGGGAAAAGCCAATAAAATTACCCTGATATGGATACCTGGTTATCAAGGCATACCCGGTTACGAAGAGGAAGACAGAATGGCAAAACTGGGCACACTGATATGCCCGGTGGAGCATGAAACACCCCCAAAAAGCCACAGTTTACTGGGACGAGCCTTTCTCGAACCCAGCGATCTGCCCAACTTGAAGGTCAGTGGTCTGGATCGTTTCTAAGGATAGATTACGCCAGGTCAACAAATACCTCGCTTCTTAAGAAACGTTTATTTCCGGAATGCTCAGGCGATTGGCCGACGTCGCACGGTGGTGTCCCCCGCATCGGACCTTTCGATCCCAACTGTCAACGACTGCAGACTACAGCCGCAATCGAAAGTACATATCTTCTTTATTATATTTATTGTCATTTCTGCTGCAGTAATTTTGGCCTGGCTAGACTATTCGCCGTTCGTCGGGCGCTGTGCCGAGATTTTATGACGTCATCAGTCGGAAACGTTGCTCTTTTATAGCGACGGGAAATGTTTTTATTCTGCCATAGTTACTTTTGGCATGTAATTTTGTCGGGAGAGCTGCAGCCGCGCCGAGCCTTCGCCATCGTAATAATTTCACATGCAATAAAAGTCGCGGCACATAAATGAGCGCGGCTTCGCGACCAACGATGGCGATAAAATTCTATATACCTCCAAGTGCAAGCCGACTTCCGAATCCATATATTTTCTAGACATACTATAAAAATACTACAATTTATGCAACAGCATATATTGATAATATACCTACTAAGTAAGATGTTTAAATTTGTAATCTATCGCTGCTTAATAACACTTCGTTAAAACTTTGTAACAATGCTTCAATGCGTTTTTTTTTCAAAATATTAGGTAAACATTACCTCTCACTTCACGCCCCCTTCCCTTCTCTTTTTTTTTAATTGACAGTCTTTAGAGAGTGATATTTATCATTTTATATAAGTAGGTGTTATTACTTACCCTTAATTGGTACCTTCTTCTATCTTGTATTGCAGTCTACCAACGGAGGTTGGCAATCCTCCTGCTAATTTTCGCCTTGGAGACCGCCGCACGGAACAGTGCTTCAGTGCTCAGCTGGAACCACTGCACTGGCGTAGATTTTGCAGCCATGTCACTGGCCGCCCAGACCTCCTCTTGCCTTGATTTTTCCTTTGGGTTATTATTTGCAGGAGTTCGTGTATTTCGGGTTGCGCATTATGTGGCCCAAGTATTTAAGCTTGCATCTCTTTCTGGTTTTGAGTACCTTACCTTATTACCTATGTATCTATTATTATACAGTATATATAAAAAAAATATTTTTATGAAATCGGAGAATATCGCGGTTGCTTAACATTATTAATAGGATAAAAACGAATTTACTGGTTTTTATTAACATAACCCATTATACGACAGAAATGAAATCCTTTATTAGTGCTACAATTACCACACAGATGCAAGGAATAGCTCCTAAAGCTTTTCCTTTTATTATCGTATGTCGAAATATCAACTCCTCCCCGATGAAACAATAGGAGTCGCTCGGTGATTTTCTCCCTGGCGTAAATATTAATGATGTAGCGACGACATCCGATAAGTGCTTCTGTACACTCACCCAGAGTGGCGGATCAAATTCCCGGGCCTCGCCCGTAAACAGTTTGAGTAAATCCACGCTTTTTCTCCCAGCTCTCTCTCGCGCAGAGCAAACAATAAGACAGACAATACGCGAACAACTGCGCGGGCACAATAAAGCACCGACCCGAAAGAGCAAATATTGCTCGTAATCACATACCCACTATACGTTGTGTAACACTTGTATGATTAGTCACAGAAGTGGAATACATTACTACTTCTATATAGGAGATGGCTCTATTTAATTATTTATTTTATTTGGTAATTTACAATTATCTGTAGTAAATGGCCATATACAATTACAATGACATAGACGAAAATCCAGTAGCAAAAAACTGATAACATGTTATGCCAGAAGCTGTTACCAGTGATCTTATTTTAATATCGCCTAACTAGGCAGTAGCCTGTTCTAAGGCGGACATTTCCATGATGAACCAATATAAAAATAATAAGTAATGTAGATTATAGAAAATGTGAGAGAATTTATGCACTAAGAGTTACAGCTGGACAATCAAAGTAAAATTAATTCTTACAAGCCGGACAATCAAAGTAAAATTGATAATAATTGATAATAAAATTGCCTAAAAATAAAGTAACACAGTCAAACCTAATTATAAAAATGAAAAATTAGTAAAAAAAACCAAACAAAATGGGAGTTCAAATATAAAATGACTTAAAAGATATAAATATATAAGATATTACTCTCGTTGTTGTAAATTCATGGCCGATGTATTTTGTATGTATGTGACGGAGGTTTTTGTATTTGATCATCCAATTTTTTATTTTAATTTTATTTTAAACCAGTTGATAGGAGTTCCTACACTTGGTTATGTCAAAATAATAAAATTAACAAGTATAATATTTAAATAAATACCTATTAAGGTATAAGATATGAACGTCGGTATTGCAAGGTATGGGCGTTGAACATCCAAGCGCAGATTTTCTAGGTTATATATGTAGAGGAAACAACATTTTCCAATATTTTCAATCAAAATTCTTAAGTAATTTCGTAAAATTTTCTATCAAATTTTCTATATAATCCTAAGTAGTAAATAATCAAACAAATTAAGTTATTATTCTCTTAGTAACATGTGCATTTTGCACATAATGCTTAAACCCAAAGTTAACAATGTATACACCTAAACTAAACATACTCATGCTTAGAACGGAGCAATATGTAGGTAGTCATAATATACATGCATCCCATTCCTCATATTATCTTTTCTCAGTGGATTCTGGAAAGTTTCCTTTAATGGATCAACTCAAACTGAGAACTTTAATACCTTGATGTTGCTTCCCGATGGCTTCTTGTTGATGTTCATGATTGGCTCATAACATACCTGTGTCATTTTCTCCATTTGTACGATTTGTCATTTCTCCATTATAACCAAAATTCAATAATAAATATCGGTTGTGTCGCGCCAAGACTCTCCCGGATGATATTAATTCCGCAAAAAAATCGATGAGCGCCGTCTATCGGCCGGCAGATGAACCCCGTCGGGTTCGGGCGCAACCGGCGCGGACGGTGCGGTTCGTTTATCAGCTCGCATTGGCTCGGTGTAATATTGGTGCAACTCTAGCACCACTAACTTTAACGAATATTTAAGCGGTTTTCACAATAACAATGGTGTGTCATTTTGTCCATATATGCTATTTTGTGGGTATTTCCCCTATACCTTGGGAGCGGGTTATGTCCATAGTAATGGTTTATAACGTAAAACTCTTGTAATTCCATATTTTAAATACGTAGGTACTACCTATTTTATTTTTTAAAGATTTTTAACTGAGTCAAAATGAATGGATCATAATTCAGGGTTCTTTCTCTAGAAATTTTGATATCCTACAGAAATTGCTACCTAAAACTAAACATTATTTAGCAATATCTATAATGATGAATTATTCATCATGGTTACATGACACCAGCATTTGCTGATTTTCGGGACAGTTTTTAATCGGTGCTGTTGTTATTTTTTGGCAGCGTAATTTAGTATGCGATATGAGAGCGTATGAAATAAATTACCAGGTATATGCCAATTAAATTAGTCTGTAAGATAAACCTGTAACTTTAATAAGTAAAATAAATAAATCGAAATTAAATGGCAAGAAACCTGCTGATTAATTTTGAAATATGTCCATTTAAGGAGATGGTAGAGAGAGATTGCAGACATCAGGCTTGGACTGGCTTCTATGGGAGCCCTTGGTTAGAGACTGAAGAAGGGCCCCTTTATGAAGAAGGGGGCCCTCCCTTGGGATTTTTTTGAAAATTACATGACTAAAAACCACATTTTCCGCTATTTTGCCACGTGAAAAGTAATTGAGTATAGTCATGGTCTTTATCAAAAAATAAGCCTTTTCTTTGTAGTTTACTCACGCTTATAATCAAATTTTATATATTTATTGTACCTAAACTTGGTACACATCAGATAAAATAGTAATCAATGACAAGTGGTTTCTTACTCGTGGCGATAATATTTTGTATGAGCCATTATCCTGCAAGCCATTATTTAAATCCTACTGCAATACCTCTATAAATTATATTTAATTAGGGAAAACACTAATGAGTAATCATATTATATGTTAAGTTATCTTTTACTTCGATTACGTATTTATAATCAAAAGAAAAAATGGTTGAAATTAATTATTTACAGTTGAAAACAAGAAGTATCCTAACCTAACGGCTTTTTGGGCAGTTTTTGACTAGTCCTGGCTACGTCATCCATAATTACGTTTTTACCCAAGTTATATAATAAGTCTGTTTTGTGGCCCCTTTGGGGACCCTTGAGTCCTGGCCAGTCCAGGTCTGGCAGACAGGAAATTAAACGGGTTCGATTTCGTTGGGGTAAAATCGAAAAAAGTAAATTCGCATTCTGACGATCGAATACAATGACAAAATATACATTTACACACATGTAGATAGATAGATAGAGATTCTTTATTGCACATTAAACAAAAACATACAAAAGGCGGACTTATTGCCTAAAATACAATCTCTTACAGCCAACCCTCGTGGAAGTGTAAAAATTTAGGTGCCAAGAGATAAAAATTAACAAAAAAAAAAGAAGAAAAACTTATTACATAACAAAAATTAATCAAGTAACAGAAATGCTATTTTTTTAATATAACTTGGATTTGGAATTATTCGCAAGGAGCGAAGGATAGGAGAGGATGGGATGAGACCTATAATATCTAGGAATTTAGGGACATGAAATGCTTTTTCAGAGGCACTTGAAAGGTAGAAACCGTTGTTTCGTTTCTGATATTTGACGGGAGCTGGTTCCATAGTCTAGCTGCTTGTACGGCGAAGGAATAAGTAAAAAAAGAGGAATTATGAGTGGGAATCGCAATTTTACTATCCTGACTGGAACGGAGTGGAAGACCATGACTTCCTAAGTGATTGAATTTTTCGGTTAGGTAGGAGGGAGCGATATGATTGTTGAGGATGTTATAAAGAAGGAAAATAATATGCATGTTTCTACGTTCACGTATTCGAAGCCAATGAAGTCAGCTTCTATACTCAGAGACGTGATCATTTTTTTTCGCATTGAAGATATACTTAATGCATGCTTTTTACAACCGCTCTAATTTGTCAAGGATGGCTTCAGTGACATCAAGGTAGCAAACATCAGCATAGTCTGGTATAGGCAATAACAGTGATCGAGCTATGGCCTTCCTAAACTCCACTGGTAAAAATCTTTGCAACCGCCGAAGACTATGAAATCCAGCAAATATGCGTTTGCTGACTTCATTGATCTGTGACTGCCAAGAGAGATATTGATCAATGATAATACTCAAATTTTTCACCGTCTTTGAATATGGTATAACACATAAATGAACACACATATATGGTAGTGAGCCTTCAGACATTTCTAGTAACAGTTTATTTACTTGAGGTAGTGTTTTCTTTTTAATTTTGTGCTACGTTCAAAATTCCATTGCAATTTCAAGTAATTACGTTGCAATTAGGTATGGAATATAAAATGTCAGCTTATAATTTGGTCGTGTTTATAGAAACAGCGTTTGCAGGTTTTGAATCTGTTTTCAGACAGAGTGAAAATATTTACATTTAGGAACATCCCTGAACCACGCGCGCTCGAGCAAGTTTCTGAAACGCTTGTAGACGGCGGAGATTAGATGCCATGTCTATTCATAAATTACCCTGTACGCTGGAGCTTCTCCATCTCTAGTGTTGATAACTGTAATATTTATCCATCCGCAGTTGTCTCTTAATATATTCCGATTGCGGACTTAAATTCATGACTGCATATTCATCATAGCGTCTCTTATCGCAATATTAATATTGGCAATGTTTCGTGATGACGTCTGCTGTGTCTCGAGTATTAGTAACGATAGTTACATTTTTCATAACTGTGTTTTTTTTTGAGTCATCGAAGAGAACATTAATTATTTTCGTCTTGTTTCATATGTCATGGAAGCAGATGCGTCTTGATGGAATGTTTTAAAAAAAATCCTTGATAGGCTTACTAAAACGAATAGAAAAGGACTTCCAATGATATTTATGATGATACAGTAGTCGATAGAGAATGATGACTCTAACATATTTGATGACATATATTTTTTTAATTATATGAGTAGGTACTTACGTATCTATTTCAAGATATCTCTAAAAACGAACGATATAAAAAAAACATGTAAAAGCTATTATATTATAAGAACTGTATATAATATTTTTATGTGGTAGGCATTATTTCATTAATATTTATATGTTATTTTAAAATTTTCAATTTTGTATTATTATTAAATGAATTTAATTTTTATATAAATTAAAGGAAACTTTTCTTGCCGTACCAAGGTACAACACTAACTATGGTGCTAATTCGTTATTGCCGCGTGTTATGCATGCATACAATGTAGGCTTTAACGATATTGACCTATTTAACCACCACAATAGTCGATCCTTTGATAAGGAGGGACGTGAAAAGCTGACGATCAGACCGGACTGAGTTGGCATTCCGCTTTTCCATATGCACATACAAGCACTCACATGCACATAAGCTCTACAGATACTCTCTCACACACATACATACACGCTCACACACACACCCTAACACACACACACACACACATACACACACACACACACAAACTCTCTCTCTCACACACACACACACACACACATGAACTAATACACGCTCTCGATCACGCAAACACACACCAACGCCCACATAAACATAGCAATCTTAACCCTTAATTTTAAAATCTTTTTTGTTTTTTTGTATTGTATTGTTTAGCATATTTTGTAATTCCTATTTCGCAAATCACTTGAATCATCAATGGATTTACTACTGTTATATATTATGCTTAGGTACATGTTTTTTTATACTGTATGTTTTTAATAAAATTAAAATTAAACAAATAAAAATATTTTAAATAATCTAAACCATTAAAGAATTCAACGATAAAAATAGATAAATAATATTTTTAATCATCAAGGTAAAATACGAGTTGAAATCAACTAAAAAAAAAACCATTAATGAAGCGTGAAATGGAAGGGATACCAGCACCTTTTACATTTTACCATCTTCCTAATCTCCTGTATCCAACACTAATCGAAACCACATCGAACCGCCGAAATCTGAAAGACCAGCTGAGTTAGCCGTGGAGAAGAACAGCTGAGCATTGTGTCGTTCTATCGTTTCTTTAATAATTGCACACGCGTTATAGTCGGCTATACCATTTTAGTAGTCTCTCCCTCGCTATGTGTCGGCTAATTTCAGTTCATTATGGCTCAGCTGCAAATTAACATATTCGGGCGCGGTCAATTAATTTGTTAAGAGCCCGTTACGTATGACGTAGTGGGTCGTTAAAACCCTCACATATACGAACAACGCCGACTCGACTGCCTGCAAAGGTACAAACGTAGATACAGGATACCTCAACCGGAACACGAATGGTATTTCATCCGTTTGTTCATGTACTTGAACTTCAAACGACAATCGTCTATGTTCAGCCAAAAGTCATTAAATTAAAATTTCATAATAATTCTGATATATTTTCATTAAAAACAGATCAAATTTCATATATGACTTGCTCGATAATCTACTAAATTATAGCCGATGTACCTCGACAGAATAAAAGTTATTAATACAATTATTCAGTGGACATTAAAAGACATCTTATTATTAAATAGCAAAAATCTAAGATAACCGTTGTTTTCCCTACTTAGTGACTTTGCCTGAATCCACCACAGAATATTTATTAAGTGAACATTTCGAAGATTTAAAAAGATAACCATTGTTTTCCCTACTTAGTGCCTGAATTCACCACAGAATATTTATTAAGTGGACATTTCGAAGGTTAAAAAAGGTGGTGTTAATTATTAAAAACTGAATGAAATAAATGCCCTTTTATTGTTTGAATGCATTTGAAACTATTTTTGAACAATACATTTTATTTATTGAAAAGAATTGAAGTTATTGGATGGCTGTTTATTCACTAAATGTTGTGAAATTGGAAAACACTAATCAAAACTCACTAAATTGCTTTAGTGAGTTTTGGCTGGCATTTAAATTCACCCACTTCATTCTCATTCACTCAGTTCAAATCACTAAATTACTTTAGTGAGTTTTGGCTGGCATTCAAATGACGCTAATTGCATATAATGTGATTTTTGGCACAGGTAATTTCAAGCAGTTTCCAACTGATTACAAACTTCGTATTTTTTCTGGATAGAATATTTAAAACAAACTAAATGGTATATTTCAAGTTTAATGATCAAAGTCAAACATATTGGTGACCCGATTGCGATTCTTTTTGAACTAAAACTGAAATTAGTTTAAGCGAACGAGATAGAGTAATGCGTTAGAGCGGAATAAGAAAAGAACGATCGTCGATTTTCCAGCTTCAAAACTACCTGTCGAACTTATAGTCGCCCGAATAAGTTTGAACACATTTCGTGCGGTCTTATATTTAGCTGTTTTACCTTTAGTGGGTAGTTTTAATGTGAAAAAGTGACAACAGTTCATTAGACATTCCGAATTAGAGTATTGCCATGTCTCGTTCACATGAACTAGTTTCCGATTTTATTTCACGAAGAAACGCAATCGAGCCCAATATAAATAATATAAGATATCTAAATTGACGCAAGTAAATACAGTGACTACTCAAAATCGCCGCGGGGGACTCGGATTTCGCAATATCGCATTACAGCGAAAACATCTCCACGGATTTAATTAAATATCGTGGATGAAATTGACGCCAATCTCGCTCCCGTTGTCGAATTTCATTCTTCTCGCGCACGAATATAATTAAATTTATAAACGTGGACAGGAACGGCTAATGTGCAACAATAAAAACGTTTTCTGGTCCATAAATTCGCGCCGGCCATATATCATGCGCAGACTTTTGCCCGCGTTTAGGCGAATAGTTCAATTTGTATGATTAACAGTGTACAAGGGAATTTATTACTGAACGTCTACGCCCCAACCTCATAGACTTACCGAAGCGGAAATATAATGTTGAGTAATTAGCCCGGCGCTGGCAGTGGGTGGAATATGCCAACAGATTCAACGGCTTAATCATGACTTGATGTATTGTGTTTAGTTGTAATTATAATCGTTTATTAATCAGTGATAAATCTTTAGAGAGTATGATAAGGTATATCGTAGATACGTATACGTTATAAGGTACCATCGCCGAATAAGGCCCACGGTATATTTTTTCCTTTGTCTTTTTTTATATAATATTAAAACACTTGTTTATACAGTCAATGTATAAAAAAGTATAAACACTTATTTATACTTGTTTATAGGTACATTGAAAGTAATAGGTATATATAATAAAGTGATTGGATTAAACATTTCGTATATTTATTATTATTACAATTGTTAAATGGATCTTAATGAGATATAAGGGTCCTAAAGCCCTATTAATTTTATTGATGACTAAAATAAATATAAATATTAATAAATCAATTGAATAAATGACTAAAATGTATTGAGATTCAATTTTAAACAAAATTTTGACTGAATATTATTTTTGAACTGTTATCACTAATTGTATATAAATGGATTTCCAAAATTGAATAAATACAACATTATATTGAATATCAGAATATTATTATTATTATTCTGGGGGTAACAATGCGACTGCGGGAGGCGGTGAAAGCAGTGGCTCTTACTAGGCCATGTAAATGTACAAGCGCACTTTTTTTTTAAATGAGACGTTTGCGGCACAGTTAAGTTCACTCAAGAGCTACAAGGCAATGCGGGAAGAGGGTGCGACGGAAGTGGGGCCAGGGGTAAGTCATGTCGCGTCCTTAGGCCCATAGTTACGGCGCTGTGGGCTGTGACGCGCTGTGGGCGCAGTTTGTGTCCGCTCTTAGTATTACTTTTTTGTGGAGATGTACGAGTCGACACCATATGGTATTCTCAGAACAAATCGGTGGCATAATAGCGTCTGCGTCGCCGGGGCACCGTAAATGTGGCCGGGACAATGCTTTACGAAGAAGAAGAGTAATTATATTACGATTTGTGGTAGCCCTTAAGATTCCTGACGTCACTTGCTTCGATTTCAAGTTTGTTCTAAGAGAAGGTACTGTCTGGTATACTGTGTTTGCGGTAGTACCTAGTTCAGTTTCGGGCCTTAATTTGTCTCGGGCCTTGTTTAGCGACAGTACTTTAGTATTATTATTATTATTATATCTGTTGGTCTTCCACTAATATTCCGGTTACTTTTTCTCTGATATTATCGTTTAGCAATGGGTGATTCCGGCTCCTAATTGAAGCCTATTCCGGCGCCTATTACTTTAGCAAAAATCTGATTCTACTCTGAACTTAAACCCCAACGAGATGAACGAAGGATTCTTTAGTGATTCGGCTCGTCTGCAGTAGACAGGGAATCGGTCATTCTGATTATTTTGAATTCATACTGCTCCCGGTTGCGCGTACGTGGATCTATGCTGACGCGACGCTCTGATTATTCTTTTATATACTCATATTCTTATTTATATACATTGACAAGAACAGATAAAAAAGGTTTATTAATAAGCGAATACAGATTTTGTATCTTGTGAATATCTTGGAATATTATTTTGAAAAATAGGAATTTGGAGTGATCAGCATAATTTTGGAGGAGGAACTGGAAAACTTCCGGTTAGAGGAGTGAGGTTTAGAACTCGGGTGCAACCGAATAACCCATGAATATTATTTATTGATCATAACGAATTTTTCCTAACTTGTATTTATTTTTGTCAGATAAAGGAAATGTTAACAATTACCTCCTTGTATGTTAACAATTACCACTTTATCACGAAGAGCTGTCTGTTACATCCATAAATAAACATCTGTAATAATTCTTGCAATGACAACAATATTACTCATTTTCTTGAAAGTTCAAGTCCGATCAGCGATGTGGCTAACATTTTAATAATTGTATATTTTTTCTTTGTCCACAGTGCGTCCCTGGAGCGCACTGCGTACCGATGGCTGCCAGACTCCAGACCAGAGTGCTCCAATTCCTACAGGAGGGACAGCTCAGCGTCGACCGTCTACGAGAGCGACTGACAAGCCCTACTTCTCTGAGACAGGGTTTCAGTCTGGTCAGGCTTCATCGATGATACATCCAGTGACCTAGTGTAAAGGACAACTTATGCATTTATGTAGATAGCGTGTGAAAATAATTTTTCAAACAAAAAATCGTTACCAATCGTGACATTTTACAACCAACAAGTCGTTTCTTCACGTTTTGATATAATAATTATAAAAAGAAACTTACCATAGAATGTTATTTATTGTTCCTAAGACATATTCTAATATAGAAGTGTCATTTTAATAAAATATCACTACATATTATACTCATTGCATTTTAAAGATTATAAAAAGCATTGCACAGGATTGGTTCTTCATCGAGATTAATTTCAAAAGAAATGAATATAAAATTTATAAATTGCACATATTGTATATTCAAATTATAAAAAATAAAATACTCAAATATTTTTGATAGTTCACAATAGAAATAAATAAAAATATACTAAGTATTATTCATTGTGTTATAAATGCGTGTACATAAGGCAATATTAGATTATAGTTTTTAATATAAACGCTGTATATAAAAAAGAAATGACTGTCTATACCCTTAGGCTTACCTACATTATTTGGATATTCTTGTCTACTTTCAAATTTATATATTGAAGTTCTTGCTGTAAATGAGCTGATTATAATGCGTCAGGATGTTAAGATTACCTAATTGTTCTTCCTGGACGCAAGTAATTTTATAACACCATCATTATACTACGAAGTCTGCTTGGAAACTTACATTATATGCATTTATACAATGATCCCAAAGTATTTACTTTTAATCTTTGATAATATTATATGAAACTACTGTTTATTCTTACTAATTGCTATTTATTGTAAATATTAAGGAACACATGTATAGAAACGAAACAATATTGTATAACATAACTAAGAAGATGACAAGTTTTTTCGATCGATTTCAATTGAAACAAAAATAAAAGTTCATCATGTGATATCAGAAATAACGTTTTTTATTTTCATATCTCCAATCAGCTAATTAGGATCTGCGTAATCGTTAATTAAGAAACAATGGCCGTATATCTCATATTAAATAATTATAATGTGTTCTTAAGTCGCAAAGTAATTTACATTTCGTTTAGCATCGAGGTACCCATGTAATGTAAATTTATTAATGAGCTATCAATTTTCATCGGACATTTTACAAGTTAATTATGAAGTTCAATAAACCGAGGAGGTACTTTCTGTTTGTAGGTATGTACTATACTTGTGATATCGGTATGAAAGTACTATACAGGATGAGTTTTAATTAACCGGCATACTTGAAGGAGGTGAATCAGTACTACCTACAAAGTGAGGAACTTTTACCGCAAGTGAGGAACTTTAAAAGAATAAGTAAAAACATTGTTTTTTTTAATTTGAAAATTTTTACCTTCCGAAAAATAGTATAAAAAGCACTGAGCACGATGCACCATCTGGCGGTAGCTAAAATATTGCTAATATTGTTCATTAGCGATATTGTTCCTACCGCAAGATGGCGCAGCGCGCTCCAACGCGTGTCAAACTTTTATTTAACAGTCAAGATTTATTTTTAAAATTTTAATTTTAATTTTTTTATCAAAGTTGCTTTTTTGCTTGTACTGATTCACCCCCTTGAAGGATGCCGGTTAATTAAATCTCATCCTGTATGTACTATATTGGCATCGTTAATTATGACTTTCCTGATCTATATATTATTCATACGATCCGATGCTGTGTCTACTGTTTTGGATAATCTTTAATCAAACAGCAAAAGTCTAAAAGATAATTTGTCCCTATCATTGGTGCGGCGAATAAACCGCAGTTTACGAAGTCGTTGCTTATGTATATGTAGGGTAACTATGCGTTTATTAGGATGCTTAGGAATTACTAGGCTCCAACGTAGTGCTATGACATCATCGACCTAATATATCGACGAGACCATTGCACAAGGGCATGGGCTATGTAATTGTAATCACAGCCAGATATATTTGTTTATTTTCATGTATTTGTTTATTTCACCTACGATCTGTTTTGCTGAAAATCAACACGACAGTAAACAAATTCAGTGACACGTAAACCTTGCTTTACTTTCACATCCTCTGCTACCACGTGACGCACCATCACGGTTAACCTGACTAGCGCAAGTCTTCGCGTGTGAGTAGACGGCTGAGTCTTATCTTATCTTATCTTATCTAGACGGCTGAGTCTAGGGCTACCCCCTTTGACCGCCCATCGGAGCAACGCAGAATTATTATCACTGGTGTGGACCAGATGTAACTTGTTTCTGTCCGTTTCAACCAAATCGCTCGATGCCTCGGTCTGAATTTTGAGGGCTTTCACACAAAACACACCATGAGAAGAAAAAGAAACAATACGTCAATTTCAGCATTTACATCTTACTTCTGATATAAGCTTTCGGATGTCATTGGCCGTCATAATGCCCTGATACTTAATCGTGAAATTTAATTCATGATGATTATGAAATAGGGGATAGCCCATCACCGCTGCGTGCACGTAGTCCTAATTGCCTAAAGCCCTATTGACCACAGCCCATAAAATAGAGTATGCTACCAGCTCACCAGTTGCAAAATCCACGAAGGACTGTAGCCTCATTCAGCAGCCACAGCAGTCTCTTCTTATTCTTCTTCTTTCGGCGCATCTCCACTATTGGAGTTTGGTCGTCAGCTCTCCGTATGCGTTTCTAGCGAAATAAGTCTTCTACGCTGGCTATTCTAGTCCATTCGCCGATGTTTAGCCACGACTTTGTTCTTCTTCCAGCACATCACTTTTCCTCAATCTTGCCAATCATAATTACTTGAGATATTGGTACCGATCGTGTTGAAGGACATGATCTAAGTAACAGGTTTTCTTCTATTTCATGGTCAATAAAAGTTCTCGGGATCGGTTGACGCGCCGTAGAACTTCCACATTCGTGACTCTATGGACCCAGCTAATCCTCAGCAGTCTTCGTTAAACCACATATCAATGGCTCCAAGTTTCTTGCTGGTTGTTTCCTTGATGGCCCAAGCTTCGCAGCCGTACAAAACTACTGACAGATGTAACACTGAAGCAATCTATTTCGGAGATTGATGTTGGACTTTCAATCGCAAATTACCTTCTTCATTTGTTGATGGACGCACGGGCAATTTGTATTTGTGTCTTCCTGGTAGGACTCCCATGTTTCATTCACTCATGTGCCTAGATACTTGTATTTTGATACTCTCTCCAAAGTAGTCCCTGCCACCGTATTTGTCGGGTTCAAATCCTCGTTCCTTGAAACCACCATAATCTTTGTCTTATCGAGGTTCATCGAAAGTCCCGCTTTCTCCCTGTTATAATCTTCTGCAGAACTTCAAGCGTAGATGCCACAAGGGCGGTATCATCGGCGTATCGCATGCTATTCACCACTAGCCCGTTAATAGCGATAACCACTATTGGTCCTCCATCGCTTAGAAGATGATAGCTAAAGTACAAGTATAAGTTAAATAGAAGCGGGAACAGGATTCGTGCTTGCCTAATAGCAGCCTCTTATATACAACTTATTTTCTGCCTTTCTACAATCAAATCCGTACATGTACGTATTAAATGCTCAGCTGACTCGTCTTTTATTTGACTACCCCTGAAAAACAGAGCCGTCGACTATACTCAGCGTGTTCATTTGATTGTTAAACTGGTAGTGTCCAGTGTGTAGTCCTACCGTTTTCCTCAAGAGAGTCTCTGGCGGCAACTTTCTAATTTTACTGTGTAAATCCCTAATGCCCCTTTTTGCTTGCCTTAGATTTGTTTCCCACCACCTGTGCGTTATCAACTCCTTGACTCTGTTAGGCAAGGCGGTCCTCGTGTACTTCTCTGCTAGCGGCAATGTGGGTTAGGGTCCTATTGATCCCTGCCTTGAGGGCTTTCGCAAAAACACACACGGATCAAAATAAAAAAAAATACATCACTCAGATATTAGGAAGGCATTCAGATCCCACTTGTGATGTAGGTTTTTCGGTGTCATTATGCATCCTGCTACTGGGCCCTGCCATTTAATTCAGTGATAAATAAATGAAAAACAAAACAGTTAACAATTTTGGGAACAAAACATATATTCTGCCATGCTGTGACTCCTCTTGTTCTTTCTTTTAGAGGTAGTTTCAAAATTATAGCATCAAACACAGTTGTAGCTACAATTTTTGTGACAGGCATTATTCTGAAATGTAGGGTAAAATGAAAGAATAGCGTTCTCTCAAGCAGGAATAACATATATTGAAATAACGTACCTGCTTAAGAAATAAATACTATTTTAGGAAACCTATATTATAGGCATTATCTCTTTATTATCAATTTATGCTGGATGGGTTATGAATATATTAAATTAAATACAACACCAGTTTGATTACACGAAAACCTTATTTTGGGCAAGAGTAGCTGGTATACCACATTGTAGTGTACTGGAGGGTATTTTGAGGATCATTTAAGCTGTATAAATAGATAATCTATTATTTACGAACTTTTGTAGTCCCCTTTTCGTCCCCTAGGATTTTATTGTTGCTTAGGGCGTCGTTTTTGGCATGTAGTTAAAAATATATAAAATAAGGATTTTATTTAAATAAAAGTAGCCACTAAATTGTTTGGCGAATAACAATGCTCACCTCAATTGCTTGAAATAACTTCAATGTGAGAAACCTAAAGCACACAACAGCTGCAACAACCTATTTAAAAAATAAAGGAGAATTGAAAGATTTCGCCGAGCAAAAAGAATATAGCCTACTGTTAGTTTAATGTACGGATTGTTAGAGTGCATAAAAGCAAAAGTTTCTGTCTCACAGAGCTGGGCCGAAAAAAAGATTAACATCTTACTTTAAATTAGGTTCGAGTGGAGTCTGCTAGGTAGTCTGCAAGGCTACCTGAGTTTTTGTAAAAAAAAATGTCCCGAGCGCCATTTTTGCATCTTAACGTACTTGAGTTTTCATGTCGAGATTTGTCTCATAACGCCAAAATATTAAATTTATCCCTTTTTTCGTTGAACGTTGAATGGTCGCCCGACTTATTGATAAATTGGGCCATTTTTTACTGGGCTTCCGTCGTTAACTTCTATCCAAGGCCGGTGTGGGTTTCCATTGTTTGGATTGCCTCGGCAGACCCCGGGTGCCAATGTAATTTTCATAAGAGATTTCCCGTGTACCCGCAGCCAGAGAACTGCGGATTGTTTACCCCGGTAAGCCTCCGCAAAATAAATTATCATAACAAAGAATTACTCAATGTCTGACGGATAAAGTCGCCGGGAGTCGAGAAGAATATTCCCGACAAATAAGGTCGGTGGCTTTTGGTGGCGTAAAGGAATACCAACAACAGCTAAGCTGACGTCGCATTCCAGGGACTAGTCTATAGGAAGATTACTTAAATTGCGAATGCCGTTTATTAGGAACGGCTTATAGGATTGGTTAATGAATGTGGTTGATAGGAAGGACGACTTTATTCTGTTATCCATAATGCGATTGATCGAGGATAAGACAAGAAAGAGTTATATTGTTACTGAATAAGGTTAAAATTAGACAGCAAAAAGAATAAGTAAATATATTCAAAGGAATAAAAAACACGTCTGCCGTTACTAGTGTATTTAAAAAATTGTATTTATATTAAAAAAAACGCTATTTTTCAAATAATATATTTATCCATATAGATACATATATATTTTCTGAATGTACTAAATCAGATCTTTCCTTTGACACTAAACATATATTTATGTTTATTAATATTTGGATATTTGGATATTTGGACAACTATTTACTTGATATTTTGACAGTTAAGGTACCCTACGACACTTGGTATGACAAAAAGTTATGTCCCCACTCGTGCGCTTTCTCCTTCATCTTGCGCTTTCCTCTGACGCAAGCGTTTAATACCATAATGCATGCAATAGCGCATGCGTCAAAACTAGCGCATGCCTCAGCGCACGCCGATCTGGCACCATGTGGATAGGTCCTCTTTACTCTATATTTTGACAGTTAGGGTACCCGATGAAGCTCGGGATGACATAACGGATCTAACAATACTACATACTTCCAAAGCGGTTCGAGCGATTAGAAGTTATAGTGGAATAAAAAAACGAAAAACATACATAGATGAACCCTGAACACGTAACACTCCTTTTTTTGTTGGGCAGTCGTGTAAAAATGTGAGAATTTAGATAATTCATATACAGGGAGTCCCAGAACTGGACCGACAGGCTTTAGGTGGCGATATCTTTGTTCAAGACCTACATAACTGACAATGTGTTCACAAACAAGTGTTTAGCAAAATCTCATAGTTAAAAAAAAAAACTTATACTTTAAAAAAAATACAAAAAAAAAAGATTTTTGTAAAAAAATATTATTTTTTTGACATTTATAGGTATTCACAGTCATTGTAGTTATTTAAGTTTATTTTTATGAAAATAGTTACAATCAAAAGACTTTTTTTTTGTCAAATACAGTCAAAAGATTGACGCAAGGCGGAGTTTTTTTTTCTCGAAAATCAAGTGTAACTTGAAAGTTATGAGATTTGGCTGTAGCGTTATGTTAATTTGGTAGGTCTTGTTTGTGGCTGAGTGTTGGTTTATGTGATGTTTTACCAAGCAGGGTATCACATATCACAACAAGAAACAACCGTGTCGGCTATTGCCTTTCGATATGAAAATTTGTGCGTCTTCGATTGCTGGCTACGACGAGTGGTGCGGCAGTTATCACGGTCATATATCCAGGGGCCGACGCCGCGATTTTGACAGTTTACAAGACGCTCGCCACTTGCATGCTCGTCTGTCATGCGTAATCTTTTGTAACCGGTATAATTTACATCCGATCCGAACGCTCAAATCGCCAACTATTTACAAAGACTCAGCTGGATGCGGCCGTTAATCAGTGGGGATATTAAACGATGTGACATACCAATAAGCCGGTGTTCGTCTTTTAACTGCTAGAATAATTTACACCGATTCGTATGCTCGATGCGGACGCACAGTGGGCTGTAAAAAGCGTCGTTATTTTTGTAGAATGAAAATGAAACAAGAATAATCGAATATCTTTGATTAATACAGGCCACCTAGTTAGTTCATTGAAGATATTTCAGATGCGATAGTAATTTTCGCTTTATCTGATATATCTGCTATTGTTTTAGAAGCTTTTACTCCATAGAAAAGTTTACACTTTCCAAAAAGAAAAAAATGTTTGTAACTAACACAGTATTTGTTACTAACACGTTGTTGCATAATTTGCTTGAATAAAATTAGCTAATATTAACTGCCCTACATATACAAACGTACGTGATACGCCTGCTATATTATCACGCGAACGCAACAAGCCTTATCACGTACGTTAGAGTACAAAAATATAAATAAAAAACCCAAAACCCACAAAACGTACGTGATACGTCAAATTGTTCATACGATTCTAAATAGAAAAAAGGTCATAAAAGGGGTCTATTGTGGAGAAAAATATCTTCTATATTGTAAAGAAGTATTGTTATTATGACATTTAGTTAAAAAAAAATAATGATTTTTTACCAACTTTTTGAATAATAACAAAAGATAGGGAGGAAGGTTAATCCAACATTGCTCGGGTTTCGATTCCACCCCCCCCCTTCCACCCCCACCCCCTTCCCCTCCAGGTCGTCTCTGCTATTCTGGGTATCATCTAAGGCATTAAATTATACTGGAACCATCTAGAACATTCTCGGTTTTCTCATAAGAAAACATTGCTTTCTATTGTTAGACTGAAGTGCCTTATTATCGACGGGAGACCATCGGCTATCTAACATCGTAACCGCGAGTGGCTGGCAGAGAGTGATTGTGGAGTAAAAATAGAGTACACGAACACACACTTGAACAGCACTGTAGCACAGTATGTTAGTTTGTAAGCAGTATGTAAATATTTTTGATGAAAAATAAACGGTTCACGGGGTTTCCGGAGGGGGTAGAAACCCGGAGAATCTTCCTCCATGTCTCCGTTCGTTCACACCTCATGTGCTACCCTTCCGGTATGCGTGAGGTTGTCGTTGCACGACATGCCGGACAAATAAAACGACCCATGTCGTTAGAACTGCCCGGGTGGTGGTCGGGGTTTCTTCCCTCGCCTGTCACCGCGTAATCGTATAATGTAGCACAGTGGCTAGGTCTCCTAATCTTACATTGTGAAGATCTGGGTTCGATTCCCGGCTGAGTCACTATTTTCCGTTGGGATAACATTAATGGAAGTGCATTTCAATTCTGTCAATCGAATGGAATAATAAGATACACACTTACATACATGTTACACGCACACATGCATATAAACACTTTATTATAGGGTTGGGCTGGCTGTAAGAGATTGTCATATGATACCGCCTATCGTGAAATTTCACAATAAAGAGTAGAAACAACAGACTGGCAACTATCTGGCGCACCAGTGCGGTTAGGGATATTGTAGGGGTAATTACCCACTGAACAAATAAGCTAAGCATAGGTTCACAGTTTTAGAAGAAAAATGTAGCTTTCGCTTTCATTTTATTTTGGAATGCGTTGAATTGATTATATGTATTTGGAGTTTTTGTTGAAATTTTGCTGCTTCGAAAACTGAATATTTTCCTTTTACATTTTTGTTTTTAAAGAAGTAAAGTATTACAAAATTCTATCTCAGGGTTCTGTATCAATGCATACAAATTGAATCTTATTGAGACTTTGTTTTCTGTTTGTCAGTCAGTCTAATTTAGTATTTTTGTTATATAACTATATAATATCACCGGCTATTATCTCGGCCTGTTTTAAAGCGATCAATATTTAGTTTTATAGATATAAAACTTGCTGAACCACATAACCAAGCCTCTAACTTTGCACCGTCATTTTTGACGCCAGGGGTATGCGTCCTACCCTTACTAAAAAATAGACCATACACTAACAAACACAGGCGAGTCCTCACCTACATAACAGACGAACGATATTGTTCGTTCCTTCAACTGGTTTTAACTATATTGCTCGTTCCTTCAACTCGGAGTGAACGCAAAGACTTAGGGTCGAAACAGTCCACTACACTAACTCCACTAAGATGCCCCCCAGAGGCCAACGCCTTACCGCGAGGCACTGAGAAGAGAAAATACTAGGCCAACCTCATGCCCTAAATACTAGATTTGACCAGATTTTGCTTGTCCGTTTGAGAAGTCACGCATACCAGAAGTCGCTTGCGCTGCCTATACCTAACGTACAAGGTAATCCAGTTCTAATTTATCGCGGACCTTGGCGTCCTTTGCCCATCTACCACTCGTGATCAGGTGGCCTACGAGTCGTTTTTAAAGCTGCTGACAGGTCAAGAACCACCCCCGCTTCTTAGTAAACACTAAATTATTTCCACACCCTTCGGTTATTCGCCGGAGTGCACAATCAATTGGCTGACGCCGCACAATACGCAAACCGCCCAACTGCGCCCGAAAAACATCACCCGGGGAAACTGACCCACCATGCCGTGGCAGGGGAAAAAGAGTCCTAACCAGGTTCGACCTTCTCCGTGAAGGCTACCTAATAGGGGCTGAGCCGTGAGTTGAGCCGACCCAAATTAACGAGCGGGTCTTTGAGCCCTATTCCACCGGGACACAATGGTGGCGCAACCAGTCGCCGCCACTAACAAAATGTATGCGACCAGCCAAAACGGTTGCGCAACCAAGCGGAAACCAGGTGAGATACCCTCTATAGAGCTGTACACATTTTGTTGGAGGCGGCGTCTGGTTGCGCCACCATGATGTCCCGGTGGAATAGGGCCCTTAGTGGCCCAACTGCAATAGAGCCATTACCAGTCAGACAATAACAAACACTCTTGAGGTGTTATCTACAACGAGCAAACCTATCACCCCAGGAGGTTATAACGATATATAATCGATCTTTCTACCAGGGGTGAGCGTAGAGGTTTAGAGAAAACACAGTCCACTGTTGAGCTCGCCAGTCGCTCTTAAGAGGCCAACGCATTATCGCGAGGCACTCTGAAGTGAACCCAGCGGCCTGAAACTAATAAACAAATATATTTTGGCATATACGCGTTTTTTTCTGAACATATTTTAATGTTTCGGTAAGAACAAGACAAAACGCTTACAAGCGCCGGACCAGCTGCACCGGTCAGTGCCTCTAACGATAGAGCTTTTCGCAAGATTATCCCTTATCGTGGGCTGGCCTTTAGAAACTGAACACCCACGATGAAATTTGTATTACATAGACACAAATATGGCGAAAACCATCCCGTTAACGAAAATGCACAAAATGTGCATAATTCTACCGCAGCTAAACAACAAAACGAGCACCCAAAACACAGTGCGACGATCGAGCGATCGCAGAAAACCGCCAGAAAATCGACCGTAAACATTTTAACGTGCGGCGACGTGACTAATGTCGTGCGTTCCATTTTATTCTGACTAATTAATGTAAACTTTTTTATGATTTACCGATCGGCCGTCCCGTTGAACGGCCCCTGTCGACGGGAATAAATTCGTCTATGATTTCTTAATGTTGTCATATTTTCATTCTATGAATTGCTTTCGGTAAATAAACCGAGTAAGAAATTATTGATCGGTAGCGATTAATTTATGTTACACGGAATGTCAGAAATGGTAGTGTACTCGTGTCTCCTTACGGTAAGACATTTATAACATGTTTTATTTAAACGGAGTTATTTTAACAACAACGAAAAATGCTCTTCCAAAGCATAATCTCTTATTGGTAACTGGAAGATGTGCATCGACCAAAAGCAAAACAGTGATTTAAAAACACGAGCCGTAGTTTTTCTATAACTTATATACATGTCGAGATATTATATATATATATATATATATATATATATATATATATATATATATATATATATATATATATATATATATATATATATATATATATATATATATATATATATATATATATATATATATATATATATATATATATATATATATATATATATATATATATATATATATATATATATATATATATATATATATATATATATATATATATATATATATATCAGTCGATTCTTTACCAAACCTAACTCTCTTGTTCAAATTGATTAAGTGATTAATGACGGTCAGTTAATAGCAGTTTTAGAATAATAGCAGAAGTATAAAATAATTCAAATGTCACTTTTTTAAGTAATATTCGATTTGCTTAATATATCCGAAATTAATATAAGTCCTCTCATATTGTCTACGATCTGGAATCTTGAAAACTTGTCTCTGTCTATGGTAGCTATCTCATTTTAGTAGGACATCCAAAGCTTGTTTATTTGTTTGTTTGTTTCCCTGTGAAATATAACAATAAGTGAGTTTATTATAATACGACAATCTTTTACAACCAATCCTATTATGAATATGTGCGTATAGCATGCGTGTACGTGTGTGTGTGTGCTGTTATTGCATATGATCGACAGAATCAAACGCAATTCCATTAATTATAACCCAACGGAAAATGGAACCTTACAATGTAAGATCAAGCGACCTAACCTGTCAAACTTCTTCCTGTCAAAACCAGAAAGAGCGAATCCTGTAAGATACACATTTGCTAATAGTACGGTGGGAAAGGTAACCATTGCATGTACCTATATGGATCCAAGACGAAGTAAGTGACAAGGGCCGAGACCTACTCTCGAGAGATGCGCTGAAGAATGACGAAACCACTGAGATTGAAACAAAGGTAAAAAAATAGTCGCGAGGTAAAAAGATCACAGATATAAGGCAAGTGAATTGGCATAGTCGGATAAGAAATCAGTAAGTACTAAAAAAAATAATAATACCCTTAAAACTGTCAAATAAAACCTGCACATTACTAGAGATCAGGTCAGTAATGAATCTCTCATTAGTTAAAAATGGAAAAAATGAGGAATCAGACAAACTTGTGAGAAGAAGGAATCGCAATCGTACCTTAACTATGGAAGATCAAAGCGTACGTCCCATAAGGAGTGCTTGCACTGACTTCGTTGTTCTATATCTGACGGTATGAAAATATAAGAGTTCATGTACAATGGCACTAAGTCAAGGGTCAGGTGCTGGTTTCAAAACACTGATAACCAACCCTCACATGAATAATCATCATCATCTATGTCTGCTCTTTGATCGCTACTTTTGGCGCTCTCATTTTCCCTTATTACTAAGGTTTAGAATATCGACAATGGTCCTTCGAGCCTATATAGGTTTATCTCTATAAGTTCTTCACATATACTAGAGTTTATAAAATGATCTTTCTCTGCTGAATGTTCAACATTTAAATATATGAAAAACCATTGCATTCCCTTAAGGATGTATAAAAAAATTCTGAGGCTCTTGCCAAAAAACCCTATTGACAAGCGAGTGTTTGAATGATTAAATCTGACTAACAAGATGATCGGCTATGATTAACAGAGTCATAAATTATGAATTTATCACGTTTTATTATTCCTAATTCAACGAAGTAACTCCGAGTTGCTCACGCGAAGGGTACACTAAAGTAAATTGGCGCTATAAAACTATTTAAAATTGATATAAAGCTTAAATGGTACCTACGGAGAATCGGGAAATGGTTGAACAGCTCGCGTAATAAAAATATTTGAGGCTGAGAACAACATTATAACGCGTATTTGTAGACTTCAAATTAATAAATTGGTCTCCAATGTGTGGCAACTTTATAGGCAATTAGGTAGATATTCATTCTTAAACAATTCATTTTCAATTGAATTAAATTTTAATTAAATTGTCTAGATGTTGAGTGTCTTAACAATTATTTTTTAAAGGTCTCTTTTCTATTCTTTTTCTTATATTGATATATTTGATTCAATGAGCGTATCGTTGCTGTTCTTTTCAACAACACAACTGAGATTTGCGAGAAAGAGACATAATGTTTCCGATTAGAATAGCAATAACATGGCCCCCGCTACTTTCTTAGAAATATATGCGAGAAAGAAAATCTACGGCATATTTACTAAAATTGAAAACACCTAAAAAAATTTAAAATTATAACTAAATTGAAATCGAAATTCCGAATACTGTATTGTACTTCCTCGAGGGGTTGCCATGTTTATATCCATCGAGCAAGACAGGAGTTTTGTCTTTTTGCCATTTATTCTTGAACCAAAGATATTAAAAGAGACGGCACAGATTAAGAAAACGCAATAATATTCCTTTGATTTGATATATCGGAATGCAGTTTTCGTACAAAAGGGCCGTCGGCGCTGCGCCGTGAGTACAATTTCCCGCGCGTATTATTTATTGACGACCGGAATCGACACAAAAGGCCAACTTTACGATTATATCGAGTTATTAAATAGAGGGACGTATCGTAACGAATTTGTAAACACGCACGTTTTGTTCATCTCAGAGATGAAATGAAGAAAGATAATACAAGCGCGACGTTTGCGTGGGTGACTGCGCGATAGCTTTTCCAAAGAGCCTTACCATGTACATCCTCTCGCGTTGATAACAGAGGTTAATTCAACACGTTGAATGCCAATTTTATGGAAACAGTATGCCACTTTTTTACCCATGAACACTAGTAAACCCTTAACTCTAGGTTAATAGGGTTGATTACATTTGTATTTTTTATTTCAATGACATCCTTTAAAATTATACATTTAACTATCCAGGCCCTTCAACCAACGAGGAGGGAAAGAATTGTTAACGCGAAAAATTATTTTTCGAGATAAAGACGGTAATATTTCTTTGTCTTTTATAAGTCTTTGTGTGTGTCTGCCTGTATATCTTACTGTGCGTCTATCTGTATATCTGTCTGTGTCTGCTTTGTGGCTGCCTGGGTGTCTGTCTGTGTATCTGTATGTGTGCCTGTGTGTATTTTTCCATAATAGAGCACAAACGATTAATCCAATTAAGCTGAAATTTGGCATGCAGGGTCATGGCAACATTTGAAAAGGTTCAGGTTGAAATCGGTCCACCAGATGTCTTGTTAGGCCGAAATCGCATTGAATTTTCGGCGGTCACTATATTTTCGTAAACGATTGAATCGAACGCGTTTAATGCGTAGCATTCTCACTATACACGCTCGTAGTCTAATATTTCTTTTAAACAGATCAACCTCCTTCCCGAAGAGTGATTACGCTCGACACCCTTCCATAAGTCCTTGGCTACTTGGCGGGGAAAAATGTGGTGACACACCCGTTTTTTTTTATACAGTTATTCAATACATTTGCTGAGAAAAAGTAATTTAAAAAAAACTTATATTTAGTTAAAATCAATGATTTACGAGCCTTTCGGTGCTCTAGCATCAAAAACCCGAATGGCCGAATGACCTTAGGTCCTAGGACGGGGACCTTAAATCCTAGGTACCAATTGAGAAATCTCATTTGTAAAAACGGACAGAGTTTTCAGTTGTGCTGCAATAGTAATAATAAATCAAGACCAAAAGACCTTCTCAACGATATATATATCTCGTCGTCATCGGTGAGCAGCAACAACTTAACTACCAAATTAAGCAGGAATTCGCTTACATACCAGACAATCGAAAATCCTCTTTTGTGAATAACAGACAGAGTTTTGAATAGAGCTGCCATAGCATTAATTCGTCGCCTTACGATTACAACTCGATAACTATTAGTTTATAATTTATAAATAAATGTGTTTTTATATTTGAACTTGTCCACATCCATACTTTTTTTTATTTTTCCCATATATTCTACTGTTCTTCTAAAAAGCAGTTAAGTGAAAATATTGATTATAAGCTTTTGCAGACTACGGCCAGTTGACATAGCAATTAGGTGGCCTGATCTTATTATACATTGTAAGGTTCCAGGTTCGATTCCCGATTGGGTCACCGTTTTCCGTTAGGATAAAATTAACGGAATTGCATTTCAATTATGTAGATCGAATGCACTAACAATACACACACTTACACACATTTTACATGCACACACATTTATATTAACGATTTATGGTAGGGTTGGTTGTATAGAATAGAATAGAAAAGAATAGAATATAATAACTTTATTGTGCTATAAAAACATAACTTAATAATATTACACTGGTTTTATAAAAGAGACAATTTATGCACAAATGGCGAACTTATCGTTATAGCGATATCTTACAGTCAAATATAATATAAGAGATTGTCTCTGATAATAAATCAGCCCATTCTAAAATTTCGCAATAAAGAGTAGAAACAAACAAACAAACGAAACACTAAATATCATGGAAAGTAAGACGTAGCGTAGAGAATATTGTTTATTAGAAATTCGAGTATTTTGATACGTTTGTTGTGGGCCTGTTTCGTTTCTTTTTGGTCTGTGTTTACATTTTTAAAAGTGGTCATCGTTGGCAGGCAATGTGTTAACTTTTTGCCGAACAATGGCAACGATGACGTATGTTATTATTCAGAGTATGCCAACGTATAAAATACGAATAAAACTATTTGCTGTTTCTTTTATTTTAATATGCATGCTAATAAATTTTATCTACAGTGATCTCTAAACAGTATGACTTTATCAACGCTACATCCGGTGGATATAATTTACTCATAGCATGGAAATGATACCATTTCGTAGGCCGATCGTAAAACTTGCTTTGTGTTACAAATACAAAAATCAGTTTAGGATCGAGAATGAGAACAAACGATGTTATTGAATAGACATTCCAGGAATTTGAGAAAAACAAAGTTTATAAAATAAGTAATTCAATGCCCTAATATGGTTTTTGTACCACTGTGTGTATCTTTTATATTTTGACAGTATGATTTTCGATTATTTGGTTTTTAAGTGATATAATAAAAAATATTATTTTTTAAATTTAGGAGTTACTGTTTCAGATATGTTATTTTTCTTCATAAAAGATTCATTACACGACTGCCCAAAAATAGGAGTGCAAGGTTTTCTGGGTTTATATACTCGCATGTATGATATTTAGAAGTGTATGGTATTGTTAGAATTATGTCTGCCCAGGTGTCACTAAGTTAAAGGGTACCTAAACTGTCCAAACGCCAAATAAATAAATGTCCAAATACCAATAAATTAATATAAATACATTGTGTTTAGTATCAAATAAAAGGTCTGATTGAGTAGATTCCGAAAAAATATACACACATTTATAAGTACATAAACCGCAAATACAACAAAAAACACGCTTTTATTGCTTGGGCACCGACGGCAACCGACTGCGTGAGGCGGCGGCGGTCGGCTCGAGGCTATAAAAAGCGTCAACGCTGACATGGGATAGTCACGAGATACTTAACGCAGGGAGCGCAGCTCTGCGACGCCATGGTCAGAAAGTCAGGTTAATGGGCCCGGCTTACGTGAAGCCCCTAAATGGCAATTTCCGAACCTTGGACGAGGCGCGTCGATTGACTCACAGAATGCGCAATCGTCTTTAAGCACTGGATGTCTATAGATATAGCCTTCGTCAACGGGGCCGTAACAGAGTTTCCGTAAATTGAATTTGGTTCAACGAATATTATTTAAACGATGAAAGTTTTTCTCTAAATAACGTATTTTAGAGCGGGAATAAATTGTCTCTAATAATTATAACATAATAGTTCCATTTTTGTAACGGCAGTCTTTTCTTACATTTATTTTCGTCAAATACTTTTGCCATTTTTAGTTCTGATGTTCAGAGTGATATTTTTCGGTATCAGGTAGACCGTTATAATTTATAGGTTGCTGTTTTGTAATATTCTGGCCTTTTGTGCCATGATATTTTGAGTAGGTCAGATCGTCTAAAGTTCAATAACTCTAAAATTATATGCACTGAACTTTGGCTGCTCCGGCCCGCAATTTTTTCTCTTTTTTAACCGACTTCAAAAAAAGAAGGAGGTTATCAATTCGTTTGTATCTTTTTTATGTTTGTTACCTCAGAACTCTACCATTTATGAACCGATCTGAAAATTTCTCATTTTATTTGAAAGGGTATACATACTTGCAGATTGGCTCCATTTTTATCAAAATCCTGTTCTTAAGATGGGATCCATGAAAAAATGAGGGAACTCCTCAATTATTATCATATGAAATTGAAAATGTACATGTGTATTCAATTCTGAAAACAATGTATTTTTTTATGGTAAGAATGACCTGATTCTACACCATGGGTTGGCTCCCGACGAGGGGACTCCTCAACGGTTAACATCACACACAAGAAATTTTGTATACTTATTCAGTTAGGATAGCCCGTTCTAAGTTTCACCATGACATGGCTGCTGCACCCATGGTTGGCTCCCGACAAGGGGACTCCTTAACGGTCAACAGCATAGACACGAAATTTTGTATATGCATTTATTTGCGAAAGCCCGTTCTAAGTTTCACCAAGACAGGACTACGGCACACAGGGTTGGCTTCCAACGAGGGAACTCCTCAACGGTCAACAGCCCAGGCATAAAATTTTGTATACGCATTCAATTATGATAGCCCGTTCTAAGTATCACCATGACATGGCTGCTGCACTTTAAAAAAAAAAATGGAGTCATATTTTTTTTTGTAAAAATTTTGTGTATTATATTATATCCACGTGTCTTCTATATGACATTTAGCAGGCGTGGCTATTGAACGTTTTCATCTCTACCGTTTCTTTTATTGATTTGGGTGGACTAGAGTTGGTATGTGTGCCCTATGATACATTCATAATCATGGATGCTAGTACATTATTATTCGAGTAAGTCTTGAGGATTTCTCCTCTTACATTTCTTTAACGTTATGATAGGAACTTCAAGAAGAAGTAAAACAATAATATGGTTAATTTTAATTTTCAAAAACTTTTCAGCTGGAATATTCATAAGTTAAGTAGAGTACCTATAGTTGATTTGGGTGTTTCGGTTTTGGTAATATACCGTTATAGTTTTGGCCGGTAAATTGCGCTCAAATCGTGTGAGGTTCAAACCTACTAATTTGGAAGCAATATTCTTTGGAAACCCTAATTTGGATGCAACAAAACTTTCCATATAGAAGGGTTATACTAAAGGTAATATAGAAGAGCTAAACTAAAGGCAATATATAAGGGCTAAACTAAAGGCCATATATAAGGGTATAAAAAGGCACGTTGTGGTTAGATACGTATTATATTAATCTTTAAGGGCTAGGTCGGTTAAAAAATGCCCCACGTTTTAATTAGGTTTTAATGCATGGTGGTATATATTTGCTTCATATTACATCCCGAAAGTTTAATTACGCATAGTCATACTATTTAATATTTTATTTAAAGTTGGCAAGTGTATGCACTTACGGTAAAGGCGTAAATAAGTATCAAAAACAATTTACACAAATTAACGCACAAGAGTAATTTGTGTTTGCTGCTTTAAGGTTGACGGATTGTGTGATTCAGTTAGTTGCTTTGGTTTATAACGGTGTGTTGTTTCTTTTCTTAAAATTTATTATGAGTAAATAAATTGTTGTATAAAAAAATCTCTGCAACTAGGGTTTCTATTTTTTTTAAATTGTTGTCACCCCAGGACTTTCCCCACCCACCTACTCCCATCACACCACTACCACCGCCAACTCTCCCCCCACCAGATAGCGATTCTGTCAAGTGACTGAGATAGCAAAAGTGGTAGGTATATTTTAGTATTTTGTGGTATTTTTGTAGTATTAAACTGACTATTTTCCTATTTAGTATTTTCTTAAATATTTTTTTTAAATGTGTCGCTTGTATCATGCCCCCTTCATACATTGGCGAATGTTCGTGTTACAGACTAGGTAACGTATAAGATGCGGATTTTCAAATAAAAAAAGACAGCCAGCTGACAGCTCGGAGCTGTCAAAATCACGTCAAAAATAGAAGAGGTGCGCAGTGCGCAGGCGCGACTCGCAGGCTGACAACCACAGCTTATATTTTTGTGGTGACGTTGGCATATCTGCCATAGGAGTTTATCATATATGTTTCCTTAGTAGTTGTTTACACCAATTTGGACACGAACATTCGCCAACGTGTGGAGGGGCCATAAGAGATATTCCAACAAAAATTTCACTAGTGGTTTAGGCCCTACTACGCATCTGTGTACCGAATTTCAAGTCAATAACTGCAATATTTTAAGATTAAAGTATAACTCCGGTGAACCGATTACAATCTTTTCAACTCTAGCCATGACCGAATGATGCCTGCATGTCAAAGTTTAGCTCAATTGGATGAAGCGTTTAGGCGTTATCGTGAAGGAATACACACACACGCACACACACTCACACACACACAGAGAGACACACACACAGACTCACGGACAGACTTTAGTCTGGAATTGGTCCTAATCGTCTCAGGGGGGGGGGGGGAGGGAATCGATATTTCCATCATCATCTCAAAACCTTTTTTTGCGTATTCACAATACTTTCTCTTGGGCCGGGAAATTAACAAGTGTCTCAAATAATAGCCTTGTAGACATTTAATTTTATTGAAATCGGCTTCAATAAAGCAAGGTAGCAGGAAGCGGACTGCGACATTCGAAGCGAATAAGGAACCTTATTGAATAAGGTGAGTAAATGGCGGTGGCGGCGATCGCAGGATAAGCGCGTAATTCGAGCGCTAAACGCGCGTCGTTAGCGCGGCCGCCGTCGGCGATAAATCCCGACTTTATTCACGTGCAGCGAATAATCGACGGATAAATCAATGCGCAAACGCAGCCAAACCCACACGGATCATTGTACGGCGCGGTAACACTTTTGCTATTATGAGCCTATGCCGCGAGAACGATCGGTCGGTCGCCCGCGCCCGCGCCGCGCCTGCTCCGCGCGAGGTGAAAAGCATTCAATACGCCCCACCGCTACCAACGATCTACTAAGTGCAACTAGGGCTTCCATTCAATATACCTATGTATAGTTCTAGAAAGAAAAGCTGTCGTAATGGAGGGTATAATAATATAGACAACCAGAGCTGTCGACTACAAAGAGGGAAACCGTCACCTCAGGAAATTTTAACAAAATTTATCGTTCTGTCTCCTGTGAGGCAACGCAAAGGACAAAAACAGTCCACCGTCAAGTTCCGCCACATGCCCGTAAGAAGCCAACACCTTGGACGACACTCGCGCCCTTACTACTAGTTTGGAAGGATATCTCCGTCTTGAATTAACCTTCAGGATACCTCCTACCTTCTGACAAGGTACCTCCTACATCCTGTCGAAACGGTGATTCGGTGTCAAACGAATCTATTGCGGATCACGGCATCCTTTGCCCGGCTTATTCGCAAGGGATCGGGTGACCGAATGGTCGTTTCAAGAGCAGTTGCCATAAAGTTAACAATCACCCTTGCTCTATGGGAAACATTACTGTTCCCAGACTCCCCCGGCTGTTAGTCGGAGTGCACAATTGTTTTGGCTGACGCCGCACGATGCGCAAACCGTCCAGGAGCGCCCGAAGGTTGACTACTAGGGGAGACCGGTCCGCAGGCCAGCGTCCTACCCTGGCTCTCCCTTCTGCATGGAGGCCGCCGGGTGGGTGTTGACCCGTTAGTATGACCGACCCTGAACAAATAATATAAACAAGTGCTAATCTCTCGCTAACTCGTGCGCGATTGCCTCCCGAGATCCATCATCGATTTTAAAGTCGTTTTCACGACAAAAGCTAAACAAATATAATAAGACAACCCCATACTCTACCGATCATTTCGGCTGTTCTAAAGACAAACAAATAATGATCTTTGCATTTTTGGAATCAGTAAAGTTTTTAAGAAATTTAAAACTCTTTGACTACTGGTATAAATCGCTCATTAAGCTCTGTAAACTGAATTGGATGGCAAAATTATGATAGCTTAGAATCTACGAGTCGAGCTAAATCGACCATATGGACCGAAGGTATACAAATACCGATGGATCAACACGACATATTCATTATAAAATATTTGAAAACGGATTTTACCCTTGCCTTGTAACAACCGCCACTATCGAGGGTAGACTGCAATGCTGTTATTGTCTTATTGTCTTATAAGTTGTCTTTGCTGTTATTCTGCGGATAGGCGGATACTACTGCCACAGAATACCAGGCAATAGCTTCTCTTAGAAAAAAAATGAAATTCAATGTAGCTCGAGAGTAAACCGTTTGGTATACCGTGCTACTGCTGTTACGACGGCATGGGAGACAAAACCATCAATATCGTTAAAAATTCCCGGGGTGACGGGTTCGCCCGTTGTAGTCGACACAACCAACTGCTATTACTACGCAGATTATGTGTTGGAGGTGAGATGGAGATTTTCACTGAATGTTTTTGACAACCTTGATTTGATATATAAGTCCGGTGGTTACTTCTACTGATAACTTCCTTTGCAAACGTATGCTAACTCAAAGATATATTCGATTGCATACACATATGGGATTTGCAGTGGTATCTAGTGGTGGTCTTGTACAAGCTTCAGAGATGAAGCTTTATTATGGGTCGGTTTCAAAATCGCTTTTAAATCGAATCTGTGTAACATCTTACTTATTGGATCTGTTGCGAACTATGCAGCATTATACAAAACCAGATTGTAACGTATTTGGTTAATTTAATATGATTATTAATTGAATTTGTGCTCCTCACTTTAATTTCAGTGTAATAAAATTAAATACGTTCCCTTCCAATTCAGAAGTATGATTAACGAATTGCTCATATTGATATCAATTGGTGTCGTAGGTTTAGAATATTATTATTATATTTAAAATATTCCACGCGAAATGTTCAAAATAATAAATCGGCTATATTATCGGCTATAAATCGGCTATATATAGGTGTTATTCATACCACTTATGCTTCATTATATTTTTATTTAGTTTTTCTCTTTATGTTTTCAAAACGTTGTCACTAAATTTTGACTGTAGTTATTTTCCTCTCCTCTAGCAGCGAGAATGAACCACAAATATGATAAATACGCAAGTTTTTCACGTACTCGGTCGGCAAAAAGTTTACTACAGAATCGAGAATGTAGCAAAATTTAGTATTTGTCCATATGAACATTGCAAGTTAACTAGAGCAATGTGTCTCTGCGGCTTTGTAGTGTATGATGGCGGGTTTGGTCTGCGGCTTCGTAGGTTTTTGTTTATTTTATTTAGAAGAAAAATAATATTTTATTACCGAATTTAATGTTTATGATTTTTTAAATAGTTGTTTCTGTTGGGGCTTATCTATATGATTTAAAAGATCACTAGCTTGCATAATGTGAGGCAATTTAATTCAATGCATGCAGGAAGAATCATTTAATATGCCGACAGTCAGTCTGGTCTGAGGTCTGAGTTACATCGATACCAATAATAATATACACAATGACATATAATTGCAGACTTATAAATGCAAACTAAGTATTAAGTTAAATTAAAAATTTGTTTTAAAAAGAAATTACCGTGTGAAGTGTGTAGCACCTAACGTTTCAGCGATATTGCAATCGCCGTTGTCCAGGGTGGACTCTACCCTCGACAACGGCTAAAATCGTGCTAAATTCGTTACTAAACTTATTTATAATGTAAAAAAACTGCAATAGTCTTCGATTTCATATAAAGTGAAATGTTACGGTAAATGTGATTAAATGGAAAATTATGAATTACCACCGTCGATTATAAATATTTCTCAATTGTAGCGAATATGAACCGGGTATTTTCAGTCTCCAACACTCATTGGAGGATGTGAGAAATTGGCATTTTCGACACTCTCTAATTGATTAACGTAATGAGCAAAGAAATTTGGTAGCAACAAAATGTCGACTGGGCATCGGATTAGTAATTATTTAAAATAATAAAATACTTTCCTAAGCACCATGGAAATAATTTCGCCTCGTTCTGGTTTGTAGTTAAGTCCGCATCATAATATCGTAATTGTTTTATGCTTTCTTAAACATAATTGCAATACAACTTAATTTTAAGGAAATTATTTTTATTAGAATCCATAAGTAATAGTAAAAAAGGATATTAAAATGCAGTTGGCTACAAAAAAAAAGGTTAATTTTACCTCATATTCTTTATTACATTCTCTGTAGGAATTATTCAAAATACCTGTCGAATAGAATGAAAAAGGAAATATTTATTACAATATCCAAATGACGTAGGTTATATATTTATATTTACTAGGCAATGTGATAAAAATACACAAACTATATGAATTTACCACTTTTTCCAAAGTGGTGGGCTATAAAAAATATCTATTGATTGTCATACCCTCCGGATTATTCACATTAAAAAATACATATATTTTTTTGTAAATTAGTAATTTTAAGATACGTTGGTCATTAGATATATAAGGTCTCACATAACTTTTGACTAATATTCCTAGGGAAGCTTCTATATCAAATATAGATAACATTTGACAAAAAAAAATGTAATATTTTTTCAGATTTTTACAAAAAAATAAATACCAGCTTAATGTGTTTGACATTATGAACCACTTTTGCCAGATAGGCATGCCAAAATTAGTTATACTTTCAGAGATATCAATATTCAAATCGCGGTATCAAAATCAGCTGTTCAATGTTTATTTACGTGTACATCGCCGTCGCGCGGCCAGCCGCGTTACTTTATCGCAACCACTGAACGCTCGGCGGCGGCGTGTACTTTCTGCCAGCCGCTGAGCGAATAGAGGTTGCGACGTTGTAACGACCGGTCGCTCGTAGCGATGTAAATAAACATTAAACAGCTGATTTTGATACCGCGATCTTTGAATATTGATATCTCTGAAAGTATAACTAATTTTGGATAAAGAAGCTCTAATTTATTTTTAATATACACTTGCGAGCAACTAAATCGACTCACCCCCTCAGTGCGGAAAAAAACTATTTTTTTTCAAAAATGGCCAAGTAGATTCATACAATTATATACCTTTTAAAACCCTTATTTTGTTAGCTGCCCTTTAATATCATAATCATGAAAATACGCTTAGGTTTTTTATTTTATTTAAATAATTTTAAAAAAAGGGAGTCAAATGGATGTCAGGAATAGAAAACTGAAGATATATAAAATTAAATTTAAACGGAAAATGCAAACCTAAGAAGGAACGTTAAATAAATTAATATTTAGTGTTACCCCCCTTGCCCAGATGACAGCTAGCATGCGGTTCATCAACGTCCTGATCAGTTTTTTTGTCAAGTCTTGAGGAATCCCATACCATACCTCTAACAACGCTTTGTTGAGCTCGTAGATATTAGAAGTTGCCAGATTTCAAGCTCGAAATCTTCGTTTCAGCTCGTCTCACAAATTCTATATATACGATATAGCGTTTAGCATTCAGGCCTTCTCTCCGACCTCCCCCTGGCACGAAAACGAGGTTGGACCTTCCCACTAAAGAAATGCCAGCCCACACCATGCAGGTTACGCCGCCGTAGAAGACTGTTTCAGCGAAGCAGTATTGCGAAAATCACTTTTATAATAATATGATTTCTCCAAAACAGAAGTACGTGCTATATAAAAAGTATAAAACAAAGTCCCGTGCTACCACCCATATTGCCAATTCGCCGTAGAAGACTGTTTCAGCGAAGCAGTATTGCGAAAATCACTTTTATATGATTTCTCCAAAACAGAAGTACGTGCTATATAAAAAGTATAAAACAAAGTCCCGTGCTACCACCCATATTGCCAATTCTAATGTGCCAGTCAATCCGTGTAAATTTCACTTTGTTCCAGCTACTGTTGAAACAGTTTTACTAACATTAAACCGGATAAAATCTAAGGCCGTGAGAACGAATGGTCTCAGTGTAGATATGCTCAAACGTATCATCCAATATATTCTTCCAGTCGTTACCCACATAATAAACTCCTCAATGGAATTTGGTTCGTACCCAGCTCCTTGGAAAAATGCCTACGTTATACCCCTTCCTAAAATATCAAATCCTGTTCGACCAACTGATTTCAGGCCAATATCTATTCTCCCTGGTCTCTCAAAAGTGTTAGAGCATATAGTGTTCTCTCAGCTATCAGATTACCTTTCTGAATTTAATATGTTTAATCCCTATCAGTCCGGTTTCCGTCCCGGCCATAGTACTACCTCTGCCCTTGTCAAAATTACTGACGACGCACGTAAATCTATGGACCAGAGACAACTTACTTTGCTTGTTCTCTTAGACTTTAGCAGCGCCTTCAACTCTGTCGACTACGACTTGCTTGTTGCACGGCTACAAACTCACAACTGTTCGCAAACCGTTATTAATTGGTTCAGCTCCTATCTCAGAGCCAGACAACAGCCTATAAGGTAGGCGATCGATCATCCGAATGGGTTAATCTAACAGCTGGAGTTCCACAAGGTGCGGTTCTGTCCCCGCTTCTTTTCTCAATTTTTATAAATCCTATCTCCAACCAAGTTCGTGGACATACTCATCTGTATGCAGATGATGTTCAAATATATAATCATTTCTCTCCCGAAAACATCAATGCCTCGATCGCCATCATGAACTCTGATCTTCAGGCCATTTGTGAATGGTGTGCGCTGATGGGTCTACTAATCAACCCTTTTAAATCCCAGGCTATACTCATTGGAGGTCGTAAATTGCTCTCCAGAGTAATAATTCTAACTTTGAAGTTAAAATTATTTGAATGTCAAATTTTGACATTTCAAATTCAAATAATGTTTAATTAAAGCCATGTTATCTTTTTTTAAGAATCATCTGTTTATTTGTCTTTCCAACGTTTGTTTTGACCCAAATATTTTTGTTCAAAACTAAGTTATCCAAGTTCAAAGTGGCCAGTGTGAAAAAAAATATATTTTAAAACTCGACTAGATAAAATATATTTTTTCACTTTGAATTAAGTGCAGGTATGTAATTTCTCTTAGTATACTAACTATTATGTCAATAGATTTAAAACTGATCAAGATAATCGAATGTTACTGACATCCAAATGAACATACAGACACCGAAGATACAGCAATAGGTTTCTTATTATATCTTTGGTACGCAACCCAAATATAAGGGACTTCGCTTGTAAACTGAAATTCATTTTAATTAATTTCCTGAACGCGATTCGTCTAATCACATTTTAGCCTTGAATTCGTCGCTACTGCAAGATCTTTTTGCCTAATGATCCCCATATTTCTTCGATTTCAACATTTTTACGATAGGAATCTGCCATTATTACCAGATTATCTCGGTCCATAAATTAATAAAATGTTTCATTCAATCCCGCCGCATGACTCACTTTCTAGTTACGCGTAGACATTATATCTTCCGTCGGTGTTCAGAGTCTTATCTTCAATCCATCGTTCACTTAATTGAACATTAAATAATTTCATCAATGTCCCTTACCGGACAGTAGACGCAACATAAGTCCGATAACCATCGATACGGAACGCTTCGAATACTAGACTATACTGGGTGCGCTATCACACTATCATCGTCCGGTTTAAAAACCGGATACGCTCTTCGAACTTGTTCACGTTCAGCTTTACTTGAATTTCGTCTATCGGAGGAAGCGCTTTCGACCTAATTTGGTATATTTATCCACACTACCTATACTTATATAGTCATTCATTTCTATTTCCTTAATTTCACTTTCCCAGCCCACCAACCAACGAGATATAGTACCTACTGTGTTAAATATAGTTAAAACTTCCTGAGGTGACGGGTTCGCCCGTTGTAGTTGATACCTCCAAGTGTAGGACCCGCAACCTACTGAGGTCTCCCGACATCAGTAAACTGCATGAAGTACCTGGATGAAGAGGAAGAACCAAAGGAAGTGGCGGGTCATTGGAGAGGTTTATGTCTATCAGTGGAGAGACACCAGCTGATAAGTCGAATAAGTCAAGTGGAAAACGCCTCACGAATTAACCCTTAAATGAATGATTATTTGTTTTTAATTAAATGCAATTGTTTATTATAGGAAAATAGTCATAGGTTAAGTAATAAATAATTTTTTAAAAAAAGGTAATAAAATGGTATATTTGTTTTGAAACAACTTGTATGTAGACTTGTAACTTGTATGTAGACTTGTAACTTATATGAAGACTTGTAAACGTTCGGCAATAATATGCATTTATTAATATAATTTACTGTAGACGTAAACAAACAATCATATTGTATTTACACTTATTAGTATAGACATTTCGCATCTATTTTTAAAACAGCACTTTTTTTCATCATGGCCTATAAGTGATGCATACTGAAAGTTTCTGGAACTGGCCACTTATAATAAAAGTAATAGAAAACCAATTACTCTTGGATTATATTTTTTTATCTAGCTATTCCAAAAAATCTAGCTTGTTTCTAATATAATTTTAAAATACAACATCAAATATTGGTAGCTTACCCGACAATAGAGGAGAATAATTTTTTTAACAATTAGATAAATCACTCCTTTATAGGGAACTCGACAATAGAAACTATCTCTTTAAGTAACATATTAAACTTCATCACCCACCACATTCAAATGTCAAAAAACGATATAACTTACCCGCCAAAAGTAATGTCATTTTTTTTCTTTCACACGTGATTTATTGTCTATGGTTATCAACGTGCGTTCAAAAACGGACACACTAAGGTTTTAAAATAAAATTAAGTGAAAATGTATGTAGACAATTGGCAACAATATGCATTTAAGGGTTAAGCATCCGGATCGGAAAATGTAAAACCGCTGTTATGTTGGAAACAGGTTGCTTCCAAAAGTTGGATTTAATTAAAGTAATGCTCGGCGGGTCGCATTCGTATAGCGGCTAGAACAACCGAGCGATGCCTCTGCGCCCGGGACGAATAATTTATTGAAGTAGAACGCATCTCGTTCCGCCCTATCTCTTTCGCCGCCCATATATTCAGATAATTATGTCTGTCGAACTAGACGCGTACCTGATTTTTTAAAAGTAAATCGAGTGGGTATTGTGAGTGAAATATCACTCGATTTAACAATCGAGTAAGTCGAAAAGTAACGTAGGAGGAGCGTTCAAATGAAATTGAGAATGAGGTATATACTCCTTGCAACAACAAAAAATAAAAACTGGCAATGGTAAGGGGACTAAGATATGTTTAAGCTTATAATATTTAATAAGAATAAATTTATTTCCGAAATGAAGTGCATGAAAATGTGATTGATATACAAAGTCTGCCTAACTAGGCCGAAGACCGTACCAAGCTATACTCGACTATGTTATTTGTAAATTTTGCTCACACTTATCAATGTAATATAGCTAAGAAAAGGAAAAAATATATATAATAGCTCTAATAAATAGGCAGTATGTATTTTATTAGTGATTTTATCTAGATAACTGAATAATGTACAGTGATACCTAATTTGATATCTGACATACCTAATCTGATACCTAATCCGAATAATGTATAATAATACCTAATGATAGCTGTTCATAATCAAGTGAGATAAAAGTATAATTATTAGCAAAAAATAACCAATACAATATATTACTTAAAAATAATAATAAAAATATTATTATATTTAAAAAAATCTTAAAATGGTAGTTAGATAGACAGTAAATAATATTACCAAAAATATCATAGAAGTAAAAAAATAAACAAAAAACAAAAAAGGGAAATATTAATCAAGTTTAATAGTCATTGTAATAATCAATAAATAAAAGAGAAAAAAAAATAACAACCCTAAAGGCCAATAAAAATATAAAACGATTTAATAGTCAGGTTAAAGAGGAGAAGGCGTTTAATGAATGACCGCCGTGTGCACTGTGCACCTCGATCTCATGTCTGCCAAGTTCAAGGAGTAGTGGACTAATTCGTTTATTTGCTTTTTTCACATTGATGGTCGTCTTCACCTTTTCTCGAAATTCATTAAAAATCTTGGGCGCTATACCATTTTGTTTGCCGCTTGCTGTTAGGTATTGGCGAATACAGAGAAAATTAAAGTTTGCGCGGATATTAAAAAATTGTGTTTGATTTTTATTTACGTTACGTAAATTTGTGTTTGATTATTAATTACTTATGAGAGTCATTTGGGAAAAATACTTCGCGATAGGTTGCACGTTGGTGTTCGAAGTTTATATTAAAGTTTTATATTGAAAATCCTTTATATTGACCAGACCCCGACCCCAGTAATTTATGTCTATCTTCTAGGCTGGAGGAACATCTGAGTGGCCAGAAATTTGAAGACGATGAAGCCATAGTCGCCGCCGTGAAGGACTTTTTAGTGCCAAGTATGAATAGTTTTTAGCTAGGGAAATTTAATTTAGGAAAAAAGATGTTTGAAGTGTATTAAAACTAAACGCTTATGAAAGGTTTAGAAATAAAATTTTAATAAAATGAATTGTAATATACTCAATCTCACTTTTATTTTAACGCCGAAGTAATTAAAGAAGAAAATAACATAAATACATTCACTTGTTGGGTTCACCAAGAATCCGCATTGGCTCCAAAACCACAATGCGGACGCCTGGTTCACCGACGCATCAGGAACAAATAAACGTTTTGGGGCAGACGTGTACGGATTTGTATCGTACACAAAGTCTTCTACGGGAGAACGTAGAAGACTAACGATTATTATCGTTAAAATTTCCTGGGGTGACGGGTTCGCCCGTTGTAGTCGACAACCACACAGACGTTAGCGGCAATTCGTAGTTTGAATTTATTGTAGACTTAGGCGCCCTTTTTCGGACTCAAACCCAACCACAGCATCAGCATCCCCTTTGGGCAATATGCTACGGTTTTTCAAGTCATATTGGAATGTGTAAAACTCCAAAGTCGACTTGAGGTAAAAAATAGAAAAATCCTCAACTGCTCTAACAGCAGAGCAGCATTGGACGCTCTGGCTAAAGCCACAACAGAATCTTCTATGATCTGGGACTGTATGCAAGAGCTCAACAAATTGGGAAAGCCAACAAAATCACCCTTATATGGACACCGGGCCATCAAGGCATAACTGGGCACACTGGAATGCCCGGTGGAGCCAGTTGTTGGGGCTTCCTTCGCTAAAGGTAAGAAAATTATTCGGAACTGCTTGGAGCAGGAACATTGGGCATCCTGGAAACAGAGCCAAGGATGTCGCCAGGCATAGCCATCAAAATCAAATCAAAATCAAAATGTTCTTTATTCATATACACACTATTAAATATTATTTTTAATTTATGTTCTTATGATGCGTCCAAGCCTTACTCCCAGGCCGTTTTGTCATTTACATAATCAGATATTGTATAGTATGCTTTTTTATACAATTTTGCTTTGATGGTAGCTTTAAACTTATTTACAGATAGTTCTCTAATAGTATGAGAAGGTTTGTTATAGAAGCGTATACCTACATTGTCCCAAAAAAGAATTGCTTATTTTGTGGAGACGAGTAGCACGTACAACAAGGTTATGCTTATGTCTAGTATTAAAATTATGAGTGTCGCTTTTTATTTTAAACTTGTCAATATTCTTGTGGACATACAACAGATTTTCGTATATATATTGTGATGCAACAAACCATGATAGAGCAACCATTTCCTAAGAAAATCAAAGCCCTACTTGAAATGCGCAAGAAGAACCTTAGAACCACTACCGGTCTCCTCACCTAACACACGACCTTTAGAGCACATACATACATATATTCAAACTTGGCTTGACCGAGAGTAAGGACTGCCGAATATGTGGCGAAGAACCTGAAGACAGCATAGACATCGTTGGTCGCTGATCAGGCCTCGCCGCAAAAAGACACAGTTTACTGGGACGAGCCTTTCTCGAACCCAGTGATCTGCCCAACTTGAAGGTCATTAATTTATATGGACTGGTAAGCAGTACCGAGCCACTAGCAGACCACTGACCCAACCACAAAGTGGATTACAAAGTTACAAAATATCATAGATCATCATCATCATGATCATCAAATATCATGATATCAACGGCTAGATACAAGCCCCCACTCCATTTACTACTATTACTACTACTAAATTCACCAAAAGATAATTATATATACCATTATTATTAAGAAAAGTTACAACATATCGATTTCACATCTATAAATAAAGTGTTTTCGAAAAAAAAAATTAAAAAATTCTCAAAGGAAAAAGATTTATGTTTAAAATTTTACTGTTCTTTCTTTTTTGTGTAATTTTTAGAAATAATCTTGATAAATTAAATTTTTAAAAATCTCGATTATTAAAACTTTCTTGATTATCCATCCCTACATATTTCGTGACTAGAACACGTAGATTAGTCCGTGCGTTTGGAAACTGTTAAAAATTCAACCTGTCGTTTGGATATTATACCGAGAATGAATCAAATTAACGATACTATTGAATGGGGATATTATTAATTCAGTGAATGGTTATCGTAAATCTGTGGAATATAATAACAAAGTTAACCTTGTCGGCGAACTTAATTAATACTAGAATTACGGCTTCTGAATGTGGGAGTTGCTAGATGTTCCAGATTGATAAGTTTGATATGTTATACAATAAATTTGTAGAATAACCCCGTTTGCACTTGGTGATTTATAATGACGTTTTATTTTGGATACTGTTTGGAGGAATCAACCGTGTATCTGATGCCTAAGATTTCGCGAATTACCAATTCAAAATGAAGATTTTGTAACCACTACAATGGCTGAGAAAATAATTATTGGAATCACAGACGACTATCAAAGAAAAAAATAGGAGATTTTGAAACTACATGAGACATATTTGCAAGATATAACACTAATATTTTGCTGCATGCAATTGCGACAAATAGAAATATTATAGGTAGATTTCCAAATTGCGAAGTAAATCAGTAACATCCATAACTGCATTTCACGAAGTGAGATGTTAAAAACACAGTAATAGGGATTAATTCTTTTCCCTAGAAAAAGGATTAAAACTTTCCAAGAAATATCTAAAACCGCATCTCAAATACTATGGCTTCGAAGGGGGAGTGAATGGGTAGTAAGGTGACGCTCACATGTGGCAAGACAGCTGTCCTAAACCTACCACAGCCAGTCCTTAGTCCGGAATTCACCGCTCACCCCGTAGAAGTATAATAGTATTATGATGGGCCTGCCTCCGGTCAGTGAATTTCATGGCAGCTCCGTTTGTATTTTATTTTTATTTTATTTATTTAATCGTATATATTCTTTCAGATTTATAATATTTTTTTCTTCACTTAGGTCATATATAGGTTACATACATATTTATAAAATATTAAATATCGTACATTAAATAAATTGTATAAATATTAATAAGGTCACGGGCAATAGATTTTGGAATTAATTTTATACTTTTTAACTACTGGATTTTCTAGTAAGATATTTTAATTTTACGAGTACATGTTGTCCATTTTACTGTGAGCCATTATGAATTTCAAACTAAATTAAATAACAATAATATGTTAAAAAAATCTAAAATCCTTTCCATCTATTAAAGTACCGACTTTAATATTATTTAATACTAGAATGTCATGTATTATCCAAATCAACCATTTTTTTATGTTTTAACAACCTATCTGGTTTATTTCCAGGTCTGATTGCATTGTCGATATTTAGTCTTCACCGATTATATCAGGTTTACCGAGAAAGATACAAAACTTAGTTATTTTAGTATTAGATTTCAGTAAAATATTACATTTTAAAAGTAGTTTTAATAAAGGCAACTTTCAGCTATAGCTGCAAGGATAATTATTTTTCTCAATTGACATAATAATTCCGATTTTTAATTATTCTAATATTCATGAATGTTTTATTGTTACGAATAAAATAATAAATGTATGCCCAAGTCTATGCATATGATTACAATTTAGTTAACGAAGTCATCTCTCACGAAATTTATTATACATTTTATTTTATGACCGTCATCTGTCCCATAAATACTTCAGCACTAGTCAAATGGTCATCGGTCACCACGTGGAAATACACGCTGGAAATGTAGTTCAAATAAATGAGCGTTGATTAGCATCGCAGCCGGACCACACCGAAAGACCGGGCATTCTTAAATGGCCGTTCCTTCTTTGATCTACTGCGTAAAGGTTACTTTGTATACCAATTTCTGTTTTTGTGGAACCCGGGCGATGTCAACACTGCTACATTAATTGCAGCTAAAGACATCATATTTCATAAGATGCACAGGAAGTTTAGTTCTTTAAAAGCAATAAGCGATGATTGGGCAGATATTGGCCAGTATTCAGTTTACCGCAGGCCTAACCTTAGTTTCTTCTTTAATATGGAAATTTATGAACCATTCCTATTCCTTGTTGTTGCGATTCTTCAAAATTTAAGAACGGGTCTTAATTCCTACAGTTTCTGGTTTTGTCTATAATCATTCTAACTGGTGCTAAATTTGATAGCTTCGACACCTTGTTTCTCCTTGTTCTTACGGAATGTCTGTGTCGTGAAATAACTGAATACGAGGATCAATACTATGTGAATATACAGTAATGATGCAGTATTTATTTATTCGAGTAGTTCATCAATTAGACATTTTGTAAATTTTGCATTTATTTTTATATTGGTAAAATTCATAAAATAAGTGAAATAAAACCTTTGGATTACAAACGTCAGTTTCAATGCTCGATGAACTTTACTTTTGCGACCTTCCGCCATAAGCTAGTAAAAACAAATGCGCCTGCTTATTAAAACAAATACTCGAAGCTGACATGATCAGAAACACCCACTCGTAAAGTACGAGGGCTATCGGCCACTTCTCTGTGGTTCCTCGCTACAAAAAAGAGCTATTAAAGCTATAAAGGAAGCTTCCTCTGTAATACTGCTGTTAGTCATAATTACCACCTGCGCTCAGTCCAAAAGTAGTTCATGAATGGAGGAAGCGACCTATACGATGCTAAGCATTTTCCGAAGGAAATGGAGCACCTCAGTGATGTCCTTTTAAAAAATGGATACGGAAAATATTATGATACACGCTCGTGATCCAATATGGAAGAAACCCAGAAACAAAGAAAATGACGAGCATTCTTACCATACTTCAAAGGCGTGACGGACCAAAAAAGAAGATGTATAAATTCGATATAAAAACGATCTTCAAACCGACCCAGAGTATAGCTCGGCCTCTAAGACCTGCAAATGATGTAATACCTTTGCAAACCCCAGATGTGTAAAAGACCGAGTCGAGCTGTGGGTTCGCTTACGTAGGACAGAAAAATCGACCCATAGCGACTCGACTGACGGAACACATCAAGGCTGTTAAAAAAAAACGAGATAAATCGGCGATCTGCGAACACATCTTGGATAGTGGAACTAACCACTGCATGCGGTTTCAAAATCCCATTGTGCTATTCAAAAAAACATCCAAACTTCAATAGAAACGAAGGTTTCAAATTCTCTACTACGTGGAACACTCTTCTTAAAACGGAGCGCAAATACGTGAAACATGTTACAGCAGTACACGACGGAATTTCAAAATTCGAGCGCGCCGCTATCAACCCACAGTTACAATCTGCGCAGTAGCATAGCAACATGCCGCCTACCCGCAGAGCAACAGCGGCAACTGACAGCTTTTTAGTCTACCCTGGAATAATGGTTGTAACTGCCGTTGAAACGTCGGATACTTCAAATTTGATTTTGTATATCCGATTTGGTTTTATTTATAATGTTTTGTATTTTTTCCTAAATGTTGTGCTTACCTTGTAAAAACTAATCCACGACCTAAAAACCACTGATAATTTTAGAATAACGTTACCCTCGTCGTGTAAACTACCCGCCATCTCCGAATTTTAGGGAAATCATCTTCCAAGGGTTATCCGAAATTTTGATACTTTGAATGTATAAACCCAAAATTTGGGTGAATTACTCTCCTAAGGAAATAATGATATGTACCTACGTGACATCATAATCGCCATAGAGATATAATATTATAAATATATCGTTAATCTCAGAGTAAAAAATTTCAAGAACGCTTTAAATAAATTAGAAACCTAATGAAATTTACTAGTTCATTACTAAAATTCGGTCTAAAAAACACTGATTATTGTTTATCTGTTTTCTTATTCTTTGCTATTTTCTAACTAAATTTTACTAAAAAACTAACGAAAATCTAAAAGTTACTAAACTTCTCTCGAAGACTCGCCGACTTATTTACCTATAAATTGACACTGGGATTTGTTACTTTTAAATCGGAATCAGAAATATCGACCAAAAAAGACAATAGGAAAATCAGAAAATCGCGATTTTCCTATTGTCTTTTTTTGTCGATATTCCTTTGCATAGGAACCTACTTGTCATAGGATATGTTTTTATTGATTTATTTATGAAGTGATTCCTAATACAAATTGTTGTCACTAGTTAGGGAATACAAGTGGGAGAAACCGAAACAGAAACAAATGAGAGGAACCAAGACATCTTGTTTGGCATCTACCTAAAACTCATCTAACTAAACAAATTAGGGCCTGTGTTTAGATGAGCCATTTTAATTGATACTACTATAATTAAGTACCATATATTAGATGGGTTTGATAAATTTAAAAACGAATATAAATATAACGTCATTAAATAAAAGTTTAGTTTGTTTGTTTCTACTCTTTATTGTGAAATTCCACGATAGGAGGGTTTATTATCTTACGAAAATTTCTTACAACCAACCCTACTATGAAATGTTTATTTGCATGTGAGTAGCATGTGAGTTGCATGTGAGTTGTTATTCCATTCAATCGAAATAATAAATATAAGACAGAAAGACTACAGTAGGAACATGTAGCAAATAAATAAATAATTGAAATGCCAATCTGTTCATTTTATCCCAATAGAAAAGGTTACCAACTCGGAAATCATAGTCTTATGGAAGTTTAGTGGTTCGCCTAACTATTCGAAAAACTTTTGTAGCTAACACATATGTATGTATAGGGCCCGATTGCGTTTCTTTGTTAACTAAAACTAAAATTTATTTTTTATTTATTTATTTTTATTTAATTACGTAATTTAAAAAAAATTACAGTTCATGGACATGTAGGTACAATGTAATAGACAAAATAACCAGTAGCAAAAAACTGAAACCTGATATGCCAGAAACTGTTGCCAGATATTCCATTTCAATGTCGCCTAACTAGGCTATAGCCTGTTCTAAGGCAGACATTTAAATTAACATAATTTTATAAAAATATAGTAAGGTAATCGCCGTAATTTTAAGAAATAAAATTTTTGTAAATAAAAATAAATATTTTTTTACACAGAAACATGAAAATAATCCTAAAAATTTCAATATAAATTAAAATAAAATAATTGAAAGGCCTACAATTCCTACAATTTAATAGAATAAAGAAATGGTTTGGAAATATAAATAATATAAAAGTCATTGTTTATATACATTTTCATTTAATAACTACAAACTTTCAATCAAACATCCATACAAACTGTCATAAAAATAAAGTGTCAATTTAATAACTATCACATATATAAATACCATTCCATATATACCATTTAGACATTTATACTCAATGCTCTATCTATATTAATCCTCCCTTCCTTCATCAACCAAGACGTGACAGATTTTTTAAATGTTGTCATAGTGTTGATAGCCTTAATTGATTCAGGAAGGTGATTATAAATCCTAGGAGCGATGAATGAGTAGTGGCGCTGTCCATATGTGGTATTTTTACGTGGTATCAGCATATCTCCTGAGTGCACTGCTCTCGTAAATATCACTCCCTCATTAAAAGTTGGTTGACTTTTAAACCGCTCATGCAGTAAGGCCAATTTAATGTACAGCTGTCTGATGTCCAGGACATTGCAATGACTAAAAAGTTCATTGGTGGGGTAGCGATACGGTTTACGCGCTATAATCTTTAAGATACATTTTTGAGCCACTTCTAATGGGCGGAGGATGGTCGCCGCACAACCTCCCCATCCTATTATTCCATAACAGAGAATAGACTGAACTAATGCGTAGTATGTACTTTTCAGTAATCCCGGATCTAGAATATTTCTCATCTCTCGGAACATATATGCCAGTTTTCGTATTTTAATCGCCAGTATATCAATATGGGTCTGCCAGCGGAGCCTATTATCGATTGTGATCCCTAAATATTTGATGTATTGTGTTCTTTCCACTATTGGACAGCTACATTGCTTTGCATTATTGCATGTATGAATTTTCAAATTGTGGCATGTAGGCGGTTGCCCTTTGGCATTATTGCTGAAAGTAAGGTATTTAGTTTTTCCTATATTCAAATTGAGTAGGGAATCATCCAACCATTCTTGTACTTTTTTCATACCTATATTTGCCTTATTGAAAGCTTCAGTCCACTTGTCACCCTCAAAAATAATGACAGTATCGTCAGCAAATGTAGTTATCTGGCCTACTAAGTTACACAGGTTATTTATGTAGATGAGAAATAGAATAGGTCCGAGAACACTACCCTGGGGGACACCGAATGACAAGTATTCAGGCATACTTTTTAAGCCGTCTATGATTACTACTTGTTTCCTATCTGTTAAATAGCTGGCAAACCAGGAAAGAGTGACATGCTCGAGTCCCACCCCCGCCAATCTTTGAAGTAACTTATCGTGCGAAACCGTATCGAATGCCTTAGCAAGGTCCAAGAAGACCGCCATACACTTTCTACCCTTATCAACGTAACCATTAATTAAGGTAGTAACATTCACTATTGCATCCGTAGTGCCCATTCCCTCTCTAAATCCAAACTGATTTTCTGAAAGAATATTGTTATTCGTCAGATACTTGACGAGTCTTTTTTTAACGACCTTTTCTATAATTTTAGATAACGTACTAAGTAGGGAGATAGGCCTATAATTATTAATGTCAAGTCTGTCACCGTTTTTAAATATTGGGATGACTTTAGCGCATTTCAATGCACTAGGAAATATACCCGTTTTAAAACTGCAGTTAACTATGTGAGTTATCGGGTTACTTAGCTCCATTTTTGATGACTTAAAAATACGTGAATTCAGATCGTCAATACCCGCAGACGAGCTATCTTTCAGTGAATATATAATTTGGGAGATTTCCTGTGGCGTTGTTGGTGTCAAGAAAAGGGATACTGGAAAATTGATAGTTGGAGGGGTGCTTCCTGAATTTAAAGTTCTGTTCTGTATTTGTTTTGCCATTTTTTTGCCGACATTAGCGAAATATTTATTAACATGATCAACAAGCCTTTGAGGAGAAGAATCTCTTGTGACCGTTCCGCTTCCAATATTTAGCTTATCGACTGAGCTGCTACCTCTCGTTCTATTTGAGACCTCGTTTATAATTTTCCAAACCTCCTTAACATCTCCATTTGCTTTACTTAATTTATTTTTATAATACCTGATTTTAGTTTGACGGATTATTGTATTGCATATATTTCTATATTCTTTTGACTTTTCTCTCAAATCTAGATTATCAGGGTTGTGTCGACTTGCTAGATGAAGTTTGTCTCGTCTATGTATGCAGAAGAGGAGACCTTTTGTAATCCATGGCTTGTATTTTTTCTCTTTATGTTTTAGCCCAACAGTTTTTATTGAGCTATTCGACTGAACAATATTTTGAAGCTTACTAACAAAATTATCAGTTGCATTATTCACGTCAAATTTCTCGTAGACTGCTGTCCAATCAGCATCTGCGATGTCTCTACATATTTTGTCGTAATCAAATGTTTGTTTTAAGAAAGGTCTGTTCTTTTTATTCCTACAATTATGAAACATTTTGAATAAAAGGACATGGTGATCAGTAATTGATGTTTTGTAAACTACTGTGGTTGTTGGACTAGGTGTTCGACACATGATGTGGTCTATACAGTTGCTGGAGCTTTCAGTTTCTCGCGTCGGGGAGTCCACTAAACATTTCAAGCCATGAAGCGTAAGAAGCTCAAGATAATCAGGCGCCTGTGGATGTACCTTTCCACTTATTGGTATGTTAAGATCCCCAGTTAAAATTAGGTTATTTTTTTTAGAATTCTTTGCCAACAAATCATTAAGGTTCTTCAGAAAATTTGTTATATTGTAAATAGACGGGCTTCTGTATATTGCTATTATACCAATAAATTTGTCTAATTCAATACATAAGCAATTAGCACCAGGTAACATCTCCTCATTAACTGAAATATCTGTATATTTTTCACTGGCATAAATAATTACTCCGTCATTTTGAAGTTTATTCACCCTAGTATGAAACGTAGTGTACCCTGGGATCTCTATCGGAACAAAATATTTTCCAATCCAAGCTTCTGTTAGGACTAGAATGTCGAAGTTTAGGCTGAGATCCTGTAACATAACTAAGAATTGATCAATATTTTTTTGGATACTTCTGATATTTAGACAAAGCATTCTCAGTGACGAATCACCTGAAAGCATTCCTCTGCAGGCATTGACATCTGATGTCACAAAGTTCTCATGTGACGAGTCATGGGTATCAATAAGATTCACTATATTGTCCATTATGGAACCTTTAATCTTATGAAGAACTGAGTCAAATCTGTGCATGTATTAACATGACTAGGATTTGTAGTGGATATTGATGTAATATAAGTGTGAGTTAATAAATTTAAATGGGTCAGTATGGATATTAAATGGTCAAAATGCATAGAATAATCATATTTTTGTAATAATTTCATGGTATAGTGAGAGTCAATATAAAAATAATCGCAATAAAATAGAATAATCAAAAATGTCAAATTCATTGCGGAATCATACTTAAAATTACTTGAAATTTCCAATATTATAATAAAATTTACTATGAAGAATATATCTAAGAATAAAAGTAATTTGGAATATAATAGAGAAATAGGGTATATAATATATTTTTTAAATATTACTAGGGGATAATACGAAACTGTGTTTAAATATTTCAGTATTATAAGGCGATTAGTTTTTAGATGTATACACAACAATACAAGTAAATCATAAAATTTATCATTCGAATGCAAGATTAATATAAAAAGACAATAAAAGCGATAAAAATTGGTTATTGACGTATTAGGTAAAAATGTTACTACTTCAAATCTAAAAAAGTGCTTTCATTTTTAATAAGAACGGGTTTTTCATTATCATCTTTGCGAATGAATACTCGGCCATTATTTACCCATGTATATTTATACCCATTCTCTCGGGAAAATGCTTTAGCGCGACCTAGTAGGAACCTTGTATTATGGGTGAGATTTTCCGACACGTATATTGGTGTACCGTCACCAGGGATTCCTAAATCACGTGTGTTCAGTTTTTTGCTATTGGTTTTACAAATTTTATTATGATTTTTTACAGCTTTTAAAAGTGCATTCCGCTTCATGTCATGGTGAAACTTTACTACAATACTTTTTGGTTTCTTTTCGGATTTTTTGTGGGTGGGTCGAAACAGATTGTCAATATCGTCCATTGATACTTCACAATTTACGAAGGATCCAATCTTCAGGATGATGTCATCTAGATTTTTGCATTCGTCAGGAACTCCTCTAATTTCGATCTCACGTTTTCTTTGTTCCTGTTCATAATTGTCGTTCTTATATTTCAAAAGCGATATTTCCTTTTGTAGCTCTGTATTGGCTTTTTGTAGGATGGGGATGTTCGCAATTCCTCTCTCCATACAATCGATTTTTTCTACCAGGAAATCATAACGATTTGACAGAAAATCGGCTGTTTTTAAGATGTCATCATTTTGCTTTTTAATTACTTCTATTTTATTATTAAACTCGGTCAGTTTGTCATCAATGTACGATATTATCGTCTCCTTGAGGCTGCCTAGTTGTTTATCAATCAATAAATTCAGTTCATCAATATCGATGACGTTTGATTTTGTAGACCTTTCTGCCGGTGAACTCGTTGTCGAAAAGGTGGAAGGTGAGAGGACATTTCTTGCATCCCTAGGATCCAGAATCCTACAATGATCACAGAGCCACTGAGCCAATTTTTGTTCGGTAAGGCGAGTATAGTCTATTTTTGGCATATTTGCGCAAGTATAATGCAACTGTAATCTACAATGTGCACAAACTAGTCTGTCTTTAGTGGCCACTCGTTTGGAACATTTGTTGCAGTTCATATTGACTTTTCGGTGATGCCTGTAATCTTAATACTGTGCTTCTATTAATTTTATAATTATTTAATTTTCCCTGAAAATTATTCCCAAATATGGGGAAAATTTTCTCACTGACAACCCTGGCCTATTGTGACAGTTATTGTAGCGCTGGCCGGTTGACACTAATCTCAAGTCGACTTTTTTGCAATGTAGGCTACTTGCCTGGCCTTTTGACTGGCCGGTTGTAACTAATTTCAGGTCGACTTTTTTTAAGTCGACTTCGCAATGGCGGGTACTTGCCTGGGGACTTGCTAACAGCTTGTCAATTTAAAAGTGCTGATTCTAACTTGTTATCAGCGATTTCAGCTTCGTATTCTTGAAGATCATGAATGCTTTCAGGCCGATTTTATTTTGAGGCACACTTAATATTGACACTTGTCTTTTAATCACTTGATAAATAACTTTTTTTGAGGACAAGAACACAGTCAATGTTTACAGAGAGTAGAGCTCGACGAGTATATCTTATTCACGACGAGTATAATTAGTTCAAGCGAACGAGACAGAGCAATACGTTAGAGCGGAATATGAAACGAGCGATCGTCGAGAAATACTACCTGCCGAATTTATACTCATCCGAATAAATTCGATCATATTTCGTGCGGTGTAAGATTTGACCTTGGCGGGCAGTTTTAATGCGAAAAAGTGACAACCGGTCATCTCACACTCCGCTCTAGCGTATTGCCCTGTCTCGTTCACACGGACTAATTTCCGATTTAAGTTCACGAAGAAACGCAATCGAGCCCATACCTTTATTTTATTAATGCGTCGTGATGTTTATGGTGCTACATCTCCTTAATTAATTACTTTACTAACGAGTGTTCAGTAAAAATATGAAGAACCAAAATTAAATAGCCATCTCTTTAGCACCGCACCTACTCAATGCACCGTGGCCTACTCAATATAAATCATTGAATCAAATTCTAAAGTAACCGAGCAGAAATTCGACAGTACAGAGTCTTTTTGTGGTGCTTTCAAATTAGTTGGATACATCGCATCGTACCGATTAAATTTCCTGAAGTGTCTGGTGATGTGAACGAACTGTCACTTCTCGCCTTGCCGCCAGCGCCGCGCCCGTCCGCAGCCGTATTAGAAATGCGTCTAGACAAGTTTCTTTGGTATTCCTTCAGCGCCACTGCGCCATTTCCGCTGGATGTGATCACCGGATATTGCTTGTCAATTAGAGCGTGCCGAGTATCGTCGCGCGGCCGCTCGCTGAAACAGAAAAAGACCAGATAGAGTGAGTATTTCATGAAAGCGCGACGCTGAGTTGCAGACAAAGAGCGCCTCGCCCCTTTCATCTTTTGTTCATTTCGTTTTTATGAACACGTTGCGTTCGTGTACACATTGTTCTTTGATCATTTATCCGAAGGTTTGATTATCTTACTTCAATAATGTCTTTGACCGAGTCTTTGTCTCGCTTTATTAGGTTCGGTTCGGTGGCACAGTGGTTAGATCACCTGATCTTACATCGTAAGGTTCCGGGTTCGATTCGCGCCTGTGTCACCATTTTCCGTTGGGATAAAAATAACGGATTTGCTTTTCAATTCTGTCGATCGAATGCGATAACAAGACACACTTACACACATGTTACAAGCACACATCTATATAATCACTTCATAGTAGGGTTGGTTGTAAGAGATTGTGGTGTGACAATAAATGTCACAATAAAGAGTAAAAACAAACAAAATTAGGCTTGTGCTACCTTTATCGACTACCATCTATTTTTTTAAAGAATTTAAGTAATAATCACATTACTCAACAGATCATAATGAAATTCAAAAATATGATTTTTATTGTGATTTATCGAAACATTTTCAAATTTTAATTTGCCATAATGTAATTTTAAATTCAAAATGTATATAAATTATAAACCTCACAAGGTTGTTTTAGAAAAGGTCTATTATAATCTTGAATGAGATGATGATTATTTTTCAGTATTTTATATTATACTAGTGGAATGTTACCCGGCCATGCTCGGGTATCCAGCCTCTCCTACTCCTCCTCCTCCCCCGTCCCCCCAAGTAGCATATGTTAATCGCCATTCCTTATAGAATAGAATAACTTTATTGTGCTATAAAAACATAACTTAATGAATATTACGCTGGTTTTATAAAAAAGACAATTTATGCACAAATGGCGGACTTATCGCTATTGCGATATTTTACAGTCAACCATTTAATAAAATAATTCCTAATTTTCACCGTACAATACACAAAGAAGTAGTAAAGTTAAATTTAAAATAAACTTATACAGATACATGTCAGTAACTTATGCTAAGGTTGCCCAGGGAAGGATAAAGGAGAGGACAAGGTGAGGTATTTGGTTAGTGGCTGTGTAAAAATAAATGTTTCTTCAACAATTTTTTGAAAGTATGCAGCGAAGGTGCATGCCTGATAGAGTGAGGGAGATGATTACATAAACGAGCAGAATGGACTGTAAAAGAGTGCGTGTAAACAGAAGAATGATGTATCGGAATGGCGAGTGTGTTATCCCGGCTTGATCGAAGTGGAAGACCGTGGCCTCCCAAAGGGTGGAAATTCTCCTTTAGATAGGAGGGTGAAGTGGGGTTATTGAGTATGTTGTAGAGTAGCGACAACGTATGAAAATTTCTTCGATCGCGAATAGGAAGCCAATGAAGTTGCTCACGAAAGCAGCTAACGTGGTCGAACTTTCGTAAATTAAAAACATACCTGAGTAAGATATTTTGCAGACGCTCCAGCTTATTCAAAATAACCTCACTGGTATCTATATAACAAACATCGCCGTAGTCAAGTATAGGCGTTAAGAGTGTGGACACAATCATTTCTTTATGTGACATGGGGAGAAATATTTGAAGCCGCCGGAGACTTACTTGGTTTACTTGATCTTGCAAAGAAAGATGTTGATCTATTAGAATTCCAAGATTTTTAACATTTTTGGTATATTCGACAATTTTTCCATTTACACAAATCGGCGGTAATGATGAAGTGTCTATTTTTGACAATGTTTTTTTGCCGCCTATAACAATTGCCTGCGATTTATTTGGATTTATAATTATACGATGTTTTGTAGCCCAAGCAGATATTTGATTTAAATCGGAGTTCATTATAGACACGGCTATGCAAAGGTCATCTGGCCTGGCATGATAATAGATTTGAAGGTCGTCAGCGTAAAGATGGTATGATGATGTTAGGCCCTTAGCAATAGGGTTGATAAAAATTGAGAAGAGTAACGGCGATAAAACTCCCCCTTGCGGAACGCCGAATTCCTTCCACTTTCGAATTTATAAAATTTTCATGGAGATTCGTTGAACGGTATAGAAGTTGACCTACAGCAGCGCCACCTAGTCTTAAGTTACAATAACGTGAATAACGTGAAAATATTATTCGTGCTTAAATACCTATGTCTACCAATTTTCACGGCGATTGGTTGAAAGGTATGGAAGTTGGCTGCAGCGCCATCTGTGAAAATATTATGCGTGCTCAAACGTCTATGTATACCTGCCAATTTTCATGGCGATCGGTTGAGTGGTATAGAAGTTGATGAACTGCAGTGCCATCTAGTGGTAAGTTACAACAAAGCGAATACCATAAAAACCTTCTCCATGAAAAAATACATATATGTGCCAATATCATGGTGATCTGTCAAATGGTTTCGGAGTCTATAAAGCTCGGACAAATATACAAACATCCATTTGTATATAATATATATAGATGAAATTTTGTCATTTTCGCTTGTTATCTATTTTGGTATTACGTCTTCATTAATTACACTCTATTATTTGTAAAGCTTCTCGAAAGAAAGACGGGCATAAAAAATATGGAGACCAATATAATGAATTAATCCGGTCACATTCTTTGAAGAAAGTAACCGCATTTCCTCATAGCTGCAAGGAAATACTCAGCAGGTAAACAGACAGTAGGAAGACCGATATATACATGGAAAGATTCTCTTATTTACATCATGGGATGCTTTGACCGAAACAAAGAGAAATGGGAGGAATTGGCACAAGACAAATAAAGAACACGTGTAACAAGAAGTGCAATAAGCTTACAAAATAGAGGAAATGGATGAGGGTGGAAAATAAGCGAAGAAAAATAGTCAAATGGATCAGCGATATATAGATATACTAAACAACAGACAAGACAGAAAGATCCAGAATTTACTGAAGATAGGCCCAATAAAGGAGATAACACAAACACACCATTTACTATTTACGACACTTACAATCCTAAAACATCACGATACTAAATTCCTGTTATGGTATACTGTTATATTCCTGTTATGTTACTAGTATACTGGTCCACTAATTTATATTTCCCTTCTTTCCTTGAAGGTAGGTAGATCTCAAGCTTACAAAATGTATTTGGTCAACCGTCTCAGGAGTACTCATGGCTAGGGTGTCACAATTTGGTCATTCGTTCGTTATTTTTTTATTATCTATGTTTAGTCGCTTCGGCGTTGACAACTACTACGGGTGAACTTGTGAACCCAGGAAGTTATAACGACATTTTATAATTCTTTCAACAGTGGGGTGAACGTAGAGACTTAGAAACAACAGACCGTCTAACTATGCCAACATGCCCGTGAGAGACTACTTCAACAAGTGTTACCGCGTGGCTCTGGGAAGTGAAACAGCAGGTTACCTTGCGCCCTCACTACCAGATTTAGCCGGATTACTCCGTACTCCAGTCTGGTTGCAGGTTCGAAGTTTTTTTGCGCGGCCTCTACCTGGTGTTAGCGGTAATTCAGTTCGAATTTATCGCGGACCGTGGCACCTTTTTACTCTCTTTCTCACAAGATTGGGTGTCCAACAGGTCATTTCAAGAGAAGAGCTGACAATAGGTCAATTACCCCCGCTACTTAGGAAACGTATAAGACCATTTACACAGCCCCCGGTTTTTAACCGGAGAACACAGACGATTAGCTGACGCCGCATGGTTTGCAAACCGCCCAGCAGCACCCGAAGGTCATTTCCCAGAGGATCAGATCCCTCTGCCGTGACAGGGGAGCATATTTCATTCCAGGTTCGACGCCCTTCGAGGATGCTACCTAATGGGATATGAGCCGTGAGTTAAGCCTTCCCAGAATAATGATCAAGTCATATGTCATACGCCAGATCAGCGTGTGTGGCGCTTGATACGCCTGCAAGGCCTCTGTTTATAGATCTCTGCATCATGATGCTGCCGTCCATTTATATAAAGCTCGAAGAAATCTAGCCGATTTTAAAGTGAATGGTGTGCATCACCTCTATCCAACAAGATCCTGGTGCATGATGCTACGTTCGGTATATCATGTTTTATCCAAGTCGCAGACGCTAGCCTATTTCGCCGGCCCAGTGGTGTACAACAAACTCAGCGAGCACATTAGACATGCGCAATCTCTTGACGTGTTTAATATCCGCATTGCGAAGTACCTCCCATATAAGACATTTTACTCACTGGAGGAATATTATTCGAGTGAAGACTAACATGCTTGGTGACTAAAGTGTTAATGATTTGTCCTTGTAATTGTGTAAATTGTCTCTTCGCATTTTTCTTGTATTTTCTCTTTTACATTATTATTATATATTCTTTCGTTTTTTTAATTTTAATTTTAATTTCCTTGTGTATTTTAATATTTTCTAACGTTTCCATTATGATAGAAAAAATGTTTGCTTAACTATATGTATGACTTGTTTACCATTATACCAATGACATTAATCTGAATCTGAATCTAACCGTTATCTGCCATCTATGTTTAGTAAGTTGAAATCTATATAAACGTGGTCAATGACACTGCATATTTCCTAAAGCTTGCTTTCTATGCCGATTGAAAGCCATTCAACATAGGCGTCTCTCAACAAAAAAAACAAAATCATCATTAGCAAAAAAGCATACCCATTGGAAAAGAAATAATAATTAATGGTTATAATCACTCGCTTGCTCGTCCTAGTTAGATCGCTTGACAGATGAAATTCCGATACATTTCGGAGCCGCGAACACGGAAAGCCAATCAGAGCGCCCCGTGCGGGGTGTCGGAAATTATCATAAATATTCATGCTCATCGAACGCGCTATCTTCTACGTCATCTAGTCCGATGGCCAATAGCGGCAAGAAGCCAATTTCAAGGTAGTCGTTAGAATCGTAAATATCTTGTTTGATGGTCCATTTCGTTAAATGTGGATTAGCGTGAGGTAATCCCGATCGGGATTATTCAAAAGCGTCCAATTCAAAGTCGCGTATTCGAGACTGAGAGGCAATCAAATGCCATATTTTATTGGACTCATTGCGAATTCTCATGCAAGTTATAACTGAATATTGCATTTATATATGTTCAAGATATTTTAAAATATTACCATGTTTAGTAATTTCAACTCGAAATAAAATAAATGTTGTCACACGGTTGGCTCCTGCTTTTGTTGCCTCCTGCTGCTAACGTGGATACACTGGGTAAGATGTTCTAGTTAGACAGATCAGCACTGCTGACTTACCTGTTTTGTCATCATATTGGCGCATTCCCTGAACAGTTGGTAGGCATGTGTAAATAATTAATTTAAAGTGATGACAAAATAGGCCGGTCAGCAATGTTTGTATGCCATTGGGTACCATTGGGTGCTAGACTCTGCTAGAGCATAGTTTAGTATAGTACTCAAGATTGCCTCAAGGTACAAACAGCGAGCTCAAAACGAAGTAACAGTAAAATAAATAAATAAACAGCCAATTTCAGAAATTCATTTTATAAATTATACGAGTAGGCAAAATACTAATATATAATGTCATAATAATATATTTTATCCCCATAAATAATAAATATATACCATCAAAAATACTAATACTTATAAAAATGATAGTACCATTCTCAAAATGGTATCTAGGTAGAAACAGCGGGCTTAAATAAAGTAACAAAGAAATAAATAAATAAACAGCCAATTTTAGCATTTCAATTAATAAATCATACGAGTAGGAGTAATAATAGTAATATATAATATCACAATAATATAATATACCCGTATAATAATGGAGATTATTATACGGGTATATTATACACACAATTATACCGTATACATACAATCGAAAAGTACTGATACAAATAATGATAAATAGGTACTAGACATAAAGAAATGTCCATTGTTGGGTTTTCCGATCAAAAAAGTTAGGAAAAGGGGAGAATGGATGATTGCTTAATATTTTGGGATAAAAAATGTTTTTTCAGTAACGCCTTAAAACAGGGCAACGAAGATGCACGGCGGATAACACGCGGAAGCTGGTTCCAAAATCGGACAGAATGAACGGTAAATGAGGAGGTACGAAAAAGAATAGATATAATGGCCTTATAGTATTATCCTTATTTGATATGAGTGGAATTTCATGATTGCCTAACGGGTGTAACGTGCTATGGGACTATTAAGAATTTTGTAAAGCAGTGAGAGTGTATGCAGCTTTCTGCGCTCACGAATTCGAAGCGAGGGATGTTCGTCGCGATATTCGCTTTCGTGATCAAATTTATGTGACTCAACTACATATCTTCGCGGTTATTCTATAGCCATTAGAATGTATCTAGATTCTTTTCGTTTATGACTATAATATCGAGATCAACATAGTCCAGAATTGAGATTGCCAGTGTCGTTACTAATGCTTTCTATAACCTATCGTTAATCTGTAATTCCTATAACCTATCGTTTCGATAACCTATCGAATGTCAATAACCTATCGTTAATCTGTAATAATATTAAAAAATAACAATAAATAATATAAAATACCTATTGGAGTCTATAAAAATGATTTAAAATGCGTCAATTTATTTGATTAGGGTATAACTGCCATGAAAGATATTCGCATAAGACTATTCCACAATACTTATCAACTATGGAATACTTTTTATTTTATTTATTTTTATTTATTTAATTACGTAATTTAAAAACATTTACAGTTCATGGACATGTAGGTACAATGTAATAGACAAAATAACCAGTAGCAAAAAACTGAAACCTGATATGCCAGAAACTGTTGCCAGATATTCCATTTCAATGTCGCCTAACTAGGCTATAGCCTGTTCTAAGGCAGATATTTAAATTAACATAATTTTATAAAAATATAGTAAGGTAATCGCCGTAATTTTAAGAAATAAAATTTTTGTAAATAAAAATAAATATTTTTTTACACAGAAACATGAAATAATCCTAAAAATTTCAATATAAATTAAAATAAAATAATTGAAAGGCCTACAATTCCTACAATTTAATAGAATAAAGAAATGGTTTGGAAATATAAATAATATAAAAGTCATTGTTTATATACATTTTCATTTAATAACTACAAACTGTCAATCAAACATCCATACAAACTGTCATAAAAATAAACTGTCAATTTAATAACTATCACATATATAAATACCATTCCATATATACCATTTAGACATTTATACTCAATGCTCTATCTATATTAATCCTCCCTTCCTTCATCAACCAAGACGTGACAGATTTTTTAAATGTTGTCATAGTGTTGATAGCCTTAATTGATTCAGGAAGGTGATTATAAATCCTAGGAGCGATGAATGAGTAGTGGCGCTGTCCATATGTGGTATTTTTACGTGGTATCAGCATATCTCCTGAGTGCACTGCTCTCGTAAATATCACTCCCTCATTAAAAGTTGGTTGACTTTTAAACCGCTCATGCAGTAAGGCCAATTTAATGTACAGCTGTCTGATGTCCAGGACATTGCAATGACTAAAAAGTTCATTGGTGGGGTAGCGATACGGTTTACGCGCTATAATCTTTAAGATACATTTTTGAGCCACTTCTAATGGGCGGAGGATGGTCGCCGCACAACCTCCCCATCCTATTATTCCATAACAGAGAATAGACTGAACTAATGCGTAGTATGTACTTTTCAGTAATCCCGGATCTAAAATATTTCTCATCTCTCGGAACATATATGCCAGTTTTCGTATTTTAATCGCCAGTATATCAATATGGGTCTGCCAGCGGAGCCTATTATCGATTGTGATCCCTAAATATTTGATGTATTGTGTTCTTTCCACTATTGGACAGCTACATTGCTTTGCATTATTGCATGTATGAATTTTCAAATTGTGGCATGTAGGCGGTTGCCCTTTGGCATTATTGCTGAAAGTAAGGTATTTAGTTTTTCCTATATTCAAATTGAGTAGGGAATCATCCAACCATTCTTGTACTTTTTTCATACCTATATTTGCCTTATTGAAAGCTTCAGTCCACTTGTCACCCTCAAAAATAATGACAGTATCGTCAGCAAATGTAGTTATCTGGCCTACTAAGTTACACAGGTTATTTATGTAGATGAGAAATAGAATAGGTCCGAGAACACTACCCTGGGGGACACCGAATGACAAGTATTCAGGCATACTTTTTAAGCCGTCTATGATTACTACTTGTTTCCTATCTGTTAAATAGCTGGCAAACCAGGAAAGAGTGACATGCTCGAGTCCCACCCCCGCCAATCTTTGAAGTAACTTATCGTGCGAAACCGTATCGAATGCCTTAGCAAGGTCCAAGAAGACCGCCATACACTTTCTACCCTTATCAACGTAACCATTAATTAAGGTAGTAACATTCACTATTGCATCCGTAGTGCCCATTCCCTCTCTAAATCCAAACTGATTTTCTGAAAGAATATTGTTATTCGTCAGATACTTGACGAGTCTTTTTTTAACGACCTTTTCTATAATTTTAGATAACGTACTAAGTAGGGAGATAGGCCTATAATTATTAATGTCAAGTCTGTCACCGTTTTTAAATATTGGAATGACTTTAGCGCATTTCAATGCACTAGGAAATATACCCGTTTTAAAACTGCAGTTAACTATGTGAGTTATCGGGTTACTTAGCTCCATTTTTGATGACTTAAAAATGCGTGAATTCAGATCGTCAATACCCGCAGACGAGCTATCTTTCAGTGAATATATAATTTGGGAAATTTCCTGTGGCGTTGTTGGTGTCAAGAAAAGGGATACTGGAAAATTGACAGTTGGAGGGGTGCTTCCTGAATTTAAAGTTCTGTTCTGTATTTGTTTTGCCATTTTTTTGCCGACATTAGCGAAATATTTATTAACATGATCAACAAGCCTTTGAGGAGAAGAATCTCTTGTGACCGTTCCGCTTCCAATATTTAGCTTATCGACTGAGCTGCTACCTCTCGTTCTATTTGAGACCTCGTTTATAATTTTCCAAACCTCCTTAACATCTCCATTTGCTTTACTTAATTTATTTTTATAATACCTGATTTTAGTTTGACGGATTATTGTATTGCATATATTTCTATATTCTTTTGACTTTTCTCTCAAATCTAGATTATCAGTTTAAAACTTAACATGTTTTTGAAGAAGCGGGAACGACGTTATGTTAATAGTAAATTAATTTCTCGCCACAAATCCTAATTTAATAATAATAATAATAAACTCTTTATTTGCACTTAAAAAAAGTATACAAAAAAGGCGAGCTTATTGCCACATGGCAATGTCTTACAGCTAACCTAAACATAGTGGTACATGCGCGCATAGTGAAAATAAAGATTATTACATAACATACAGACAAGTGGAAGAATTTAAGACTAAAAGTGCCCGAGGAGAGGAAATTGGGAGAGGAACAGGAGAGAAAGGGAAGAACTGGTTACTTCTTAGAAAGGTAGTAATCCTTAAGGTGAGTCTTGAACGATGGTAAAGAAGGCGAGTTTTGTATATTTGCTGGGAGATCGTTCCAGAGTCTTGCACCATGGACACAGAAAGAATAGGAATAGAAATCACTATTATGACTCGGAATTTTTAATAAACTGTCAGAGGCTGACCGAAGTACGAGACCGTGGGAACTTAGTGGTTCAAAAAGCTCCTGGAGATAGGATGGTGTTAATTGGGTGAGTACACGATATAGGAGAGCCAGTATATGAACATTTCTTCTTTGGCGTATTGGCAACCACTTTAACTGTGCCCTATAGTCGGACACGTGATCATACTTACGTAGACCGAAGATGAATCGTATGCATACATTTTGCAAACGTTCAAGTTTGTTGAGCAGTTCCTCTGATAAATCGAGATAAGCCACATCTGCATAGTCAAGGAGAGGCAAGAGGAGAGACTGTGCAAGAGATTTTTTTGTGTCCATAGGAAGAAATCTTCTGAGTGTTTGCAGAGGGTGAAAACTAGCAAATATTTTACGACTTACCTCGTCCACGTGTGGTTGCCAGGAGAAATGTTCATCGATAATTAGACCAAGATCTTTCACTTTTTGCGACAATGGTATGGTGATATCGTTTAGTTTTAAAAGCGGAAGGGATTTTACATTTACTCTGGAGAGCAATTTACGACCTCCAATGAGTATAGCCTGGGATTTCAAAGGGTGGTAATTTCTTGCAATTTAGTCGGATTTATCATTATGCTATGTTTATTTAGCACAGACTGATATATATATATATATATATATATATATATATATATATATATATATATATATATATATATATATATATATATATATATATATATATATATATATATATATATATATATATATATATATATATATATATATATATATATATATATATATATATATATATATATATATATATATATATAATCCAAATTAAACTCATAGTCAAAGAGGCAGAAAGACTAGTGTTGATATATATTTTTAAATCATGAGCATATAAGTAATAAGACGTAATTAAGCCTTTATCAATGGGGTTAATGAAGACACAGAAGAATAGAGGGGTTAGAACAATTCTTAAAGGACACCAGGCGTAAATTCAACCAAGTGTAGTATACGGTGTAAGTATACCAGTGGTAAAAGATTTAGCAATAGATTTCAACTTTAAGTTGACGAAGTTAATTAAAAAAACACGAAGAACATGTTTTTTTTGGCCGCCTAAACCAGGCCCCTCCTTAACACACTAGTATCGTCCGCGCAAGTAGGAATGAAATCATCTCACCACTCCTCTGGAGATATCGAGCAATCGAAGTAGCTCAAGGAGAAGTGGAAAGTCGACGGAATTAAATGTGCTATTGAGACATCATTGAGACACAAATACATTTGTGAGGCTGCTGCCTACTTCTACTGCTGAGGTGTTATTGAAAGTATTCTGCGTCGTTTAGTCATGCTTTTGTAGTGCTTTGTAGCTGCACTATGCATCGTTGTTTCGCCTTATGCTCCAGTGCCAGTGAGCAAACTTATACGCCTGCTCTAAAATAACAAAAAAAATATCCCCAGCATATCAGATCTATAAGAAAATAATTTCAAACGATAGTCATACGATTCTCTCATAAAAGTCGCCGTGTCATCACTCCACATATATTATATAAGAAATAACGCAAAGGCAATAGCGGGCGGCCCATCCTCCGCATTGCGCTGTCGCGATGTCGCCGGGACTTCCTTTGGCGTTGGCTGCTTTACTTTACGGCCGGCAAATCAGTCGGACAATCGATAAGAGGATATTTTCCCTTCTTATTTACGGTGGCCGTAACGTTTTACGGGTTCGCGATCGCACGCTGCGAACGCCGCAAATGAAGACAAATTCATATCGTTAAGTTTGTACAACACAGATATTGAATAATCGTAAATGTGCGGCGACTCCACACCATATACATAAAGTCCGATTCAAGAAAAGATGTAGGCGTGAATGAGGAGGAGGTGAGCCTCGGGGTGTGACCACACTGTGCCCTATAACCCGACAATAGAGCTGAACCATAATGTTTACTGATAAATAATATGATTTTACGAGGTGGCAAATACGGCTTACCATATCTTCATGAGAGTGTGAATTTTATGTCCTTCAGTAGATTCAATAGACGATACTAAAGATAGATTTTATAGCTCACCGTGGGATGTTGATTGCATAAAATCAGGTGTACCTGAACGTGGTAGATGGTTTACTCTACATTCATTTACTTGCTTACTTAAGGGGTTTTTAAAAGCCAAAAAATATGTTATTCATGTTTTTTTTTGTTCATAAATCTTTTATATAAGTTTGATTAACATTTAAAAAATAAAAAAATATTTTGCATCAGAAAAAACTATTTTTGAGATATTCAATCGTAAATATTTCTACCGCTGCCGAAATGACGGTATTTGCTTGCACCAGTAATAGCGAGCGCAATTTTGTCAGAAACAACAAAGTAAACTAAGATATTAATTTTTATATGTGTATTTTGTAGATGAGCTAAAAAAACAAAGTAAAAGGTATTATTTTTATTATTTTTCAAAGATTTAAAAAAAAAACAAAAATTTTCGCCACAATTTTTTCTGTTTTACTTGTAAAAAAAAATAGAAATATGTTTTTCTGTATTTTTGTTTAGTTTAAATATAAGAGAATTTAATAATCTTTCTTTATTTTTTGGAACAACTCATTCCGTCTAAGTAGTTTTTTTTATCACTGGCGCAAACCTGTTTTTGAGAAAAACGCGTTAAAAATTTTCTTTACAGAAAAATAGTCAGTTTTTTTACCTGTAGCAATCTGAGGCTATCTGCTATTCTCAAGGTAACCGTTAAAAAAACATGAAATCATGTCTTTTTTACCATTTAAAACAGGCTTTCCCTTAATGGGCTGATCAATATTAAACATACTTAAATTTAATAATACTTTTTAAACTCCTAACGAAAGTGATGACGATCACACAAATGAAGACTGTAATATTCTGCTAACAAAAACATGCTGACTCACCGAAAAACGATTTGAATCTGATTATCGGAGATTTAAGTGTTAATGTTGGCAGGGAAAGCGGCATACGATACATAATGAGGGTTAACCGTGAAAGATTACTTGGGCAAAACAAGCATTTTGTGATATTTTCAAGTCGTGTCACGAGTCCGCTATAAAGAACACAAAATAGGACTGAAAAGTTTATGAAGGAAAAGTTGATTTGATTTTATTTATCCAAGCGTAGTTTCTGCAATAGAGCAGGTCAATAATCAAAAGGCCAATAATTCCAGCTTATTTTTTAAAAATCCCTTTAGTCTGGACAGAAATTGGCTCACTGAAGATAAAACCAAATAAATCATTTATTTATTTATTTCAATTAAAACACGAGACACGTATTAGTGCAGCATTACAAATTAATCGTTCTTGGACAACTTTAAAAATTAAAGCACACTGCAGCATCTTGACCACTACGTTAACGCCGCCTAACTGGACGTAGGCCTGTACTAAGGCAGGCGTACCATAATATTGTTTTATCTCTGCACACGTTTGGATAGAAATTAAAAAGGAAACAAAATAAACTATGTTAGGGACACATAAGTATTTACAAATTATTAAATATCATGTAATAGAGCTAAGGTGGATATAAATTTGAAAAACTAGTTTAAAAATTAAGAAAGTATTCCAAATTAATAAATATCTGAATTATATCTTCACAATTAACTTACATAATAAAGTGTTACAAAATGTAGTTAAAAATAAAAAAAAATACTCAGTCAAGAAATATATTATTTAAGCCTTAGTCAGAACTATAAAATAAAATATTATAAAAATATGTATAAAATTATAGTAGAATGAATAAATTAATTCAGGAATCATAACAATATACTGACAGATTTTTATACAGTCAAAAAATTACAAAATATAATATGGAGTCAAATAATTTATGGATCTTTTCACGACCTCAATTTATTATCCACATATGCCTCGGCTTCATGGAGAGGCCTTTACTCTTTATTGATACAATATTACCTTCTAATAAGTTGTATGACTTGAAGCGCAAAACAATCAAATTACGTTGAAAGTCTTATTTCGTGGAAAATGTATTATGTTGACAACGGATTACCGTGACGTATGCACTTGATGTAAAGAAATAGGAATTGTATGAAATTGAAACAGAATTTTAATATTTAAAGCTGTCTCAAATAAAATAAATCACATTCCATTTTTTCCCCGATAATTAAGGCTGTAACTGTAAGGCTTGCAATTCATGATATTTATTATTAATTCTAATTTTATTATTAAAATCAGACCACATCGTCGGCATCGTCTTCGTTTAATTTTTTCTCTTTAGCTCGAGCCCCTTCTGCTGGACATGTTTTAATGCAGGCGGTGACCTTACTAACTATGGTGAGTCTATGTACTATAAGAACGCGCAGGCAGACTGAGAAATTTCTTAATTTTTCCTTCAAAAGGCTTTTTGAATTTGTAGGCGATTTGAGATTTAGATCAACCTGCATCTGCAATCCCTACAACATCGTTAGGAGAGATGGCATCCTATAACAAAATAGAACGAAACAACGCATGCAAAACATGCCACATTTATGAAACAATGAATTACATTCGTCCACTCATCCGAAGCATCATTTACCTATTTTAATTTAGTAGTTCATTTTATTCCTCCTTCAAATTATTTAATTTAGTTGGGGGCTGCCAAATTTGAGAGCGAGAGTGAGTCAGCAATATTGCGCGAATGGGGAGTTGCGATTCAATTAACAACTCCATGCTCAATCAATGAATGCGTCGAAAATAAATCCGTTTATAAATCGCTGAATACAATTTGGCCGTATCTGGGTTTGGCGAGGGGTTGAATGAAAATTGGATTACGGAAAATATACGAAGCGACGGTTAATAAGTCGCTCTTTTAAAATGTGTGAGCCGGTGCAATTGTGTGATTGCTGCACAGTATTTAAATTTATATTAGTGTATACATGATTATGTCCTGTTGGACCACAAAGAAGCACAAGGACTAAATTAATGTGTGAAGGCTTGAAAGATTATCTTCTTCAGAACTCCTCGGTATTCGGTGAAATTCCGTTGACCAAAAATTAATACTTGGAGTTGTCATTTATTACAAGCGAACACGCCACCCCAGGAAGGTATAAAGATACATAATCCTTAGGTACGAATTATCATAAGAACGCAGATTCAAAATGCCCGTGAGAGTCCAACGCCTTACCTCTTGCCACTGTGAAGCGAATAAAATCACTTCCACCCCCCCCCCACCCCCGCCACCCCCCACCTGGTTAGCTACTAAAGCCACTAGCACAAATAACACAACTGGTAGCAAAGCTAGATTACTCAGAGTTTCAAAGAAAACTTACTCTAAACTGCTTTACACCAAGAGACGAAAACTGAAATACGTTGGTCATATTTTACACATTGAACTGCTACAAGTGCTAATAAAAAGAAAAAAAACCTGCATCATAAAAGTGTCGGTAGAAGACGAGATTGAGAATTTAGGTTTAGGTGTTTAGAGACTATTCCTAATTGAGAATTTTGACAGAGTGGTTTGGAAAATGCTGATGCACTCAGAACCAAAATCCCCATTGGTGTATCCAACTTCTAGTAGGATAGTAACCCAAAGAATTTACCAAAGCTATACACATAAAATATATGCTTCAAACAAAGCTTTAGGATTTTGATATAACAAGCGTTTAAATATATCTAATAGATTAGATTGTTCCACATTCAAACAAAAAAGATTGCCTATCGCACTAGAATGGCACCATCGTATGTCAATCTTACATGTGTTTATTACAACAAAATGTTCAACATACACAACTTTTCAAATTTTATAGTATGGTCATGGCGATTTTAATTTGGACACATGGATAAGAGGCACTTAGGATCTTCCTCAGTGATTTAAATATTTTACCCCTTAGATTTCATCCACACTAATTCTTTAACATCTCAAATTACTATCATAGTTATGATTAAAAACTTTCAGGTGGTATATATAATAAAAACGGCGATCCACATTAAACCTACAAATAAAGTACAACACTTACTATTTGCCATCCTTTCTACACTAAAATATGAATTCTATATTCATTGCTCATTGACGTGCACTGTTTTGATCCACAACAGTGAAAGTTTATATAAATAAGTTTCTAATTAAAAAAACTCCTATAGATTAAAACTATCCTGCGTCTTTGAAAAATAAATCTATTTGAAAAATATATACCTACGTTAAATTTTGACCTAAACCTAAATTAAATTCTTTCTACACTAAAATATCAATTCTATATTCATTGCCCTTTGGCGTACATTGTTTTGGTCAACAATTAATAAAGTTTATATGAATAAGTTTCTAATGTTTTTCACTATTGGTGAAAACCTAGCAGGCCATCCATATTCTTAAGAATTTGAATAGTACTGAGACCGCGTTGGCGGACGCCATCGATATTACGCAGAAAAAACCGTCTTTTTTTAAATTCACTCCAACTAATATTGACGAGGTCAGTAAAACAATTAGAAGCTTAAAATCTAACTGTGCTCCTGGCTATGGTGAAATCGATGGAGATTTGCTTAAGATTGCTATTGACTACGTCTCAGAGCCCATAGCTCACATAATAAACCAAAGCTTTATTACGGGTGTCTTTCCGAATTGCCTTAAATCAGCCAAGGTACGGCCTATACATAAATCAGGGAGCACCGACAGTATTACCAACTATAGACCAATCTCCTTGCTAAGTATCACCTAGAAAATTATAGAAAAAATTGCTAAATCACGGCTTGTATCATATATTGAGTCTGCAAAATTGCTCTCCAACAACCAGTACCGCTTTAGGCAGGGTCGAGGAACCAACGATGCGATTAACTCTGTAACTGAATATATAGCAAAACGCATCGATAATGATAAGAAACCCATCGCTACGTTCCTCGACTTGTCTAAGGCATTTGATACTGTATGTCATGACATATTACAACGTAAACTATTGAGTTACGGCATAACTGGCATGGAGAATCAGTGGTTCAAAAATTACCTAGAGGACAGATCGCAGATCACGGTAATCGATGGAATCGAAAGCGATAATGCAAAAGTCCGATATGGCGTTCCCCAAGGCAGTGTCCTCGGCCCGGTCCTCTTCCTATTGTACGTCAACGAGATATGTGACCTGCCATTCGGGGACAACACACAGATCGTCTCTTTTGCAGATGACACTGTCCTGCTGACGGTAGCAAATTCATAGAAAGAAGCTTTCGAAAAATCGCAGATGAATATAGACATTGTGAAAGGTTGGCTAGATAAACACGTGCTGACGCTGAATGCTTTAATGACTAAAATGGTCACATTTGGATTGCGATCAGACGTTACAACAAGCGAATTCCAACTAAAGTTTCACTCTAGCAACTGCTTTAAGCCACCCAACTGCGCCTGCCCGATTGTTCATAAAGAAGGCGAGATTAGGTATCTTGGTTTGACCATTGATTCCAAGTTAACCTGGAAGAACCAACTAAATGAACTTACATCACGCACTCGAAAGTTAGTATACGTCTTTCGTGAGCTACGTAATATTCTGGCAAAACCGACGTTAAAAATTGTGTACATGGCGCTTTGCCAAAGCTTATGGATGCACAGTGTCATTGCTTGGGGGGCCTGTACGAAACAAGTACATACTTGAACCACTGGTTAAAGCCCAGAAATTATTATTGAGGGTTAATTACAGAAAACATCCCCGCCATGACTCTGACCTGCTTTTCAGCGAAGCAAGTGTTTTGGATATTCGTCAGTTGTTCGTGAAACAATGCCTAATACATTTTTACAAGACTTTAGAGAAACGTTCCCGAAGCCAGCAGCAAAGACCAACTAGAATGGCTGAAGGGACGAACTATGTAATTCCTCACGTACATACAACCTTTGCCCAAAGACAGTTGTATTTCATTGCCTTTAAAAAATGTAATACTTTAGAAGAGTCAGTAAAAAATGTTCAAAATGTACACCAATTTAAGATAAAAGTAAAAAAATGGCTCCTTTACGAAGTAGGTCGTACAAAGACTGAAAAAACAAAGACTTATTGCTTCATACAATAATTTAAAATATGTGTGTATGTAGATGTATGTGTGTGTGTGTGTGTTATTATATATGTATGTATGTATGTTTGTATGTGTATTTGTTTATATATGTATGTAACTAACCCTTTATCATATATATTTGTATTAATATGTGTACTATTTTATGCCATCATAATAGTGCTAGTATTGAAAGTAGTCTATTAGTCAGTACTACTCAAACGTCAGTACTACTCAAAAACAAAGGCTATATATTTCATATGCCCAAATACAGGCTGTTCGGTCTAGTTGGGCATTCGTCTAGAATGATCGTATGGGTTGTGTTCATTTTCTTATTGCTTACATAAGTAGATACAAATCATATTTGTACGATCTCATTGTTAACTCTCTACCAAGTTGTAACAAATAAATAAAATAAAATAAAAAAAAAATTAAAAGAAAATCTCTTATAGATAAAAACTATCCTGCGTCTTTATTTGAAAAAATATATACGTTAAATTTTGACCTAAACCTAAATCGCCCAAAAGCCACTGATTTTGTTGGTGCTGAAAAACTGCCACCTATTTTAACAGATCAAATTTAATAACTCAGTATAATCGAGATTTTAGATAAATCTAATAGACAGCATTGTTCTGACTGATTTACAATTCCGAATCATCTTTGCGTACCGGGATAGTAAAATTTGACGACGACGTTCAAGAGCGGCTGGCCGCACTATAAAATTAAATTAGTTGGGAATTCGAGAATTTATACCGCACATAAAGTCACTTTTATACTGGTCATTTGGAAATAAAGTTTCGTTTACGACGGTTAATCTTATTTGGAGGAGCGTAAATGTGACGGTCGCCTTTGTTTTTGGGAGCTCGCCGTTTATCATGTGCCATTTCAGCGGAGCATTTTAATAGGCAGTGGTTTATTTGTGATTAAATTATTTTGTTGCTGTGCATTCATTCAGACGTGTTTTTGTCCACTAGACTGTTAACAAACAATGAGTGCGATCCTGTAATGCAAAGCGAGCGTTTTGTGATATTTTCGATTCGTAATTACACGCCAAGAAGAATAGAAACGACACGTATTTAAATGAATATGGATGCTTATCTTCATGGACTTTCTAACCATCATATATGTGTTATTTCTTGCTTTTTCCTATAAATGTAGCCACAAGTGGAAAATATCACAAGACGCTTGCTTTTGCATTACATAATTAATAGGCAGTGGTTTATTTGTGATGAAATTATGCTGTTGCAGTGCATTCTAATCCCTCATTTATTCAACAAAATTCCTTTAAATTTAAAAAAATTCAAAAAATGTACAAAAAAACAAAAAAAAGAATTAAAAATAGTCAGCTTTAAAATAAGTGAAAGTGAAACACAAGTGTGAATGATACGAATAATATTCATGTTTTTATTTTATTAGCATTAAGTACGTTATTTTTTTATGTAAATATTATCAAGGGGGTGGCTTTCTGTGCCGACTAATCCTTATCAATATAGCAGATAATGCAGCAGATATATTATTAAATGGTCAAAATGGCCACTAAAGTTGCACTGAAAGTCACCCTATCATAATCTCCAGCAGGTAAGCCTTAGGCTTGGCTGGATTTTATACAAAGCTGTATTTTAAAAAATGGTTATTAAAAAAAAAAAAAAAAAAAAAATATTCAGACGTATTTTTGTCCATTAGACTGTTAACAAACAATGAGTGCGATCCTGTAATGCAAAGCAAGCGATTTGTGTTATTTTCAATTCGTGATTATACGCCAAGAAGTGTAAAAATAACACTTATTTAAATTTATATAGATACTTTTCTTCATAAACTTTCTAACTATCCTATATATGTCTATCTTTCGAATTCGTATAAATGATTACGGATGGAAGATATCACAAACCGCATGTTATACATTACCGAATTATTAGGCAATGATTTATTTGTGTCGAAATTATAAAAAATCAGTGCTATCCTATAATGCAAAGCAAGCGTTTTGTGATATTTTAAATTCGTGATTATGCGTCAAGAAGTGTAGAAATAACACTTATTTATTTGTATATGAATACTTTCCTTCATAAACTTTCTCACCATCCTATATGCTTTCTTTTTTGCAGGTTCGTATAATTATATCCACGGATGGAATGTATCACAAAACGCATGCGTTGCATGTTAGAAAAATCCCATTTATATATAATACAATTTTAGCAACGTATCAAAGGGATTACAGCTAATCCTTAAATTATTAAAAACTAGCTGCGCCCCGCGGTTTCACCCGCGTGGTGATGGAAAATTGTGATAATGATGATAGAAAACTATATATCCTTATAAATTATACCCTATGTGTTATTCTGATGTATAAGTTATATTATTGTAATGTTTCATCAAAATCCATTCAGTAGTTTTTGCGTGAAAGAGTAACAAATATCCATACATACATTCTTACAAACTTTCGCGTTTATAATAGTAGTAGGATAATGTAATATTTTTATATGATTATTGTATAAACATGATGTATAATACTTGTATATTATAATTGCCAACTTTATTATAGGGCGAAGCCACATGTAATATGATTCATAATATATCATAACCATATTGTGGGGCGAAGCCATATTATTATATAATATGATGTCTAATATATCGTAACCATATTGTGCGGTGAAACCACATATAATATGATGCCTAATATATTGTAACCATATTGTGGGGCGAAGCCACATATTTATACACACAATCATTTGCTCACATCATAGCAACAGACAGGTGGTCATCGCATTGGCTTGATACTGACAGACCGGCTATCCGGCGATTCCAAATATAATCAACGATAAGTGACAAGAAAGGGGCTGGTACACGGAGAAAAACCATATTATTCGTCGTATGGTGAAACAGAAATTTTGTATAACTATATATTACACCATGATCACGTTTTAAAACTAGGTATCGCTACATTTTCGATTAGACATTTTTTGCTTTCAGATGGGATGAAACTGTGTGCATGTATCGCTGATCGCCTACGCGCATTTAGAATGCAGAAGCGCGCGGTTTGCACTTTAGCTCGCTTTCCACTCGACACTTCAGCGACAGGTATTTTTGGGGGACTCTGAATATGGAATATGGAATTTGGGGGACTCGGACATCATGAAGTAAGAAAATTTTTGGTTTATGCCAATCGTCACATTTGCGTAGTTAATAGAACAGTCCACGCTTATCTAACACGACGAGGTGGCTCTTTTCGCTCTGTGAGTTATGCGTTTGTGAAGTTTAAGCAGACTGTATACAGGTGAGTTTTATTTAACCGGCATCCTTGAAGTAGGGGAATCAGTAAAAGGAAATCATCAACTTTTGATTCAAATTTGTAGGGAAAAAAATATTTTATTTTTGAAAATTTGAAAAATTGTATTTTCGGAAAAAAGTATAAAAAACGTGGAGCACGATGCGCCATTATTTGCGAAAATTTTCCTCTTGCTAGATGACGCATGGCGCTCTACGCTTGTCGAACTTTTATTCAAAAGTTAAATAGTTCAAATTTCCAAAAAAAAAAATACATTTTTTATACAACCCATTAACACAATTAAAAAGGACATCTCGTGAACGAAGTGAGTCAGCCTTTACCGTGCCCTGAAAATGTGTTAGTTGGCATGTACGAGAACTCACATACAGCGAAGATATATAATCAATTTCCAGATTGAAGTCTGTTCGTGTGTCTATGTGTCTGTTTGTGTGCCTGTGCGTGTATTCCTCCACGATAGCGGCGAATGCTTCATTCGATTGAGCTGAAATTTGGCAAACAGGCATAATTTGTTCATGGCAAGAATTGAAAAGATTGTGGTTGAAATGAGTTCACCAGGGGATCCACTAGTCATACTGCAATATCGAAATGTTGGATTTAGAGGCTTGACATTCGGTACACAGATGCGTCGTTGGGCCAAAACAACACTGTGAATATCTCTTAGCGACACAAGCGACACAAATATTTTTTTAATTCCGCCGTATTTGAGAAAATACTTGGATCATATTAGAAAAATGCCATTTTAACAGCACGTAAATACTATATTTGCGATCATAATCTCCTGTCCCAATCACTATTCGAGGGGGGGGGGGGGGGCTTGTCTAGTTGCCGGGATCTTCGGTGTATCTTGGGCTGACGCAATCGACTTTTTATAATGTTTATCGAGATATAAATATGAAGATGGGTGAATACGAATTTTCTGAAAATTACAGATATGTTTCCATTAACACCACCGGAGTCCAAGAAAATAAGATTTCCTTTTGGATTCCCAAGGAATAACTTTTATGTCCTTCTCGCTACCCAGCTGTTAGGTACCAACCAACAAAGAAGAAAAGTACGATCGTACGAGAATTTATCGCGTCCCCTGCTTTTATCGAAGTGGATTTATGTGGATTTGGATGGCCGCGCCAGAATCGCCTGGCAGTCTGCATCGCGTATCGTACATTCCCAGTTTCACCGGCCGCGCGCGCGGCGACTCTATTCGGCTCATAATGGCGCGGCTCTAAAATTTATACCACCATAAAGTGCTGGGGCCGTCGCCTGACAAAGGGGTTTATCACGTAAGGTGAACGCGGTCCGTAAATATTGCTTCGAATGTCACACGTTCACAAAGGCCGCGAGTACATTGTCTGCGGCGGAGACGTGGGCTTAAACGGCCCACCAGAACCAGCGAGGCCCACCGCCGGGACAAGTCCCACGGGGACGCTTCTTATGCTAAATTCTGGGAGGTTTCGTTCGACGAGCGCGCCTGCCTTCGACCTTCATAATTGCCTCATTCATAACCAATGAATTTATATCCCACATTGATTATCATGCACCGATTTTAATTTTAATAATATACAACGATCTTCAGAAACTTATAGCCTCGTCATAATACCTCGTGATATCTCGTTTCGGAGACCATAGATTTAAAAATAATAAAAAATATGGTGCACAGTGCTGCCAAGTAATGTCATAAAGTTGTAGGGCTGATAACTTCTGCCGTATCTGGAGATTGTCAACTTTATTAACATGACCGACGCTCGAGGCCATGGTCGCAGACAGTGGATATACAGGTATGTAGCGAGTATTTTGTCAGACTCGTGATCTGTAGAAATAGATAGCTATTGCTACGGCGGCGGGTCGCTCGGAGCGCTAAGGTTTAGAATTCCTAAAATAATATACCTACCTGTAATTTTATTTTTGCATTTTTTTAAATTATGGCGGTGACGGCCAATGATCTATAATAACCGTTAGTTACGGCAACATAACCTCCATCTATAGAAAAGGATAGTATTTCTAAGCAGAGTATTAAAATTTGTTAACGACCAAGAATTTAATAAAATAGAATTAACGTTATCGTTACTAATTTGGTAAGTACTTAGTAGAATATTCTCGAATAGGTTAGAGCTGAGCCAAAGAGCCAGAGAGCTGTTATTTTTGTGCAAATTAGCTATACTTGTATATATAAAATATATTCGTATATAAAACAATTGGTCTGAAACTGGAAATTTTAGACCAATTGCAATTTTGTCTTCTTTTTCAAAAATCATAGAGACTATAATTAAAAATAGATTAATTGCGTTTTTTGATGCAAACAATATTCTTAGTGAAAGACAATTTGGATATAGACGAAACAAGTCCACTACTAAAGCTATCGAGGATTTCATATCTTATATAAATGACAAACTAATGGACAAGTACTACACCTTAGGTATTTTTTGCGATTTGAGTAAGGCATTTGATTGCGTTAGGCATGATATTTTACTAAACAAACTAAATCATTATGGAGTCAGGGGAGACTGCTTAAAATGGTTTGATTCATATTTAACAAATAGGACACAAATCGTGGAAATTACACAATGTCAAAATCAAAACATTACAAAACACTGTTCGATCCCTTTAACTAATAAACTTGGAGTCCCGCAGGGTTCCATTTTGGGCCCTATTCTATTTTTAGTATATGTAAATGATTTACCAATGTATTTCAACGATATAAATGTAACTATGTTTGCTGATGACACTAGTTTAATTGTTGCCGGTAAAGATATGGACGAATTATTGATTAACGTTAAAATTAATCTATTCAAACTAAATAGTTGGTTTGAGAGCAACAACCTCACACTAAATGCGTCTAAAAGTAACTTCATACATTTTACAAATCATCGAAATCGAAATAAAGGTTCGCCAATAATACTTTCAATAAATAACACTGCCATTCCTCAAACTCATTGTACTAGATTTTTAGGTGTTCATGTCGACGAACTTTTAAAATGGAACTTTCACTGTGAAAACCTCGAAAGTAGGTTAAGTCGGGCATGTTATGCTTTAAGTATTGTAAGAAGGTCGTTGGATGAATTGCAAACAAGAAATGTTTATTTCAGCTATATTGAAGCTATCTTAAGTTATGCCATTACGATCTGGGGAAATTGTTAAGCTTGTCATAGGGAACCCATATTTATACTCCAAAAGAGAGCAGTGCGAATAATTGCAAAGGTGAAAAGGGAAGAGTCGTATCGACCCATTTTTAAAAGGCTAAGAATCCTCACCTTAACCTCACTCTATCTCTTTAAGTTACTAACTGAGTTTTTTAAAAATAAAGAAACACATTATAAAAAGTTTTCAGATACACATACTAAAAATACGAGAAATAAATTAAACATTTTTATACCATGTATTAAACTAAATACAGCAAGGCAAGACACAAAATACTCAGGGCCATATTACTTTAACAGGCTACCAGAAAGTTTAAAAACTATTCAAGTGGAAAGCTTATTCAAAAAGTTACTTAAAGAATTCTTATTAGACAAAGCTTTTTACTCGATCGATGAGTTTGTTAATTTTAAATAATTTTTCAAATTTTTTGGTCATTTTTTTGACAATTTTAAGTAGTATTTTTTAATTATTCTGACTTTTTCTGATTTTAATTTCTTGATTATTTTTATCAATTATTTTAATTTGTGGTTTTAGTAAATAAATCTTAAAAATGATTTGGATGCCCTAAAAGCAATAAAGAAGTAACTGTATGTACGTGGTGATAAATTTAAATATTGTAAAAACGAACTAATATACTGTATTAATTACTGAACTAATATACTAAAAGCAATAAAGAAGTAACTGTATGTACGTGGTGATAAATTTAAATATTGTAAAAACGAACTAATATACTGTAATTTAAATGTACCTAAATATTAAGTTTCTACAATCTGTTAAGATTTTTTGGAAATAAATTGAAATTGAAAAAAAAAAAAATTGATTTAATTTTCGTTGCTAATTTGGTAGAAAGTTGTTCCGATAATTAACTAGATGACTTCTACGCAATTAAAATTATAATCTAATTATTCTTATATAATATAATAATAAATTCTACTTAATATAATATTCTAATTATAATAATAATTCTAATAATAATTCCTATATAAGAAAATAATATAAGAAAAAAATATTCTTTATTTATTTTATTTATTTCTTAAGAACACATACAGGGTTGCTAACTATTTTACATTGTGATCGTAACAGTCAATGTGAGGCCGTTTAGTTGTTTTTAAGATTATACAATAAGTGTTTAGCAATGTAAAATAACTTTCATTAGTTTAAGTCATCCAATCCGGAGGAGTAGGGATAGAAAGGTAATTATAAAAATAGATGATTGCAAAAATATAAAAACATATATATTACTTTACGGAAAAAATGGTATTAGTTATTTTACTGTTATCAATTATTGTATTTCAACAAATGCTCAGATCGGAGACTATCTTTTATTATTATTCTTTTTATTTTTATTAAATCCTTTTATTTCATGGTAAAGTACATAAAATAGTCAATACGAATATAAGAAAACATTATTAAAAAAAAGAATTGCCGAACTTGACAAAATCTACGCGATAAAACCACAAACAATGCCATATGGGCATGCTCTCAGATCTGTTTTTAGGACACCCCTCTTTGTTGTCAAAATCATAAAAAATATAAACCATAGAAATAACTCTTTTAATCATTTCATCCTGCCCTTAGACTTCATATATTAGATTCATATAGACTTCATATAGACATATATATTAGATTCAATAAGACTTCATATTTTACTAAAATTGTTGATAGAGATATCATCCGCAATTTTGCTCCCAATCGCTTCCATACTACCTCCAAATAGGAGATCTTCCATTGTAGCTGGTGGCTTTGAAGTTCGGGATGATAGTAAGTTGATTGCGTTCGTGAGAGATAGGCATGGGTATCATTTCATATAGGTGGCTCCGTTGTTCAGATCGCACTATCTGCAATACATGGGTCGCCAAGTATGAAATACAGCGATCATTTCAGAATATCTAGTTGGTCGCGTTCATTTTTAGTAGTCCTATTAGATCCGGTTTGTTTTCACTATCCAATGAACACTACACTATGAATGCTGCTACTGAACGCCGTCTCAGTTTCCACTGAGACTTTTGATTAGTATCTCTATAGATATTAATATTGCCAAATTACCAAGACTAAAAACGAGTGCTACTGTCGTGTGCCAAATGTCGGCCTGGCTCTATACCCGATCGGTGCGGCACAACCCTCGACGCGGTGATGCCACCAAACCTAAAACGACGTGTAAGCGGTGTGTCTCTCTTGGTAAAGCACTTTTTGACTATTTTTGTGACGTTGAGCTAGGTACTATTTACTTATATCTACTGTCACATTCATAAGTTATCAGATAAACAGAGTGAGTTTTATGAAAGAGCAACTCTGGGGAAATCCTAAAATATAGCAGATTAAAGGAGTTGCGACTTAGATTGTATTAAAGAAACATTTGTATGTTTATTTAACTTAAAGTCGTATTTCTTAAGAAATAACAATTATTTTGTTAAATCTATTCGACTCAAGTTTATATTGGGAACAAAATATGATCTAAAGGAATAGTACAGAAAGTATCGAAAGTAGTACAGAAAGTACCTACTCAAAATCAAAATTTACATTTTTCGTACTTTTTTTCCCTACAATTACTATTGAGTAAATAGCATTTTCTAAAAAAGTATACCAATGGATATAGATTTTTATTGATCGCATCAATCTTAAATACTAAGAAATTGCCTAAAATTTCCTTTTTTTTATTTTCCTTAAGTATCTGAATCTAAAATATTAGAAATTAATCAAAAATAATTCAATGATCACATTTTTTACACTCTTACAGTTGTGCAAACATTACTTTAAAACATAAATTACGTACTTTTTTAATTACACATAGACACGTATTTTTTTAATAAATGATAACGGTAAAACTAGGAGTGAAAGAACATAAGAACAATGTGTTATTGCCTAAAGTACGCTTGACTAAATATCAAAAAACATTTTTATATATAAGTTTTAAATTGTTCAATGCTTTGCCATCATCAACGAAAAGACTTGAGATGGCAGCATATAAAATCTGCTTGAAAAATCAGTTAGTCAAACATGCCCTTTACAAACTGGACGACTTTTATGATATTGCGTCCACAATTGCTTGATTATAAATAACCATATTATGACTATACTTTCGAACTAAGTTTTAGATTTTATTGACATTGTTTTTAATTACGCATGTTTCAGAATTTTTCTTTTTATGGTATTGATTATTATTTGTTTGATTATTGATTATTTTGTAAATTTGACTATTTTTAAGTAATCATCTCTGATTACAATTATTTTTTTTCCTTTTAATTAATCAAAGCGGTTTTATCATCCGGTAAATTATGATTGTAAAATTTGACATGTTTCTCAGTATTGTGAAATGCTTTTATGGAATGAATAAATGATGATGATGATGATGATGATGATGATGAAAACATCTAATCGAATATTTTAGATATTATTTTAAAAAGTCGAGTGTTATCCAGATATTTTAATTATTTACATTTATATTTAAATTTATATGTAAGTCACTAAACTCAAATACCATAAAACTTCCGAAAACCAATTATTAATTACTCTTCTTTAGTATCAAATTCCGTTTTACCTATAGAGATTTTTTGTGGATTGTCATTATAAAACAAATGTAATTGAAATAATAAAAAGGATAATATTATTATCAACATATTCTACGAATTCATTACAATGATCATAAAAATGAGAATAAAAAATGAGAGTAAATGTAGTGTTAAACTTAACAAAAACCAATATTTGCATTGTCAAAAATAAAATCATATAGCTTCTTTTATTAATTATTGCTTTTGCTATTTATTTATTACTTTTCACTTTAACACTAGCATATATGCTAATTTACATCGTGTGTTACATATAGCAACATAAATATGAACGACGCTATGAAGGGTTTGTAGATGATAGAAACTCTCAGTCACAGGCTGATTGATTATCGGTGCGCCCCGGAAGAAATTGTCGCGTGGGCCATTATTATACGTAGATTTCTAAACTTTAAGAAACTCGCTAATGCTTCGAGGGGTCTACTTGTATGCCAAAGAGCTGCCTTTTATATAAGGTCATTTCTCCTGAGATCTTCCTCTTAGAGATCTGCCGACCCCTCTCCAGGTGGAAACAACGCGGTAGGTACGCGGAGCAGACGTCTCCTGTTTTAAAATGAGTGAGGTTCGACCCCCCCCCCCCCCCTTGCTGATCAGGCGGGGACATCGGTTCAAACCACCCTCATCATAAAGTTGGCCAAATGTAGCTAGCGGCGGTGTGTCATATTTGAAGTGTAGGCTCTTGCTAGAAATGGATTTACCGGGTATCTTGAAAATATCGTGAATCATCAGTCTCTATAGTCAAGGACAAGATCTTAACGATCACCAACAGGATTAGTGCATCCTCGCTAATCCATTCTGGAATGCGGTGAAGTCTTGAGTCGAGTGAAGCCACATTAAACTTTCTTGCCAATGCGTTTTTGAAAAGATACTACTGGTCATAGTACCGTCCATTGCCATATTATTATATCCGCCGTGTATTGCACTCTTGATTTTAACTTTCAAAATCCGTAAACTTTTATATTTATACGTTTAACTTTCCTTCAGAATTACATTCGTCGTCTTGGTGGAGGATAAATGATGGAGGTAAGATCGCTTCTCATTACTATTCCATCAAAGTAACGATACAGGTTATGCAATTCATATTATTGGTCTATATCTTGGTGTGTGCAGAGGGTAAAGGAAAGGTGATTTTTGGTGTGTGTGTGATTATGAAAGGTCTGTGTGTGATTTTTACTCTTTCGTCAGCGTTTTCGTACATAATAAATGATGGCTGCATTTAGAGAATGTTCGTGGTTATCAGCGGTGTAAATCGTAAAAAGTATGGATGTAAGAATAGTTTCCTTTGGTACCCCCGAGGTAACGAGAAGTACACAATGTTTACAATCGGTGTTACCATCTCTTCTGCCGATTTTTGTTTTCTGCTGTAGTCCACAGAGAGACCGAAAACCACTCGATCGTAGATGGCGTATTATTCATCATTCTCTGAATTACATTTACTATACAAAAAAAACACTTCAGTTTCACAATAACAGCTTTATATCAGGTGTATAGGTAATCTATAAGTAATCATTTTATAGGCTATAAGTAATCATTTTATTTTAAATCTAAAACAAGTTTGTAGTAAAATCAAGTTTTAATTTATTAATCTATCATATAAATCTCCATTGATATCAAGTACCGCTTGCCATCGGTCCTGAAAATTAATCCTCTACTTAAAGAATACCCAGGGTCCGTGAAGCAAAATATGACTAAATGTGCTTTCATACATCTCCTAAAGAAATTATTGTTTTATTTTTAATGAGTGCTCGAGAGATTTGAAAAAAATGATGATCAGACGAAGTGGTATCTGGTGAGTACGTTTATGCGGTAAAACGTCTTATTGCAAATGTTAGATTTTTTCCTGAGTGAATTTCAATGTACAGTGGCCGTGCATTGCGGACGAAAGATGCAGAATTACATTTTTTTGCGGACGAAAGATGCAAAAACTTTCACAACTATTGCAATTTCTTCTAGGTGTCTTTGTATATGTAGAGCGGACTACTTCGTGTAGGTATATTTGTATACGTATAGAGACTATGCGGTTCCATGGCTTCTCGACAGTTCTTGTATACCTAATCTCGGATCGATTGCACTAGAGATTTTAATGTGTCATTATCAAATTCAACTGGTCATCCATATATTATAGGCCTGTCAGAGAGGTCATAATCACCAGCAGTAAACCTCCTGAACCAAAGTTGATTTTTATTGACCTTTTATACCTACATATATATATATAAATATATATATATATATATATATATATATATATATATATATATATATATATATATATATATATATATATATATATATATATATATATATATATATATATATATATATATATATATATATATATATATATATATATATATATATATATATATATATATATATATATATATATATATATAGGTGCATACATATTTATGGAAATGTCGCAAATTTTCTTTGTCGTTACCATTGTATTAAATTCCGCATTAAAATGAAAAAGTATGCAATGACGAATATGATCCTCGGAAGGTACGAACGCCGTTTTATTACAGGTGTGTAAAAAAGTATACTTTTTTAAATATTTACAATACAGGCTGCTTTACTGAAAACTGTAAAAGGTTGTGTTTCATCTTTAAGGACCGAGTACAAAACTAAAGGTAAACTTCTTTCTAAATAATTGATTGTTTAAAGGTACCCCTAATAATAAATTTTGTGTATACATCCTCTTCTTGAAAATTTTATTCTAACTGTCCACGAGTGCCGCCTTCATAATCCATATTAACACTGCCATAACTTTCGAGTAATATCCTCCTAATTAATGAAATGAATGTGACGCAACGGCCATTCTACAAATGGCCTGGGATGTTTTACATCTGCGCGGTGTCCCTGTTAATTTGTGTGGAACTTCTTTATTCTCGCTTCTGGTTTTTTTTATAATTGCAGGCGTAAATATGGGGGTGGAATATTTATTGCGCTGAGAGCGAAACGCGAAACTCGACACCTGCCTCAAACCGGCACGACGCCTGTCACGACGAGCTGTAAAGCCGACTAATAAATTTAGGACAAATATGTAGGTTTGTTCATGGAAATTTAGGCATTGTAGAAACCTGATTCTCTGCGAGGTATGTTCGAAGAGGAAGATAACACTGATGGACGGATGAAAGATCCGAATCAAGTGGACTTACTTAGGGCACAGTATACCGAGATGTGCTCACGGTCTACAAGAAAGAATAAATATATTTTTTTTATTACCGGACACATAGATTGTTAAGTTATCGTATGTTATTTTGACAATATAATATTAATTCATTTTTATAATTTTTATTTTAAATTGATTGTAAATATTTTGAAAATATTATTTTTATCATCTTTTTTAAAGAATTACTTTGTTTAATTTTGCTGAAATTTAATGGCCTACTGACCTTTATTATTATTTCTAGTAAATTTTATATCACTATGTATATTTTTTTAATATATCATTTATATAAATTGATTTTAATTAATCTAATAATTATAATTTTTATATTAACACTTTTTTAAATGTATCATCAGTTAAACGACAGAAAGGCGATAATTAATTTAGTATGCGGATTACACATAAAATATTATGCTCTATTAAGGAATTACCTGAAAATATTGCTAATATTTAATGTATTTTTTCAAGCATTGTTTGTGTATCAATAATTTTAAATAAATAAATAAATCAATTAATAATAAATAAGTAAATATGTGCTCTCATTCCATCCTCAAAAAAAGGCCAATTTTATACACAGATAATTGCTTGCATAAGCCTTTCCCTGATATAAAAAAAAAACTACTACCTAAGACAGTGCAGATGTTCTTCAATATTTAGTGCTTTATTGTAAGGTTCAAGTTATTTTCAACAGATATGCTGGTCTATTATTCAATATTTCTTTCCACAGCAGAACGTAGATATTGTTCATATGTTTGTTTTCGGAAATATACAGTGTGTTCCGGATGGTCGGCTATTTTTTCAGTGGTATTTTGTACTTCAAAGTCACGGTTCAAATCACGGCACAGCTCCTATCCAGTAGAAGAGGATCTACCGCGGTAAGGGCTTTGTTTTCCATACTACGGCAGGTGGATGTTTCACTGGGGGATGGCCTTCGGGCGCTACAGGGTAATTTGCACACCGTACGTCGTCAGCCAATCGACTGTGCACTCCGGCGAATAACTGTAGGGGTCTGGAAACGATATTCTGTTGCCTAAGCAGCGGGGTTTTAGGTTGACCTGATGTCAGCCACTCTTGAAACGCTCAGTGGGCCACCCGATCCCGAGTGGTAGACGGGCAAAGACGCCGTGGTTCATGATGAATTCAAACTAAATTACCGCTGAATTAAGATCAGGTAGAGGCCGCGCAAGTATCTTCGGACCCGTAACCAGACTGGTATTGAGGGTGCGAGGCTGTCCGTTGGTTCAACTTTCCAGTGCCGCGAGGTAAGGCGTCGGACTCTCACGGGCTAGTTGGAGTAGCTCGACGATGGACAGTCTTCGTCCCCAAGTCTACGTTCACTCTGGGTTGAAAGAACACTCAATATCGTTAAACCTTCCTGGGGTTCGTTCGCCCGTTGTACTTTATTTCATTTTGTTTTTTATTTTATAGTGGAATATGGATGTATAGAGGAGATTATTTTAGAAATTATAGCGTATATTTGATTAAACTGAGTTTAAACCAACTACAACTTTTTTGTATTTTTAACGAGGAAAGAGAGCTTTTAGTTAAACTAGTATATTTTATCTCAGTATCAAAGACCCAAATCAAAAAGTCAGTTTATCACGTAGAATAATCTTCAATCTCCTAAAGCGAAAAAAAAAATACACAAAAAAAAAAAATCGTTGAGTTTTATGTCACCTAACTAGGCTATAGCCTGTTCTAAGGCGGATATTAAATTGTTATAAATATGTTAATGAGTATAGGTTCATACACATATAAGATTATAATAATTTATTAGAATTTAATAGAATTTCCGGTTCCGGAATAGAACATCCGATTTATAAGAATTTAAAGTTCGCTCTCCAAAATCTTTCTAATTTTACTTTGATTTATAAGGTAAGCTTGTAAGGATTTATAATAAATAATTGTGTATACATTTTTCTGAAGGTTATTCTTCTTTTCTTTCCTTAGTTTTTATATAGATAAAAACTTTGTAAAGAAAATAACATAATACATTTGAAATAATGTATTCACTACTAGTTAATATTAATCCTTATTAACTGCACAATCAGTGTAAAATTGAATAGGTAAAATTGTTAAGTTCAATAGTTCAATTGGCGTCAATATTTTGATTATTTAAATTTAATTAAAAATTTCCTTTATAGAACTGTTCTTTCATAGGTAAGACTTCATATATTATATGATATCATAAAACTTCGCCGACATTTTTTTTCGCTTTGCTACTTATTACACGATTGCCTTAATGGAGTGTTATGTGTTCAGGATTCATGTATGTATGCTTTCATCATCTATGTATGATGAAACCCTGGTTTTTATTCCACCATAACTTCTAAACGATTGCACCGATTTAGAAGTGTGGGATATTGTTAGAATTGTTATGTCATCCCGAGTGTCTTAGCGTACCTAAACTTTCAAAATGAGAAAAAACTTGTCTAAATGTCCAAATGTCAATAAATTAACATAAATATATCGTGTTTAGTGTCAAATGAAAGGTCCGATTGAGTACATTCCGGAAATATACATCTATCTATATGGATAAATACATAAACCAAAAATATATAAAAAAAACTAGTAATAAAAATAATTTTAAATACAATAGTTCACATTGTGTAACGGCAGTCGTGTTTTGTATTCTTTTAAATATATTTATTTACTGGTTCGCTTTGGTGATCGGGCTACTATTAACAACGCACAAGTAGTCAGTGTCCCTGACACAATGTCACACGAGTCGCACGGGTGCGATAAAGTCGCCAGAGAACCAATAGCCTTGTTATTCGCCAGGCCCGATGTTTTGAAGTCTTCATTGTTAGCCCGGTCGTATAAAAATACTTGGTCGGCACTAAATTAGCATTAGCAGTCCATTATATTGACATTCGGGGACGCATAAAGCGCCACGTTTCGCCCGATCGGGATATAAAATTGGCCCCGAATTATTGGCCTCGGTATAAATACGGAGGATGCGGCAAGACCACCGATAATATTATTATACTGTCTGGATGGGCCATTTAAGCTGAGAACGCATTACAGAAAGGTGTCCCCATGAGTACTTGTGAATGAATGAAATATTTATTAAAAAAGTGAATTTAAACTTTTTTGGAAGTAACGGTATGAGGAGCCGAGGAACAATTACCATTATTGTAATAAACTAAATTTTACATGAGAGGCAAAAAACTGAAATGTCACCTTCCGCGTATCTAATAGCGAGGAGCAGGGCTTTCGGTCTAAAATTCAGTTATCCTTCGAGTTATCGTAAAAAAAACAATATAAAATTAAATGCTGCTGATCACAACGATAACACTTATTAAATTAATTTCTTTATAATTTCTTAATTACTCATTTGTCATCAAATTCATTTCGAGTTTTTCTCTTATTTTCATTATGGCGAACGTTTGTCTGTGATTAAAACGTATCGTGATTCACAGCGTTGATTCAAACTTTACGGTTGGCAACGTTTGGCGACGTTATAATAATAATAAATGGACATGTAGGTACTCTCTAGCATAATGGGGTACTTATTTGCATGGCAGTCAAATAGATTTCGAGTGATCCGTGAGTCGATCCGCGCCGGTTTTGTGAACATTACCAACTTATACAATCAGCGATTAAAATGTATGGAATACTTTAAACCGTAATACCAAAAATGAAGATTAGCTGTGTGTGAGCGTGGCCTCGGGAATACCTGGCTCAGTGAGTCAAAGGTAAGTAAGTAAATAGCTGGTGTCAGTCATGCAGCAGTCTCAGTGCTGAGTCTCAGTGCTCAGGTGGAACGTTTAGGAGGAATGCTCCGTTGTCTTAGACCCCTCGGTTAACCTGCCGTCTTCGAGGGATGTACGATGATCATTTATTGTCCTTGGAATTGTCTTCGGCGATCGATTTTCCGCTCTCCAAGAATAGTTTTTTTTAGTACGACCATGAAATTTAAGGCTCCTTTGCAAACAGTTTTTAAAGTTTTTTTTTAACGATATTAATGATGTTTTTCCCCAGCTCTTATACTATAATGTATTTTTCGACCATGTATACGTATTTAGAATAATATGATAGAAATGACATCAAAGTAAGAAGATGTCTTTATACCAATAATTGAAGACTGCATCTGATTTTTTTGCTCATCTAGTGCTTTTATCATGCATATTGCATATCTGTAGCAGAGTGGCAGCAGCGATTCGGCCAGCGACACCAAACAGCAGGAGACGCTCTCACAATTTAGCGAGTTTATGGATGGACACGTTTTTCGGGATGGCTTTTAATTTTATAAGCGAACAGTAATGTTTATAAAACAAGTTTGCTGGCATAAAGCAGTATTTAGTTATGATATTGCTGCAGGTTGAATAACGGAATTATTATTATTTCTTCATGGTTCTGCGAAACAAATTTATTTACGACTATCAGTTATATTTAGTGTAAATATAGGGTTTATGATAGTTTCTCAATAGATGTTTCTTTTTTTAAAAATCTAAAAAAGTGAGTTTAACGAAAGTCGTATCTGATTTAATCAATTGAGGTACACTAAATATACTTATGAACTATATTAACCAATAGATGGACCTTAAATACCACATCGTATAATCAAAATGAAAGGTATAATGGTCCAAAATTCCAAAGTATTATGTGACTAAAGTTCTATTTAGTAATCTTCTATATCATATGTCAAATACATAAAGAATTTTTGATAAAAATGCGTCAAAACAGCTTTTAGATAATGTTTGTTAACATTACATATCCCTGTGTCAATTTAAATATTAATAAGTTGATCAATCTTCTAAAGGGTTAGAAATATATCAAAATCCATTATTAGGTTTTTAGTGAATTTCATCGAAACAGAAAGTTATCGAACAAAATATTATTCCTGTCTAATTTTTAGTGAAAAAAAAAACAATAGACCCTGAAAGGACTACATTCTGTCAAAATTTTCCTCTACTTATGGACTCTAACATTAAATAAATTTGCTTTGGTGACATATATTTTAAATGGGTGAGAAATGATCGCAGCAAAACGCATGTTGGATGTTGTTTCAGACTTTCAATGTGTGATTTTCGTCGTATTTAGGAGTTTAACAAAATGAGACTTGAATCGGAATGTGTGTAAAATTTTAGACCTTTATTTTCCTATCGGCATATAATTTAAACTTATATCGTTCGTAATATTTCTACAATAATAATTATGATCATACAAATTGATGTTTTTCGTATTTATATGGTGCCGTGTTACGTGTGTTTACATTTCACAAAAGCTTGTTTGAACAATATCCTAAGAATTTATTTTTAAGGAAGAGAGTAATTTAATCGTCACAATTTAATTGAATTTTCCCAAACGACAGTTTTTTTTCGGATTCTTTTAGCATACGGCAAGGTTTTGTAATGGTCTCCCTGTTAACATACTCACCTTCTGCATTTAAATCTCGACTTTAATAATACAACCTCTCAGAAGTGAGTAATCAGTTTTTTTTTTGTTTTTTTTTCCATCATCTCTCCTTTCCAAATTTCCTCGTATTTAGTGCTTTTACTTGAGTTTCAACTTTTAATTATTGTTGTATGTTTTTTACTCTGTTGTGCGCAATCGATATTATAACAAAGATTAGCTCTTAAATATTATCAGGCGACAGTAAACTCGCCTGTTTGTTTAAAATTTACCCAAATAACGAGTTATTATTATCATTATTATTACATTTGCCCATGGTTGTCGCACTCAGCAAACTTACCTATTTTTGAAAATCAGGGTTGATAATTTAGTTGCCGTAATTTCGTAATTCGTAAGGTAAATGCATCAACCACCAAAAGGTTTACTTGTTTGTGTGTATGGCTACTCGAGCTTCTTTGACACTTCAGATTTATCAACGCCAACTTTCAAACGATTCCTTTCTCATCGCACCGAGATATTTAGCGACTGTGGTGGGAACTTCATTGGCGCGAAGTCGTACCTGCGGGACACGGCGAACTAATGGCAGTCATATCGGGTGTTTGGGAGATCCAAATATGCGCAGTTTAAATTAATTCTTATTTGAGCAGTGAAAGATCAACTTGGCCCAATGGCCCTTAATACGAACTCTTGTGCTTTTAAAAGTGGATTCAAAACTTGCTTAGTGCAGGCACCCAATGCAATATCCCAAGAATAGCTCTATCCCTGTTTTTTGAGTAACTATTGTTTTTAACTATTCGGAGTCCAGGATCTCGGATAAATTAATACTTAGTTAATTAAAATATATCCTCGTACTTATATTACCTCAGTTTCCTTGTTCCAAACACAGTATATCGAGTTAGCTCCTAGTGTTCTCAAGATATAAAAAAATGTAATTACAAGAGCAATTTTGTTGTCTTTACAACAAGAATGGTCGTCGCAAAGCATCAGCGAGATACATACCTATTATATCTCACTAGGTGCATATTATTTTTATTATTATACTTCTATTAATATTGTTATTACTAGGAAGAAGTGTAAGTTGCAACGACGTTGGAAGTCAGCAAGAATCATAAGGACATAATTATATAGGCCAATTTTAGATAAAATTAATGAGTTCGTTAATAAAAAAAACGACCCACAAAACTAAAAGTTAATCAGCGTGAAAGATGGCCAAATGACAGGAGTAATAAAACGTGTCGAGGGAATCTGCGAAACCCGCAAAATCATTAAACATTTCCGATGGATTAACGCCCAGACGTTTGACGTCTCATCGTGACACGTTGGCTTATGCCGTCCGCGTTTGGGCCACGACAAAAATGCCATATTTCTTCGGAAGCGGCAGCAAAAAAAGTGACGAAAATCGAGCTCGCTAATATTAGGGAACACACATTGCCAGCACATGGTGCGTGGGGCAAAAAGTCGAGTCGATTCTCGCTAAGTCGGGCAAAGCTGCGGGAGATATTATTAGGTCACATATCACGTAATATTTTATATACGGTTGTTTATACACACATGATTAGATTAATATTGATACGTATCAAAGACGTAGAGTAGACGTGTTACTTGAGCTCTAAAAGTTTCTCCTTCTTCTTTCTTAGTAATAATAGTCCACTTCTAGATACATATACCTCCAGTGACCTTCCATTTTGATCTGTTTCAGCTCATTTCTGCCTGTTCATTCATGTTGCTGCCCTGACGTCATCGGACTGACGCTGGCTATATCGGAATATGACTAACATCGGAATAACAATGCTTCGTCTTCAAGTTCGTGGTCTCAAATGCAAGCGCTTTGTACTTCAACGATCGCTGAGGATATTCTGAGGATGCCTCTAATTTGCATCGTTTGTGGTTATATCCCATATAGTTTGCCATTTTTCAGTTTCAATTGTTAATTTAGTGTTTCTTTATTTATTTTTTGTATCAAAAGCTACAAATAAATAATTTATTATTATAAGTCATCGTCTTCTATACGGCTTGGATGGCCTGCTTTTTTGGACATTTCAGTTTTAAATACGTGGTTTATACGGTATGCGGTATCTGTTGCGGTATCTGTTGTACTCGTATTCTGTCTTAATGCGCTGTGCGATAATGTAATTGATTGTTTCGCAGCAATTATTTATTTATTTATTGAATACTTGTACAGATAAAATAGTTACATTGTTACCGAAGTAAAGAATTTATACATTAAAGAACAGCTTAAGATTGACCCACCTTATGTAACAAATTGCGCTATTCACATCTAACGAGGTTTCTCAGGCTTGTATCTAGATGCACATGATGCAGATGGTGTAAAAACATGAACAATCGTATCAAACTGATATAATTCGAAAAGAAAAAAAGAAGAGAGAAAAAAAGGAAGAAAAAAATAAAGGTAACCCTCCACCGTTTATATTAAAAATAAAAATATATTTTTATAGATTTAAGTATTAAAATTCACCATAAATTACGTGATAAATATATATATATATATATTTATTTTTTCATCAAAGTGTCATCCTTTAAACGAATTCTTTAAAAAAAGATTTTACACAAAACCAATCAAATATTAACAATATTATACAATTTTATCTTATGTTTTGAACTCTTGTAAATATCATATAGCATTAAGTATACACTTCTCGACCAGAAATTACGATTTATATCTTATTTCATGGGAACGAGCAAATGAAGTATTTTATTTTTATTTTCATTTAATGGCTGGCTGATAGCGAGCACCGCAATCGTATATCGTCCTTTTAAAGAGTGGATATATTCGAATTTCAAATCCAATTTTCGGTATGTCATTCCGCATTTAAGAGACGATTGATTGTGATTTTTTTCATTGTTTTTGCTTTAATTTGTCTTTAATAAAGACATTTTATTTTGGTTTGCATAAGGATACGCTTTGTTTTTGAGATGTGGATGAACGGCGATCGTTCGCTAGCGATAAAGGGATCCCATTAAACCTACATTGCACTGTCGAAAGTAGTGCTCATCCAGACATACATCTCATTTAAAATAAGCATTTCCCAATCCAGTCCGGGAAAAACCTTCCAGCTATGTAAGTGGCTTTTATTATTTTTATTTTTTCATCAAAGTGTCATCCTTTAAACGAATTCTTTAAAAAAAGATTTTACACAAAACCAATCAAATATTAACAATATTATACAATTTTATCTTATGTTTTGAACTCTTGTAAATATCATATAGCATTAAGTATACACTTCTCGACCAGAAATTACGATTTATATCTTATTTCATGGGAACGAGCAAATGAAGTATTTTATTTTTATTTTCATTTAATGGCTGGCTGATAGCGAGCACTGCAATCGTATATCGTCCTTTTAAAGAGTGGATATATTCGAATTTCAAATCCAATTTTCGGTATGTCATTCCGCATTTAAGAGACGATTGATTGTGATTTTTTTCATTGTTTTTGCTTTAATTTGTCTTTAATAAAGACATTTTATTTTGGTTTGCATAAGGATACGCTTTGTTTTTGAGATGTGGATGAACGGCGATCGTTCGCTAGCGATAAAGGGATCCCATTAAACCTACATTGCACTGTCGAAAGTAGTGCTCATCCAGACATACATCTCATTTAAAATAAGCATTTCCCAATCCAGTCCGGGAAAAACCTTCCAGCTATGTATGTAAGTGGCTTTTATTATTTTTATTTTTTCATCAAAGTGTCATCCTTTAAACGAATTCTTTAAAAAAAGATTTTACACAAAACCAATCAAATATTAACAATATATATATATATATATATATATATATATATATATATATATATATATATATATATATATATATATATATATATATATATATATATATATATATATATATATATATATATATATATATATATATATATATATATATATATATATATATATATATATATATATATATATATATATATATATATATATATATATATATATATATACAATATATAGATAGATACAAAATTCACATACATCTATACAAAGATTTTTCTTCTCATACTATAATTCGTAGCAGTTCATTTTCCAAATTCTATTAACCATCTGTTTATTTTAAATGTAAACTAATCAATATTGGCAGTTTATTTTCAAATTGTCGTCGATGCTGTTAAAAATTTTTGGCGCCATAAAATACATTTGCCTTTGCGCAAAGGTTGTTTTTACCAGGGGGATTAGGTAGTTAGTAGATGCCGCCACTCTTGTTGCAAGAGCTTGCTGACCTTTTCTCTATTTCTGTGGGCGATTTGGAAGAAAATCAGAATTTGTTTCACAAAAATCTGTTTTATTTGCAAAACCTGGAACTCTTCAAACAGAAGTTAAGATGAATAACGTGGATGTTTATTTCCCAATGACCCTTAATACGAAGTCATGTGCTTTTAAAAGTGGATTCAAAACTTGCTTAGTGCAGGCACCCAATGCAATATCCCAAGAATAGCTCTATCCCTTTTTTTTGAGTAACTATTGCTTTTAACTATTCGGAGTCCAGGATTCACAACCGTTTTTCTTGGTTTGGAAAACACATTGGTCGAAGACGTTTGTCTTCGGACTTTGAATGATTTTGCATTACTTTATATATTTCACTTTGCTGAATGTAGCTCATCCCAATTGCTTTCTTGCGTCGATTTCTCTTCTTGGCACAGCATCTTCCTGGCTATTAGTCTATTCGTTATAGAGAGATCCTGGGAACTATTCTTATGACTATGATTTCTAGTAGTATGAGGCTGTCATAAATCTGTGCAGGACCCATCACTTTAGTTTTATCAATGTTTAAATTCCACTTTATATGTTGCTATGTGAATATTTCTTATAATTGTCTGAAGTTTTAGGCTGAGGCTGTCATAAATCTGTGCAGGACCCATCACTTTAGTTTTATCAATGTTTAATTCCACTTTATATGTTGCTATGTGAATATTTCTTATAATTGTCTGAAGTTTTGGGATGATTCCACCATATGTACGTCGACAACAAACTGATTGAGTAAATCGCCATTTTCCGCTAAACCTTCCTATACTAAGTAAATTAAAATATTTTCTAATGCATTTGCGAAAATCTTGGAAGATAAACCATTTATTTTATTTTTATATCTCTAGTAGACGAGGTTTGTTTTATGGTAAAGTCCAACAGTCAGTTATGTGGATTGGTAATGGCTTTTCAGAACCTCTATATAGCAGTAATCGACTTAACAGCGCATTAGCAAATTCATGAATTACCCAAATTTCTCTACTTGAGAAGTTTCTTCAAACTCAATGAAGAATATGTGATATATGGTGGTATATCGTGCAGTATTATTTTCTCAATCTAGCTTACTCACGGGCTGCTATTGACGGTAATTTCCAGTTCTCTCTATTAAAATGCAATTTATTTTAAAACTAGAAAACATTAGCCATTTTTATAGCTGCAAAGTCATTAGAATGAGTTGCAGAGACCGATGTCTCATTTTATTACAACATTTTCTTTCTTTCTGCCTTATACTGGGCCTTTAATTTCTAGTTGTTTACATCGATGTATTCAGGTCTTTAAATACATAAACTCGATTCAACACTGTGCTATAACTTGTTGCTACAAAATACCAAAACTTTGTTTTATCATGTTTGCTTTAATTATTGCTAAATTCCATTATTATTATCTTCATAATTGGCCTACAGTCATGAGCGTTATGTGATAAATTAAAAATTCAAGTCTCTTTTAACCACCATATTTATAAAGTGAGTCAAAAAGATTTGGTTGTGCTTGATTCACATCATTCATAATCCGTAGATTTAAGCGCATTTAGGGAGTGGTCTCGTGGAAAGACTATTATAGAGTTCACATCGTATAATCTGTTAGCTAAAAATATTACAATATTATTTCAACCACGGTAAATATAATTTTGAATTTTAGATTTAGTGGATTTATTACAAAACCTATGTTAGAATTAAATGTTTCACTTACTTTCTTATGGTTTATTTATTACAGTCCATAAGTATAACATATGACTTTCCCAAATGCCACGTCCTTTTCTGTGGTCAATATCAGTCACATAAGGTACGTCCAGCTATGTCAAATATTTATACTATAGGCTTATTATATAGACAACCCCCATTTCGTTATGTAAGTCAAGAGCAATATCGCACTTTTATGCAAAGCGAACTACTTCCTACAATTCGAATTACTTCCTCGATTTTATTATTATTTCATTTAATTGCTCGATTTTCCATAGAGATATCGTGAATCCGATATGCTCGTATTTGCAGCTAATTAGTTTGTTCAAGTATATTTTTATACAGGGCATTCGCGACTAAAATGAAAACCTTTCATGTGGTAACTGTATGTCAAACAATATTTTAATAATTTTGTTCTGAATAGACATGTCTTCAAATATTAGTTTTTTTTAAGCCAGATATTTTCTAAAACCAAATTAATTTGACTTTATCTATTTTTTATTTAGACCTTGGATACAAGAGAAACATGTTTTTATATTCAGTTTCCGGATATTGCAATTTTTCCCAGTAATATCAATGGCATAAATCAACAAATGTTGTAAACGGCTCTCAAATATATGTGTCGATTATTATATTAAATATTCTTCCGCACAAAGTGTTTCTGCAGAAGATTACTTCCCATACAGTTACCACTTACACGGTTTGCTTGTAGTCGCACCCCCGCGTATTCGGCAGAGAGTATGTATTATAAGGTAGACAACTAACTATGAAGGTGGACGCTTTTATTGGCGACCGTAGGATTTCCAATACATCGCCACCCTCCACAGATTCATTGTGTCAAAGACGTCTTCCTTCAGGGTTTCGCCTTGGTCGGATGCGAGGGTGTGAATGTTTCCAATCGCGGGAGTAATTGCATGTGACCCGCGTCTATCGGATGGAATATTGAAAAATTCTCATTTCCTGCGACACGTTCCGAACCCTCTCTCTCTCGCTCACTCTTTCGCCCGCCCAACCCAGCCCAGGCCAGCGCAGCCCAGCCCAAGCAACCCCATGCGGTGCAATTCTTAACACTGTCGGAGAGTCGCGCCGCGAGTAATTGGCTCTCCCCGCGGCTCCTAACCCTGACTTGGGGATGGCGGGCACACCATACAACCGAGTCGAGATAAAGGAAACGAGGTAATCGGTTACAAGGGGGGCGAGAATTTTATTCTCGTCCAAACTTCCTAACAAATATCCACGGCAATAAGGAAAATTGCTATAATTTGGTAAAAAAAATACAGCAATGATAGACCTGTGGCATAGTGGTTAGGTCGCCTGACCTTACATTGCAAGGTTCCTGGCTCGATTCCCGACTGGTTCGCCATTTTCCGTAGGGATAAAATTAACGGAATTGTATTTCAATATTGTCGATCTAATGCAATAACAACACACATTTTTACTGACTTTTTTTAACAAACATATATTAAAACACTATAGTAGGGTTAGTTGTAAGAGATCCTCGTATGATAATAAACCCGACTGCAGTAAATCTTCACGATAAACAGTAGAAACAAACAAACAAGGCAGTCGCTGACTTTCTTACAATTATAAAGAGATATACTTCTCACAAATTTTCAATAATTTTAATAATTTTTCTGCTAGAATAGAAAGATTTTACGTAAGCAAAAGTTTTTGGTACCAACATTCAATTCTAACATAGGTTTTGTAATAAATCCACTAAATCTAAAATTCAAAATTATATTTACCGTAGTTGAAATAATATTGTAATATTTTTAGCTAACAGATTATACGATGTAAACTCTATAATAGTCTTTCCACGAGAACACTACCTAAATGCTCTTAAATCTACGGATTATGAATGATGAGAATCAAGCACAACCAAATCTTTTTGACTCACTTTATAAATATGGTGGTTAAAAGAGACTTGAATTTTTAATTTATCACATAACGCTCATGACTGTAGGCCAAATATGAAGATGTTAATAAGGGAATTTAGCAATAATTAAAGCAAACATGATAAAACAAAATTTTGGTATTTTGTAGCAACAAGTTATAGCACAGTGTTGAATCGAGTTTATGTATTTAAAGACCTCAATACATCGATGTAAACAACTAGAAATTAAAGGCCCAGTATAAGGCAGAAAGAAAGAAAATTTTGTAATAAAATGAGACATCGGTCTCTGCAACTCATTCTAATGACTTTGCAGCTATAAAAATTATGTATCCTCAATTATTTAAGATTTTACAGAAATCAAATCGAAGTATGTTTAATTTTTTGATAGATGAAAGATTTTGAAGGCGACGTATTTTGCATAATAAATTTTAATTATGCAATAAAGTTAAAATGACTATAATTCACGTGACGGAAGGCATATATGGAAAGAAAACTGTTTATAAATGATGAGTAATATGATAAATATCAAAACGATACACTGATTAATTATTAATAAAGTTGAGTTAAAAGACACAACAAAAATAATAACCGCCACACACTTAACCCTCCTGGTACCAGCAATTGATATTACCGAACATATGTAACATCCCCTAGTTAAAAGTAAGCAATTTCGGTCGATTTTTATAAAATATTTAACATAACGCAAGCCTATTTCTATAACTATTACAAAATATTTAACATACCTACCTATTACATAATAAAAATAATAATTAAACGGTATAAAATATTAAAAAAAACGCATTTAAAGAATCCTATTATTTTTATATTATAAACATTGTAATATTTTATTTTATTCAATAGGTTTAATTTAAAAATCGATATGAATCACCATATCTTGAAAGAGAATTGAATGAATGTACCATATTATATAAAATTAATATGCACTCAATCAATATACAATCACTGTAAAAGAAGTTTTGATAATAAAAAAAAATCTTTCTCGAAATCACTTTAAGTTGCCACTTTTTTTCTGTATTTTGTAATATTTTTTTTTAACGAAATAATGCATAAGTTTAACGAAATAATGAAAGATTCATACCCTTGAGAGTTGTGAACACATTTCTTTCTTGACTATTCATCGCGTATGTCACAAAAATATCTAAACCATTACGATATTTTCATCCCCAGAATCGAAGACTGCCCAACAATTTGTAAAAAATATAATAAAAAACAAGAGTTTACATATCTCAAGGATTACATACCTAATATATTCTTAGATCTCAATGAATTACTTTTGCATAACTTTTATACGTCAGTCAAACGTTAAATATACATATCCTTTCTGAGAATTTAAGAATGTATATATACGAATATGTCCATGTGAAACTTTACATATTGCACAGTAATAACACACTGTCGTAATAATATCCCGTAATAATTAGTTTAAAATGAAATGTCAATATTAAACATGAATATACAAGGTTGGCCCTACTAGCCCGAGGGCAACTTCATGGCGATAGGGCAGGCGCATTGATCGAAATCATTAATAATATATAACAATGGAAAAGCGCCGGCAATCTTTGGGAAAATTGCGCAAATTACCCTAATTTTAGAAATGTCACACTGGGATCACATGTGAGGGGGAAGGGAAGAGAATGCAATAAGCAAGATTTTGGGGGAATCAGTGTGTTTTAATAAAGTGGAGCCAGGTGACCATTGGGTATCGTTAAAGTTATTAAATTCCTGTACCATGTCTTAGATAAAAGCCTTTTCTAATATTGGGTCATGGCGGAGCTTTTAAACAGATTGGGTGTGCGTGTGTTTCTTGTCAATAGCAATAGGGTGTTGAAAATAGCAAAAGCGGGGACTGAACAATTAGGGCGATAAGTCGACCACATGGTCTTTCAAAAATTTTATTATATTCATTTTAATTTTTAATTTTTATATTTTGATTTGTAATTCCCAAATAATCTACACTAAAATGTACAATTAAAATGTCATAGACAAAAATCCAGTAGCAAAAAACTGATAACATAAAACTATTGTCAATGATACCGACAACGTCAATAACATTTAATTACGTTTTAAGTCGTGCATAAAAGACAGTCGTGTAAGACTGTCTCTGTTAAAATAGAAACATTTTTATAGTGTAAACTAATTGATTGATTGTACCTAGAATATAAAAAAGAGGATATATAAAAAGACTATAAAGCTAATACATTTTATGACTTAAGAACGGATGCGCGCGGACAAAAAAGAATATTGCCTAATTTTACACTTCTTCTGCATTCCTTATAAAGTGATAAAAATATCAGTGAAAACGTAACAAAAGACAAGAAAAAATATTATTATACAGACTTCTTCGTGAATGCGATTCTTTTTATTAGCTGCATAACTCCACCAAATTACGTGGCCTAATTGGCTTGTTATATTATTGTATATTATTTCGTAGCGTTTTGAAAGAGATGGCAGTACAGTTTTTCGTACTTAACGACAGTATTGTATTCATGAAACGGATATCATTAAACGTAATTTGCTGTACATACCCTGTTTTTGAATAGTCAATAACAACACTTTATAATTTATTGAAAATGTGCCCAGTTTTACTTCATTAATATAAAGAAGAGTGCTGTTGAAGCTCATCGTATTTTAGTGGAATTGCATGGTGAACATGCTCTAGTTGAGCAAACGTGTCGGAAGTGATTTGCACGTTTTACAGCTGGTAATTTGGACTTAGATATCAATAAGTGACCTGGCCAGCCGAAAAGACATGAAGATAATCCTGTATCACCGACAGTTATCAACTTACGAGTATATTTTGAGAAACTAGTCATTCAAATCTCCGAAATTAAACTCATCGGTATAGCGAATTTATGCTGATGACACATTTTTTATGCTGAAGATGCAGATGCATCTAAACTCTATAAACCCAAAAATTAAAATCACCTATGCAGTTCAAAAATGACGGCTCTGTAGCTTTCTTGCGTGTCAAGATCATAAGGAGATGTGATAATACTCTCGGACACGAGGTATATCGGAAGCCCACACATACGGACAGATATTTACATGCCAGCTCACATCATCATCCTAACCATCGACGCACAGTGCCAACGTCGCTCGTGAATGGAGCATGCGTGATGTGACGCTAAACAAATTCAACATAAAAACCAATTTTCAAACCGACCTAAGGTATAGGTCGATTCTGAGCCCTGTAAAAGATGTAATACCACTGGAAACCCTAAATATGTATACAATGGAATACAACTGAAACCGACCCAAGTCAGACAAACAAAGCGACACATATAGAGACTTGACTGATGAAATGTATCAACGCTGTTAAAAAGGTTCAGATACAAAAATACCGTTCTGCCAACACATCTTGAATAGCAAAACCAACCACTAGGTCCGATTTCAAAATTCTTTCGTGCTATCTAAGGACCAATTCTACATTCTCCGAATGACCCAAGCAATTATAGAAATAAGCAGAATGACGAATTTCAATAGAGGCAAAGGTTTTAAACTCTACCACGTGGAATCCGCTTCTGAAAAATTTTCATTTGGACGTTGGGGACATTTGATGTCCCCAACGTTCATCGCCGAAACCAATGACGTATAGCGTAATATAGTGGCTCGTATTCTGTTTCTGGCAGATACCTAACTAGGGGTCTAAACACGCGGTAAAACGACGCTTAATTGTGAAGTGACGTTTTCGTATTTACTTTCATGGGTCCTAACTAGGGCGTGCTTATGTAAAGCTTATCGTGCGCTTATATCATGCGGTTATACGTTTAGCAGACGCTTTATACAAGCTTTTATTTACCTTGAAATGCAAAATTATACTATGACATGGCGGCTGCAGCCAATGTTGGCTAGGTACAGAGGATTTAAATAAAATATTGTTTTAAAAATGTGTTTTTACTATCAACTTATTCGGATTCCGTTACTACAAGTGTCATGACGGCTGGATTTTGTTCGGGCCTTACTTAAGAAAGGACTAAAATCGAGAAGTCTACGTCTGACAATTTATTTTTTTATTTATTTATTTATTTCCGTAATTCAAGATACAAATTACATGAAAATCCTTATTCTAACAAAAAAACAGTTCATAATAAGTGTATATATTATACCTAGCTTAGAAAGGAAATTCATCTTTTGACATAACGGTTTACCACCTCACTAGGTATGAACCTGTGTTGAGGTGGTACTAACATCGATGAATTCTTTTGAGACGAGAGGGCAAATCTTATCTAATACTTAAGTACAATTTAAAATTTAAAGTTAAATTTAAAAACATCAATAAAATTATAAACTAAATTAAAATTTATGAAAATCTACTAATTTATATGGAATAATAATTATTTTTTATATATTAGATATAAACACATATAAATATGATATGTACCATATATATGTAGATATATATTATTATAATATATATTATATATATATATTATATAACATATATATATACTAATATTATTAATATATATTATATAACATATGTATACTAATATTATATATAAATTCATACATATAATATGATAGTAGGTATATAAAATAGAGTTATAATATATAAAATATAAATAAATATATATCACGATCACACCTGAGTAATTCTTGTGTAACTCTTATTGCTGTGTGTGTATTGCTGTGTGTGTGACAACTTGTGTAACTCTTATTGCTCTCGCGATTTTGACGTGTTTCGTCGCAAGTTCAAAGATGCTTGCTTAGCATTGGATTCTAAATCGAAGATGAATACATCTATTAATACATTTAGCAAATAATATGAAGCACCTATTTAAAAAATAACAATATTGCAACATTTTTTTTTTCTTAAAAAAAAATTGTACAAAATTATTATCTTTTAAAAAGGTGCTTTATATTATTTGCTGATTTGAAATGTATTAATGGCTGCATTAATGTTACTTTACAATATTCTCTCATAAAATGAATATGCTGTATACATTTAGCTAATAAAAATAAAAAATAAAAAAATATCTATGTTTTGTCCTGAAAATCATGTGCCAATATTTTTTGTAGTTGTGTGTTATGAGATTTCGTTTGTGTCTTATTTATACATTCTACTTAGTCCTCTAGTTTCAAATCCTCCTCTAGGCAGCGTTGATATTTTAAGTGCACGGTAGATATAATCGCCGATAATATGATTTTGAAACACCTGTGAATAATGAAAAGGGACTGATAGTAATGAGTCTGCGTACTGAGGGTACGGCGGCACTGCATACACTCCTAACCGTGTCCGTGCGTATGCGGCGAGCTGGGGGTGCCGCGAGACACTCATCTGAACGTGACAGTGAGTGTGTCGTATGCAAATTAACGTGTGGTCATCGCGCCTCTCTCACCCCCGACGCCCCAGCGCCCGACTCGTTATCAGTACAAATTAAAGGGAGGCCAAGCGCCAGACGAGGCAATCAGACTACAGATGGTTTACGCCCGGGAGCGCGGCTCGGTACAGTCCCTGGGGTAACCACAAATGCGATAAAAAATAAAGACGATGAAGCTATAGGCGATAAGTTTCCAGATGAAAGTGATTTATTAGTGACATGTCAAATAAACAGGTTCTAAAACCTACTCCAATATATTATCATGTGAATATTTGATGGTCACAGATCACTCTGGTCTCTCGACTGGTTATGAGTTCGAGGTCGCTTGCGCGGTCCTCTCCCTTACGAAGCGGTGAAACGGTGGAAACCGAATCTATCGCGGACCACGGCATCTTTTGCCCGGCTGTTCACCCGGAATCGGGTAGCCGATGGTCGTTTCAAGAGCAGTCGTTGTAAGGTCAGTAACCACCCCCGCACTATAGGAAACAGTACTGCTTCCAGACTCCCCCGACTGTTATTCAGAGTGCGCAATCGATTGGCTTACGCCGCACGATGCACAGACCGTCCAGGAGCGCCAGAAGATTGACTCTTAGGGGAAACTAGCCCCAAGGCCAGAGTCCTACCCGGGCTCGCACTTCATGCGTGGAGGCCGCCGAATGGGTGTTGACCCGTGAGTGAGACCGACCCTGAACAAGTGGGTCTTCGTGGCAAACTCTGCAAGGGCCCATTAGCTCCCATACAGAGTAATGCGGGATATTAAGACATTGCTGTCGACGAATTAAGAAAAGCTGTCACATTTACATTTACATTTTCGTCGTGTTCAATTGACGGCTAAAGACCGCTCTTGGACGTGTCAACATAATTGGGTTAGGTAGTAAGTCTCATAATAGTAGTAAGTCAGTAGTAGTCAGTAGGAAGTCGGTAGTAAGTCATATAAGTAATTATAATACATAAAAAGATCTTTCATATAACGCATGGTTTATTGTTATTGGAGGGTTGGCCCAAAGGCTGGTGTTCTAAAAATGTATTGTAGAAAAACATTTTAAACATTTCGAACAATATCACTTGTAAGGCGAAAACATTTTTTTTTAAATACTTAATAGCTTTGTATGCCAGTTTCCCTATAACTCGTTGAAACACCTACAACCACCACCTCTTAAGATTTACCGTGTTCGTTTACTGAACATAGCCGTTTCATATCGCGTCCGTAGCCAAGTTGGCACCGGTTCTGCTCGACGTCGTTACAGCTGTTAAGCAGCATTGTGCACGGTCAATACTTGGATGGGTGACCGCCTGAGTGTCTACGTGATGCTACAAATGTTATTACCTAAAAAATGTTGGCAATAATGCAATTCCATGAATAGGCATGAGTCTTGTGGGTAAAAAAAAATATTTGGGTCAATTACGCGAAGCACGTGTGGCGAAATCGAGCATAGTATGGCAGCTGCTACTTTTCAGAGATGTTATAGAGAAACTGGACGTACAGTGAGATTTTAAGAAGTAAATATTAACCCCTAGAGCCCCAATTGGCCGATTCGGCCACAACTCGATTCAGCGTGACTGCCCCGTTTTAATTTTATTTTAATTTAATTTGTTTTAGTTTATTATGTTAATATGTTTTATTTTAATTATGGGACAGTAGTTAGGCAGTAATTAATGTTTTGATGAGACAGTGTCATAATTAATTTTTTTTACTAATTTTTGCAAAAATTTTTTGGGACATCAACTTGCTAATCGGCTGAGGGGTCGAGGCCTGAAGGGTTAAGGAGCTTCCTTAATTCCCCATGGATCCCATCATCAGAACAGGATTTTGATAAGAATGGGACCAATTGGCCGATATCGGCCACAACTCGATTCAGCGTGACTGCCCCGTTTTAATTTTATTTTAATTTAATTTGTTTTATTTTATTATGTTAATATGTTTTATTTTAATTATGGGACAGTAGTTTGGCAGTAATTAATGTTTTGGTGAGACCGTGTCATAATTATTTTTTTTTACTAATTTTTATTAAAATTTTTTTGGACATCAACTTGTCAATCGGCTGAGGAACCGAGGCCTGAAGGGTTAAAAAGAATAAAAAACGCGGCTGATGTTAGAAAAAGTGAACTATTGTATTTATAAATATTATTAGTACGGTTTTGCATAAAATATTTGTGGTTTATGTATTTATCCATGTATATTTCCGGAATATACTCAATCAGACCTTTAATTTGAATCTAAGAACGATATAGATATGTTAATTTATTGACATTTTAACATTTAGATATTTTGACATTTAATTACTTGATATGTAGTCATTTAAGGTATCCTTTGATACGCGGGATGACATGACGATTCTAATAATATCCCAAATTCCTAAATAAATTTAAGCGTTTAGAAGTTATGGTGAAATATTGGGACAAATATCATACATACATGAATCTTGAACACTATGTTATCGCCCTTGACTTTGAAGTTATGACAAGTGAAAAGAATAAAAAGGTAAACTTTTCATAAGTAACGTTTTAAAAAAAAACATTTTCGACTTTATGGGCCAGGAAAAATCCTAAAATATTCATTGCTTTTAAACCGATCAATGAAATTTAACCCTAAAAATAAAATAGATAATTATTCGAGTAAATTACCACGTAGGCTCGATATAAACGAATCCTACGTGACTTATTCGCAATTTGGAGCGGAGTGAATGGAAACACGTACACGAATCCTTCCCCGGCCTGAGCGATCTTTTTTTTTGTGCACATTCAGCAATTCATCCCTATCACTGAAACCTGTAATAATATATGGAAATTGGGGGAAATCTCTCCTCTAAGGGGTGTCGCCTCGTTGTACCTGCCCCGTATATTGCGACGGTCGTTATTAGGGTGAAAAGTATGAATATTTTTATTAGTAACTGAACAGGATAACTAAACTGAGCAGATTTGGAACACAAAGTTGTGTAGGTATTTAGAATACAAGTAAATATATTAAAAGAAATAAAAAATACGACTGCCGTTACAAAAATCGAACTACTGCATTTATAATTATTTTTATATCGCATTTTTATGTTTCTTTTGGTTTATGTATTTGTTCATGTACAAATACATATATATATTTACAATGTACTTAATCAGGCCTTTCATTTGACACCAAACACGATACATTTATGTTAATTTATTGACATTAGGAGATTTGGATATTTAGACAACTACTTACTTTATATTTGGATAGAAAAACGTACCCTATGACACGCGGGATCACATAACAATTATAAAAATACTACATGCTTCTAAATCAGGTCGAGCGTTTAGAAGTTATGTTGGAATAAAGAAACGGAAAAACTACATAGATGAATCCTGAACACATACACTCCTTTTTTTGTCAGCTAATGAAATTGCGAGAGTGTAGATATAAATATAGGAAAAGCCAACTCTCAGTGTTCGTGCATGACTTCTCAAGTAGTGTATATTGGTAAGTTATATATTTTTTAAAATATATATAAATGTGATATAATTCGAAATGCAAATCGTGCTATCAATTACATAAGTATTTGTAATAGATAGCGATAATGTTGGAAAGTAGAAGTTGTAGTAAGACTTTAAAGGTGAGTAAGGACATACAATTTAAAAATGTTGCTTCAGTGAACTACATACGTCGAATTTGGCAAACATAAAGTGGAAAACCATAATTAATACATTTTTTTTTTACTAAATTATACCATTTGGATTTTTTAACACGTAATTGATTATTAGGATCTGTTTCCTGAGTATAACGAATACATTTATTTTTTATTGAAAAGAATATTAGTATTTTTAATGACTTTTATATCTATTCAAATTACGTGGTAGTTATGTATGTGCTCAATTTTATAATTGAGTAATATATATGAATACTTATGTATTTATTGTCTCAATATATTTAAACTCTACATAAATTAAACTCTATGTATTCAATATATAACTAAATAAACTTTAATAATAATTTGCTGAGTTGGCCACGAAGATCCATTCTGTTCAGGGTTGATCACACTCACGGGTCAAAACCCATCCGGTGGCCTCCACGCATGAAGTGCAAACCTGGGTAGGACTCTGGCCTAAGGGCTAGTTTCCCTTAGGAGTCAACCTTCTGGCGCTCCTGGCGGCGTAAGCCGATCGATTGTGCACTCTAACAACTTGCGGTGTCAACTACAACGGGCGAGCCCGTCACCACAGGACGTTTTAACGATTTTTTCGTTCTGTCGCCCTGCAGTGAACGTAGAAGACTTTGGACAGAACAATCCAACGTCCAGCTACGTCACAACCCGCAAGAAGCCAACGCCTTTACCGCGAGATAGCCAGTAATGTTACCTGGCGGGTCGACACTCGCGCCCTTGCTTCCAATTGTGACCAGATTTCTCCGGTCTCTCGATTGGTTCCGAGTTCGAGGTCGCTTGCGCGGTCCTCTCCCTTACGAAGCGGTGAAACGGTGTGCACCGAATCTATCGCGGACCAAGGCGTCCTTTGCCCGACTCTAAACCGGGATCGGATGGCCAATGGTCATTTCAAGAGCAGTCGCCGTAAGGTAGGCAACCACCCCCGCTCTATAGGAAACAATACAGTTCCCAGACTCCCCCGACTGTTAGTCGGAGAGCACAATCGATTGGCTTGCGCCGCTCGGTGCGCAGACCGTCCAGGAGCGCCAGAGGTTTGATTCCCAGGGGAGACTGGTTGACCCAGTGTCCTACCCAGGTTCGCGCCCCATGCGTGGAGGCCATCGGATGGGTGTTGACCCGTGAGTGTGACCGACCCTGAACACATGGGTCTTCGTGGCCACCTCATCATGGGCCCGTTAGCTCCCTGTGCACTCTAACAGTCGGGGGAGCATTACTGTTTCCTATAGAGCGGGGGTGGTTGCGGACCTTACGGCGACTGCTCTTGAAACGACCATCGGCTACTCGATCCTGGGTGAACGGCTGGGCAAAGGATGCCGTGGTCCGCCATAGATTCGGTTTACACCGTTTCACCGCTTCGTAAGGGAGAGGACCGCGCCAGTGACCTCGAACTCGTAACCAATCGAGAGACCGGAGTAATCTGGTCGCAATTGGAAATAAGGGCGTGAGTGTAAGCCCGCTAGGTAACATACCTGGTTATCTCGCGGTTAAGGCGTTGGCCTCTTACGGGCATGTGGCGGAGCTTGACGGTGGACTGTTTTGTCCAAGTCTTTTGCGCTCACTTCACGGGAGATAGAACGACCAATCGTTAACACTTCCTGAGGTGACGGCTTCGCCCGTTGTAGTTGACAACTCTATTTGGAGGTTCCATATTGGGGGTTGTTATGTAATGCAAAGTAAGCATTTTCTGATGTGTTCTCCATTTGTGATTATTTGTAATCGAGTCTGCTAGACAAAACACACATAATATGGCTAGAACTTTTCTGAAGGAAAGATTTTATATACATACATTTAAAAAAATATATTTTTGTTCCTATTTTGCTTCATAGAATAGCAGCAAATGTCTGTATTCCACTTATTCCCTTCTCCTTCTGAAATCGAATAGCTAGTCACTAAATAGCTAAACTAGTTATAAGAGATATTGGGACTGACTTATACAATGTAAGAATGCTAACTAAATATATATTTTTCTCAAATTGATTGGGTAGTTTCGCTACACTATCGTCAACTTGTTTACATGAAAACAACTCGCATGGACAACTTTTCAGCACAAACTTTTCACTCGACCTCTCCATTTTTTCTACTAAGCTCATATTTTAGAATACCTGAAGATCTACATAACGTAAGAATTACTCGTACTAATATGATCCTTTCCGTTACTTAGTTAGAACTGATTCTTTGGTCGCGCGGAGTGAATTTCGAAAAACCTATTCGACCCCTCTCCTGCTCGATGACGTAAGCACGAAAACACGTAAGTTGAATACACTTAGCAAGCTCTCCTGCTTGATCACGTAGGCACATAAATACGTAAGTTTAATGCACTTATCGAAGAATTATATTCTATTACTAGAATATATTCGTTAATTCTCGCCGCAACTGTTGGACAATGAGATATTCTAAAATTTTTGTAAAAAACCAAAGCGTTTCATCGCTAACTCTTGGGGCACATTAGTATGGCAGCCTTTTTAAAGACGTTTTCACATCAAAATCCTGAAGCCGAAATAAACGTTAGTCAAAGTATCAGAATGAATGGGCAGTTTAACGTCTTAAGCGGAGCGTTTCTTCCCGCTTCTAGAGTCGACAATACCGTAGAGTTAGAGTCTTATCCGCGGAGATAGAGTCGCGATACCATAAAGTGTAGAGAGCCGGGGAGAGGCCTTAATACGGCGCTCAGTATTCACGGTAACTCCTACGGATGAAGCCATCTCCGGCCATATCTTAATGTATCTAATAAGCAGGTGGGATTGCGAGGGCCCCCGCCGCCGGCTCGTACTCTGCTTCTACATAGGAAATTCGCCTGTATTGTGTTGTTGCGTATAACGGAAATGAGTTGCTGTTATATGTAATCATATTATTAGAATTATCATCGAAATCATAGAACCGTATGCCAAATAATTAGTTCTTATACAATGGAGTAATTTTAACTATAGGTAGTAGGAAATATTATACAAATCTCTACTAATATTATAAAGAAGTAATGTTTGTAAGTTTGTAAGTCTGTAAGTTTGCACGTTTGTATGCAGGGGGTAATCTCCGAAACTACTTAGCCGATTTCAAAAATTAATTCACTAATGAAAAGCTCTGTTATCGATGAGTGCTATAGGCTACGATTAATTGCGATAGACATTGGTTTTCAATAAGAAATCACGATATTTGTAAATCAAGTCGGAGAAAAATGATCTGGTGAGTTGCTTATCGGCGTGCACTGAAGAAACGGTTTGATATATGTGAAAACAATATATGACAAAAATATCAGCCTTGAAGAGATCTATAAAAAAGATGACGATAGCAATTATATCCAACTTTTATATTAAAGCTACAATAACTGCTTTTTTATCTCAAAAGTATAAAAAAAATAAGTAGGCAGTGTTTTTTGAAGACATTAGCAATAAAATAAGAAACCTTATAATATATATAAAAAAATTATAACGGGTTGTCAAATAGAGAAAATGTTAGCCATTTTCTGTAAGTATTTAGGTGGAATAGTTATAGAGGTATCATGAAATTAGTAACGCGTGGCGAGGAACAAGACGCGTACGTCTACGAGATAGGTAGCCTGCATCTGAGGAGGACGTCTTGCACTATATATCTAAAGGTAGCGTCTAAAAAGGCAAATAAACGCTACCCTACTTTAAATAAACAAATCGATTCGAAACTTTAAGCGAAGCGATGCCGCTGGCAACAGTAGTACATACATAATTTATATTGCATCATCATACACAGTATTTGCGCTACAATATATTATCCAGGAGTCCGACAGAAAAGCTTTGATTTCTTCGCGCGAAACCGAAAATGAAATACGTCATTTCATGCATTTTTTAACGAAGTCCGAAACCGAAAACGAAAAAATATACCAATGTAATGAAAACGCAATTTTACATTTGAAGTGAACGTATTTTACCTATTATTACTATTAATATTATAGTTATTAATGTCTAAAATAATATTTTATCACACAAAGATACGTAAATCATATGTCACTTTCCATACGTTAGTCATATGTCACTTTTTTGCATGCAGCCTTACTTAAATTCAGTATAATTTATTTTTTAGTATCTATTATGTATGAAACGTTCGGAATTCCTGACAGTCGTTTGTGTATAACGTGGACGATATTCCATTTAAAATGAAGATGGTGGGTATTAGGTTTTAGACATATATTGTTAAATGACTACAAGACTTTTTGTAAAGGATAAACATATTTATATGTAAATACGGGTTGAAAAGCCTCCCTTTGTGTACGGAAAACGAGGCTAAGTGGCCTACCTAGCAGCGTCGTTCGGAAACGGGATAAGCGGCGGTATGAGCCCATTTTCCGCACAATCACGCCCGAGACGTATAAAGAGCTTAGCGTGTACACTCGGCCAAAAAAACGTATACAAATAAAGGTTAGACATTAATCATTCATTTCGACAGTTGCGTCTCCATTCTATATTTTGATCTATCGCTCGCCTCGGCGGAGGAACACCGCCTCCTCCGCGCGCTTTACGCTGACAAATAGGGAGGGTGAGTGGTAGAAATGCAATACTTTTAATCGATTCCTAACACATCGAATATCCTACAGTAAGGGGAATAGAAAAAAATCTACATAAATTTTACTATGATATTTTTTTTTAATATAAGGTTATTTTCTGGATGTACGATATTAAAAAAATGGATATATCATATACTAATACACAAAATTTTAAAAAGCGACTCCAAATTATTTTATAAGTGCAGCAGCCATGTGATACTTAGAACGGGCTATCATAAATGAATGCGTATACAAAATTTCGTATCTGTGCTTTGACCGTTGAAACCGTCGGGAGCCAACCCAGGATATAGAACCAGGTCATGCATACCATAAAAAAGGACATTGTAATCGGAATTGAATCAACGTGTACTTTTTCAATTTCATATGATAATATTTGAGGAGTCCCTCAATTCCTCATGAATCCCATGATCATAACAGGATTTTGAAAAAATAGGACCAATCTGCAAGTATATCCTTTCAAATAAAAAAGATTTTTTTCAAATCGGTTCATAAATGGCAGAGCTCTGAGGTAACAAACATTAAAAAACAACATACAACCGAATTGATAACCTCATTTTTTTAAAGTCGGTTAAAAAGAACGATATTTATAAATATATGATAATATTATGACCTATTATGTTCTGAAGTTCTGTGGTATTTCCTGTATACGATATTTCTGTAAACTACTATAATTTAAAAGTACGACATTATAACAAGTACGATATTTTATTAAATAAATTATAAACTATAGATTTAAATTAGTTTTCGCGGCTTTGGAACCTTGTAGGGTTGGTCTGAAGAAATTGTCGTATGACAATAAACCCGGCCAGTGTGAATTTTCACAATAAATAGTATAAACAAACCAACATTTTATTTGCATCTAGACTGTATGTACATGCAGATTTTGACAGCACCTAAATACGTATCATAGACGAAATGATATTTCCCGCGCAGTTACTAAATATATACCAGTGACTATTTATTATTTAATAATGAATATTCACAACACAATTTTGTGTTTGTATAATAAATAAATTAGTAGAAATATTCCATTGCATTGTTATTTAAATTACCCAACTATTTGTCAACTTTTGGTACAACTAAAAGTGCCGTTGTTGTTTAGTTATTGACACCCATGCGGCGTTTAATTTCATAAATCAATTAGATTGATTTTATAATCAATGAGTCAGTTATGTAGATTTTTTAGTCTTTGCTTAAATATTTGTACCGAATTTAAAAAAGAATATAATAATATTATATACTAATGTAATAAAAGGCGACATATAGGAAGATGAATTATAAAGACATTTTCGGGTAAAGACTCCGAGGATTCTACTGTTACATTAACAGAGTTAAAGAGTTTTAAAAAAATCAACGAGGATTCAAGGAAACTCCATGAAGCATATTCGATAACCAAGATGGCATCCCCAGCGGAATCGAAGCATCTAGCTGCACCAAAGCACGATCGATTACGGAGGACGCTCACTCTGTCAGCAGGAGAAAAAAGAAGCTGCCTCGACGCATTTAAGCGGTTGGGCGACATTGGCGTTTTATCAATAGCTTGTCAAAACAGTGGATGATTTATTTCTCGGGCGAGTCGCGATAGTGTGTAGCCGCGCGCACGAAATCCGAGAGGTTTTTGTCCGAAGCAAGCTTATCCGGAAGCGAAGGCGCGCCGCCAGCCCGACGGAAGATTTCCCCCGGGGATCTAATTAAGGTCGTTACACACGATTCACGCCGTGCGACTAGGAAACATCAATCATATCATCGGCGACAACGCTATCTGATTCCGAAATTGTGTGCGCGGAGTTTTGGGGGCTTAATCCAATTTGTGGTTATGTTCCTTAATTTCGACACTTCTTTTGTAAGGTATGTATATAAAGATGCTATGGGGCCCCTTCTATGGTTTAATACTCGTATTATGGTGACTAGAGATTAATTAGGACTCACACAAGATTCTCAGACACGACCTGCCAAAAGAAGTATATTAAAGACTACTTCGTATTTTTTAAATTTTCTAATCTTTCGCGACGTATTTTAATTTTTATAATCACGATGACGTATACTCCTCAATGAAAGCCTCTGCTGGGCACATTGTATTCGTTTCAAAATCCATACAAATTACCTCAGGAGGATAGGATTACAAGATCGTTATAAAATACTGAGACGGCGGGTTCGTCCATAGCATTGACAATCACTATCTGACGGTATGTTTTTTTATGCCTATGTTTTTTGGCCTATAAGTTATTGTTAACGAATAATTAAGAATTATTCAGCAATCCATTCCTCTATATCGATTTATTAAAATAATTTGAATCGATATTTTAAATATCAACTTTGATCTTTTGGAATTGACAAGGTTCGATTCGACCTTCCTGGAATTTTATAGTATATCTCGAAAATTAGATAGGCGCAACTTTAAATCGCTCTGATTCTAGAACTCTTAGAAACGCGCAATTTAACCTCGATCTAATCATAAAAAAACTTTAAAGCATGCCCCATTTTCTTGTCGACCTCTAGCGCACGAAAACCTAACCCTTTGTTTTCCTGTTAAATATATTATAATAATTTTCCAAAATATGAATATTCAAAGGGTTATTTTAGTTCGTGAATAAGTGCTTGGATATTTTTTCCCGCTTTAAATTTGGAACACCACTTATATTGCATACAGAATGTACTAAAATAGATTACATTCGTCTAGACGACCGACGTGGGATTATATTGATAGCTAGTGACAGATCGCTTCTTCAAATAGACGGCGCGGGTCTCCTTTTAGACGAGAAGTAAGTAGGAGATCAGATATGGTATATTGTAATGTCAATTGCGTTATGAATGATCTGTTCATTCAATTCATTTTATAGAAACCGAGAGATAACCGAGTAAATACACCTCGAGAAAGTTCAAATAGAGATAATCTGAAAAATGGTTCCTAAACTTTGTAATATCAGGATCAGCTATGTTTTAATTTTTTAGTTTACAAAATCTATATATTTTACACGTTTTGTCTGCAACAATTTGCGGTATCTGACACAATTAGGCGATAGGTTCTTCAAAAGAGCTTACTTCTCCACAAATATCGTAAAATAATATTCCACCTAATATTAGTTAATATATATGTTAGTTGATAATATATATGTTAGTTAATATAGTTAATATGTTAATATCTCTGAAAATATATCTCCAAAATAACGCCTTTTTTTACTTTTTTATGATTGCACACAAAACTATCTTAGCAAGAACAAAACAATAATATTGCTATGATTAAAAACTGTTTTGAATTTGGAATTCCTTTACTAAATTTAAAAAAAACTGCTAATCTTTCTCTTCAATTCTACAATACTATTCAAAAAGCAAAACGCAACTGGGATATCATTACGAACAAACCCTGTTGCAATTAGATTTTCAACGCTTGTAAGATTTTCAGCCTATTTAACCAAGAGGCAAAACCATTGTATATGTTAGTAATTCAAGAAAAAAAAACTAATAAAATATAGTTGCTACTTACAGATAACCAGCTTAAATTTCAAAATAGAATGTTACAAGTAATAATATGCCATAGCAAACAATATTGCTTAATGGAAAATTTGAATACCAGTTGCTGACGTAGGAATTTTCACTTTTTTGCAACCATCCATCTAAAAAAAAAATTGGCAAATCCTTCTTCTTCTTCTTTGGATTCCCATCCAACTAGTGAAGGTTGGCAGTCAGCTCTGCATACTTCTTTTTGTCCTATCCATATGAAGCTAAGTACTAGAGAAAATAGCGCAGTGGTTTCCCGTTGCCTTCTGCACCAGAACTTCCGGAGAGTATTTGGATCTCCAGGCCACTGAAGTTGCTCTACTGGGTGTAAGGTTATATATACCGCCTAAGCTCGGTAGTTTTTGCCTCGTTTGCTGTCTAGCGCGGAACACCACGACGACCCTGCATCGCCGCCGCCAGTTTTTCTGAAGAGAACTACTATCGCGAGCAGGCGAGAATGACAATTGGGCAAGATAAGATGTTTTTTTGTTCACCCCTTACTTCCGTTGTCGCTTTGCTGCTTCAGTAATATTCTTTGATACGAAACTACCCTTTCCAGATTATTGATGCGGTTCTCCAGATTATCAAAACTTTTGCTTTCCGTGATAATTAGACCGATACGCAAACGGCGATCGAGTACATTCGGGATGCGTCCTGTGTCATCCGCGAGTGAATCCAGACTGCATAGTTGTACTTTATTCACTAAATTTAATAATTATGATTAATATTTATAATTGAGATTTTTTTTAATATGCTGTCACTATAAATTTAAACTTGGTAAATCGTTAACGTACTCCAATTATTTTAGCTCGCTACATAAAAGGTAATATCTGAGTAATCAGCTGACGCTGAATCGGTATCAATAAATTAGTAAAATTACGTAGAAAATTCAAATGGTTATGCTATTGGGGCCCTTTGAAAACCAATAACTGGAAAGAGGAAGCTCACTCACCGACAATCCCTTTTTAGCGTCATCTGAATTATTGTATGCGAAATAAAATAAATAAATAAAATTCATTTATACCAAGAGAACATAATATTATGTTCACAAATTTCTATAAAACTGGTAATCAATTCGAAAGTCTCTACGTATGCGTAGTCTCTCTCTTAACTATCATCTACCAGTCGTCGTCCATATGATGGTCTTGCTACCATCCTGCCAAAAAAAAAAAAGGAGATATTTGAGATAAAAAATCCTTGAAGTAACGATATATTTTTTAAACGCATGTAGTCTGCACTGCTATTTAATATACGTGTACTTGTACGCCGTCCCTAGAAAATGACAAAATCTCGACAATTGTCAGGTTGCCTTATTTGGTAAATGGGCAAATAATACTTTTATGCTAAGGAATGTATAATTTATTTACATTGATCGATTTGCGATATATACTTTAAGTAGAACGGTACTCTGGTAATACTTATTTATTTATTTATTTATTAGAGCACAATGAAAACACAGTTTGTACTTAAACATAGTTTATGCTGCTCCTAGTTAGGTAGAGCCTATTCTAAAAAGAACATCCATACAAATGATTATATATGGTATAAATAACTTCCGAACAAGATTTCGGAAATAAATTAGGTTAAATGAAACTTCCCATAGACCTAAATTCACAACTATAAATAAGGAATAATAAATAATAATTAGTATTAATAAAGAATATCAGTAACAATACCCATATAATTAAAGTAATTTAAGCGAATAAATATAAAAAGTGTATATATATATATATATATATATATATATATATATATATATATATATATATATATATATATATATATATATATATATATATATATATATATATATATATATATATATATATATATATATATATATATATATATATATATATATATATATATAGTCCCAGCTTGTATTGGGAAATGCTTATGTTTGAATGAGATATACTTACGGATGTGCACGACTTTCGACGGTGCAATGTAAGTTTAAAGGTCCTTTTGCAGTCGACTAACGATCACTATTCATCCATATATCTCATAAATAGGGCTTATCCTTATGCAACACAAAATGCCTTCAATTGAGACGAATTAAGCGAAAAAATAAAAAATTAAACTATTGATCACTTCGGCAAAGCCGTTTTCCAAATGAAAGTGACATTACGAAATAATTCAAATTTCGAATGCTACCAACATTTAAAATATGATACAATTAGCTGAGTTTGTTTCGAAATTTGAATTATTTCGTAATGTCACTTTCATTTGGAAAACGGCTTTGCCGAAGTGATCAATAGTTTAATTTTTTATTTTTTCGCTTAATTCGTCTCAATTGAAGGCATTTTGTGTTGCATAAGGATAAGCCCTATTTATGAGATATATGGATGAATAGTGATCGTTAGTCGACTGCAAAAGGACCTTTAAACTTACATTGCACCGTCGAAAGTCGTGCACATCCGTAAGTATATCTCATTCAAACATAAGCATTTCCCAATACAAGCTGGGATTTCCTTCGCTACTTTTTAAGTAGCTTTTACTAATTTTATTTTAAATAAAAACATCATCCTATAAACGGATTTCTTTACAAACCTTATCAAATATAACTATATATATATATATATATATATATATATATATATATATATATATATATATATATATATATATATATATATATATATATATATATATATATATATATATATATATATATATATATATATATATATATATATATATATATATATATATATATACAGATGTGGCCAAATTATTATCACCTCTAGAAATTTTTTGTAAAATTGTATGAAAACTTAGATTTATGACCCCTCTTGTGGACCCCTTAGATTATCTCCCCCCTCTTGTGGAGCATCGTTGTAGACGAACTCCTAATAGATCTACAAAACCTAGGCCTCTCTGTCTACGGCTACGCTGATGACGTGGCCATAGTAGTCAGAGGAAACTTCCTATCAATACTTAAGGAGCTCATGGACAAAGCACTTAAGACCACCCAAGACTGGTGCCAGGCCAGAGGTCTATCCGCTAATCCAAGCAAGACTAAGGCCATGATTTTCACCAGAAAATACAAACCCGAACCCGTTGAGTGTCTCAAGCTCTGGGATAAGGAGATAGAATACGCTACAGTAGTTAAATACCTTGGAGTCTATCTAGACCCAAAGCTCAATTGGAAGCACCACCTCGAGCGCAAGAGAACAACCTTCTATGCCTCGTTGTGGACGTGCAAAAGAGTCATGGGAAAAACCTGGGGGTTCAAACCCAGGGTCGCCTTATGGCTCTACAGGGCAGTACTGCTGCCTAGACTAACCTATGCTGCAATAGTCTGGTGGTCCAGGGTGAAAAAGCTTGAGACAGTAAAAATGCTTAAAAGCCTTCAAGGTAACTACCTGAGGGCTGCAACTGGCGTCATGAAGACCACCCCAACAGCGGGATTAGAGGTGGCACTCTGCTGCCCGCCTCTGGACAAGCTCATCATCCACTCCGCCAGACTTACAGCATACAGACTGAAGTGTTTGGGCGAGTGGAAGCGTGGAGGGCACAATCATCCTGAGCTAAACCTCCTCCACAAAAGCCCATTCACTCTGACCCAGGATCGACTACGGAAAAAAATTTCGGTAGAGAAATCCTATAAAATCCTAATCCCCACCAGGGAAGAATGGAAAAATCCGCAGTGGCTTCAAAGCCACAACGCAGACGCCTGGTTCACCGACGGCTCAGGAACAAATGGACGTTTTGGGGCAGGCGTGTACGGACCCAAAACCAACCACAGAATCAGAATCCCCCTTGGACAATACGCTACGGTTTTCCAAGCCGAGGTACTTGCCATATTGGAATGCATAAAACTACAAAGTCGACTTGAGGTAAAAAACAGACAAATCCTCATCTGCTCTGACAGCAGAGCAGCACTGGACGCTCTGGCTAAAGCCACCACAGAATCTTCTGTGGTCTGGGACTGCATGCAGGAGCTCAACAAATTGGGAAAATCCAACAAAATCACCCTAATGTGGATACCGGGTCACCAAGGCATACCCGGAAACGAAGAGGCCGATAGACTGGCAAAACTGGGCACACTGGATTGCCCAGTGGAGCCAGCTGTAGGGGTCCCCTTCGCTACAGGTAAGAAAATCATCAGGGACTGCTTGGAGCAGGAACATCGGGCTTCCTGGAAACAGAGTCAGGGATGTCGCCAGGCAAAAGCCATGATGGAGCAACCACTACAGAAGAAAACCAAGGCCCTACTTGACATGAGCAAGAAGAACCTTAGAACCACTATCGGTCTCCTCACCGGACACACGACCCTTAGAGCTCATCTATTCAACCTTGGCTTGACTGAGAGCAAGGATTGCCGAATATGTGGCGAGGAACCTGAAGACAGCATACACATTGTTGGCCGCTGTCCAGGGCTCGCCGCCAAAAGACACAGTTTACTGGGACGAGCCTTTCTCGAACCCAGCGATCTGCCCAACTTGAAGGTCAGTGACCTACTTAGTCTGGTAAGAAGTACCGGGCTACTAGCTGACAATTGACCTAACCACACAGTGGGTAGTTACAAAAGACCTTACAGATCTAGGTGACATCAAGGGCTGGAAACAAGCCCCCCACTCCATCTACTACTACTACTACTACTACTACTAGATTTATGACTCCAAAAAAAAAAGTTTTGTTATAAATACATTTATTAGTATTTAGTGAACATTCCCTTTATGTTTTTCAAGGATTTTATCCTACGCGGCATTCTAGCGATGGCATTTTAGCATCGGTGACCAAATCGGCATCATTTTCCCAAACTTCCTTCATGGCTGCAATCAATTCTAATTTGGTCCGCGGGCATTTTTCTGCCACTTTCTGTTTAAAAATAGCCCAGAAATTTTCGATAGGGTTCATATCTGGGCTATTCGCTGGCCAGTCAAGGATTTGGATGTTGTTAGTCCTTAGAAACTCCCTAACTCTCTTCGCTGTATGACAAGGGGCTTTATCGTGCATGAAAATTCCTTTTCCGTTAAATTTTCATTCATGGTTAGGATCACCTGTGTCTGAAGGACTGTTAAATACTGATCCGCGTTCATTACCCGGTCAACGATATGGAGTGGGAAGAGTCCTTTGGCCGATATTGCTGACCAAATCATGACCCTTACTGGATGTTTGGGCTGCTGTTGGACACAGGAAGGTAAATAATCCTTTCCTTTCGATCGGCGAACATTCCTGGACATTGGTAGTGTCAAACTTAACATGGTCTCGTCACTGAATACAACTTATTTAAAAAATAGAGATAATTTAAATCAAATAAAAAATTTATTGAAAAATGTGTTTTCAGAATAATATCAAAAAGAGTGTTTATTTCAATTTTACCTTTTCTCAATCATCTGTAGTTATGCTATACCTTTTCGCAATCATGTTATATGTATGTTCACTCGCCCATGTTTTTCTTTGTTAGATCATCCTAGTAGGTATGTAGCTTCTGCTTCTTGCGTGGTCGTCTTGCACATAGCCCAGATTGAAAAAGTCGAAGTCCCATTGTCCGCTCCGATATTTCTACACCAACGTCACGCATGGTACTCCTAAGAGACTTACTGGATAGGGTTCGGTCCTCTTTAGCTTTCCGCAGCAAATATCGATCCTGGCTGCCTGTAGTTTTCCGGCTGCGACCGCATTTTCCTTTTCTTTTAGGACTTGTGACAACTGATCAGCTCTATTTTTGGCGAACTTACTAACAAATGATCGACTAACTCCCACTTTCTGAGCTATTTGTCCATGCAAATATTGTCCTACTTCCAAAAAACGTCGAAATTTTCGCTTTAGTAACTGCACTGATATCCTTTGCTTTACCCATATTCAATTTTGCAAAATTAAAAAAACCACTGTCAAGTTCACTGTTCACAGCCTCAAATGAGATTGAAAATCATCGATTAGATGATAATCCTTAAATACCGCACAGGAACCATAAAATGAGAGCACGTTGTAACTGAAATTAACTAGCAAAACAATAACAACTCTTATCTGTTGCTTTCCCAAAAAAGGCCATTCAGGTAATAATTGCTCCCGGAAAGGTGTAATTTCAAAAATATGACATTTTTATTGCATTTCTTCTTGGTATTTCAGGTAACCTTTGCAAACAATATGCCAATTTAGAAAAAGGGTGCAGCTGCAGTTTTGTAAACTATATTAATAGTTTTTTTAAAGAGGTGATAATAATTTGGCCACATCTGTATATATATATATATATATATATATATATATATATATATATATATATATATATATATATATATATATATATATATATATATATATATATATATATATATATATATATATATATATATATATATATATATATATATATATATATATATAAATATTTGTGATTAATTTCTTATACTGGATTTGTAATTAATTTCAGTAAATATCAATGACACATACAAACGTAAAACTACTTTATATAACAGATAACGTATACTGATTTCTGCGTACGCACAGTTAATTAAAGCCTCGCCAAACAGAACGCGTACCTAGCGTCGCGTTAAACGTAACTAGCGTCGCGTTTTAACGTCGCGTACTTTGGAAGTCACACTGAAATCGACTAGATATTGACGTACACAGAGCGTACCGCAGATCGATAACAGTCTTTGGAAAGTTTCTTTGTTGTTGAGATGTCAAGTGATTCAGATGTGGAAGAATTATTACTTTTGTTTGCTTTATCACGATCGCAGATATAAAGAGTGTGGGTTCAGGACATTAATAAAAGGAGAAAGGAATTAGGAGAATATCACTGTTTGGGTCGGGTGCTTTCATCATATGAAGATCGTTTTTTATATACTTTCGTATGTCGCAAGATTTATTCGAAGAATTACAGGAAATTCGTGAAAAATTTGAAACTTATTTTAATAATCAATAAACAGACTGATAAATTACTTACCAGTCATATTATTTTTTTTCCAATTTCTTCCCACAATTTTTATTTTATCGCCATGTTTTAAATATGAATTATCATTCGTATTAGGTATATAGGCAGGGGTGTCTCCGAACATATTCTATCAGTTTTTCAGTCATAATGCTTGTATTTTCAAACGTACGTCGGACGCTTTCAATAAATTTGTAAATAATTATTACAACGCCTGGCGTCAAAGCGTCCTAGCGCGACGTCAGAGCGCCGCGTACTGCCAGCGCCCGCGCTCTGTTTGACAGTACAACACAACTCGGCGCTACAACGCCGCGTTTGGATTTACGCTGCAGCGCTCTGACGCGCGCTAAATACGCGTTCTGTTTGGCGAGGCCTTTATATTACCTTGAAAAATAATCTAATAAGAAAAGAACGAAACCATTAATACGTCTTAACTTTTTTTATAACTAACCATAACCATACCATAATTAAAGACAATTTATATTGCGATTTGTGCAGTGTTTTCTTTAAACGCCTCTCTTCAATAATTGCGTTTTTTGCACATAGCGGAGTATACGTAGGGACCGTGAAATTAAAACTTTGAATTTTAAATATATCTCAGAAATCTATTTTGTTTGTTTGGAAATAATATACAACATCATTAATTATCACTCTCGAGTTAATACATAAAAAACTACTACAAATTAATATTAATATAAAAGAATACAATACCTCCATGGCGAAATGAGTTAGGCGCTGCATTTTGTATCGCTTATTAATTCGACCACAGACAAGCAAAGCTCTCGTTTGCTTAAACGATCGGCCATTAATTTGGTCAACATCGTTAACCGAAAACGTACGGGAGGAAGTTTGAGAGTTGCGGGCGGCAAAGCGACTCGTCGAGATTCCTCGCCCGCCCACAGCCACATCATTATGTTGGGTTACATTACTACCGGCATTATGAAGTCTTATTTTGTCACTTTTCCAATTATTATAATGAATATGGAATATTTATACTTGTGGGTGTCGCTATACGACATCCATTATTGGTAACTGCCCGACTAAACGATCTCTAACCCTTGAGTGGTTAGGGCAACGTGTTTACATAAATACTGTCCTAGGGTCGAAAATATCAGATCGATTGCAAATATATACATATATATATATATATATATATATATATATATATATATATATATATATATATATATATATATATATATATATATATATATATATATATATATATATATATATATATATATATATATATATATATATATATATATATATATATATATATATATATATATATATATATATATATATATATATATATATATCAGATTTGTTATATATTTAATTAAAGATTTGTATTTTTAGACCGATGTATTAGATTTTTAAAATTAGGTAGTTATGATTTTTCTGTATTATGACTATTTATATTTTGCTAATTACGTTTTAAATCATGCGACATGTGAATATATTTCAATTCCTATTTTTTTTTATAAATACATAAATAGTTGGGATTCGATTGCCAATTATCTTTTTATAATATATTTGTTTTATTTCACGAATTCAACAGTATTTTATAGTACTTACTTCTTCTTCTTCTTCTTCTCGAAGTGCCTCTCCATTATTGGAGGTCGGCCGTTAGCTCTGAATACTTTTGTCAGTCTTGCGCCATTCGGAAAAGCTGTTTCGTACTGGTGATCCCGGTCCACTCTCTGACATTGCACAACCACGACTTTTTCCTCCTTTCACGGCGTCGTTTACCCTCAATTTTGCCCATCAATATCAGTTGGAGCAGCTGATATCTGTCATGCCGCAGCACGTGCCCCAAATATTCAATCTTGCGCTTTTTGACGGTGTGCTACAACTTCCTGATCGTACCAGCACGCTGAAGCACTTTTTCGTTGCTAACTTTATGGGTCCAGCTTATACGGAGCATTCGACGGTAGCACCACTTCTCAAAAGATTCTAGCCGCCGTCTGGTGTCTTCTTTTATGGTCCACGCTTCGCTGCCGTACATAACCACTGGCCAGATGTAGCAATGCAGGATCCGAGTTCTAAGTCTTAGATTTATTTTCCGGCAACACAAGACTTTTCTCATTTTATTGAATGACGCACGGGTGATTTCTATCCGGGTCTTAATTTCTTGATCGAAGTCCCATATTTCATTCACCCATGCACTGAGATATTTGTACTGCCGGACGCGCTCAAGAACTTTACTACATACTTAATAGTACTTACTTATAATATGATTATTGCTCAGTACCTTATTATTTGAATTTTAAAAAAATATCATGATTATATTTGTATTTCGGTCAAAATAATATTTTTAACAGAATGTTATAAATAGCATTATTTTGTTGCAATAAAGAACATTATTTCAGTATAATAATATTTTTCAGTACCTATAGTAATATAGTTATAATAATAGTTAGCGACATATAGCAACACCGTGTATTTGCACGGACATAACCGAGCAGCCAGAATAATTTATAAAGGGCTCGCCTTCAGATTCGGTTTCGGCAACATCATAGTGTCATGTTATAAGTACTCAATGAAAGTGATTTTAAAAAACAACGGCCCCAGAGTCTACTGGGATCGTTCAATAATAACCAATAGAACAATCTTGGCGAATAGACCCGATACACTATTGGTCGATAAAAAATCATGGCAGACTTATTTTATCGAAATAACTATACCAAATTATGACAACCTTTACTAGGAAGAAAAAGGTAAAATTATGAATTATCTCGACTTGGTTCATGACATTAGGGGGAGCACGTGTCGCTTCCAGTATTCGCGAACAGCTCTGTCCCTAAGATCCGTCTTAGGCTGTCTCTTGACATTGGGCTCAAACATAATTATGTGGCAGGAAATAAGAATAATAGTGGCAATAACCAGTATTATGAGAATTTTTTTGCTTTTGTCGTTCTTAACCACCTATGTAGAGTTTGCCTTTGTGTTCTAATTTGATCTAAATAAACATGTTTATAATTTATTGTCATATTTTAAAATAATTCTTTTAGTTATATTTATATGTAATAGATATAATAACACATTAAACAATGCACTGATTCCGAAACAACGAATCATCTTGTCAATCAAGTCAAGTGCAAAAAGTTACAGAGCTGAATATGTATGTCAATAATTATGTGACTGTAAATTGTGACTTCAATATTGATTTTTTGAAGCCGTATCATTTGGATAACTTTAACAAAAAAAACATTATTTTGAACACGTCGCTTTTCCATATCATATTTTCACGGATCATTTCTACCCTTGCACACTATTCGATGGTTAACGTTAATAATACTCGCACCCGGTGCGATTTATTATAAAACTACTCAAACTTGGGTGATTTCCTTCGAAGCTTCACTATTATGGCAGTCGTCGAACACTACTCGAAGAGTATTAGGTTTATGATGTTTTAAATGAAAACACCCACGTCGAAATATAACGTCCTATCTTCGGTTTCTATTTATGTGGTTTGATGGCTATTTCGTAAATAAACTAGCCGGCTTAGGATCAAAAGAAATAATTAATTTGATCGTATTTTAAAAATGTAATGGGTTTTTCTTGTTAGCCTAATAAACATCCCTAATTAAAAAAAGAACATAAATTTCTGAAACTTTGAAAGTTAGAGAAGTACTAAGTACATATTTTTTTCCAATGTACAAATTTAAATGAGTTACGAATAATATTTTAATTTTGATTGTAATAATGTCACAACTCATTTATTTAATCAACACCGTGACGCTAATGATTCTGATATAGGTTTATAGTATACTAGTGGTATTACCCGGCATTGCCCGTATTATATCCGGTATAAATACCTTACGGTATGTTTTTACTGGACAGACATTTTTTTATTGGGTGAATCAAAACAATGAAGTAAGAAACTTTTGATAAAATTTTGGAAGAAATATAAAACAATATATTTTAAGCTATTGCATAGCTTTTATCGCGGGCCTAGGCCAGCGCGGCGACCGAATGAAGAAATTTCTTAACGAAAATTAATGATTTTAAACTGATAATTACGTCTAAACGAGTAATGCTTACGATTCGAAAAAAATATATGTTAAACAAGAACATTTTCGTAATATTCTTAGCTTTGAATATTTTACATTTTGTTTATATTACATAGTTTAATTAATTTGTGAAATTAGGTCTAACCGAACACAAAAACGACTACTTCGTAAATACTATCTAGCGTATTATTATGAAACCTGCACCATTTTAAAGATAATACAATTATCTATCTTTTTATCTACGATTTTTAGAATAATCTGTTTTTTTTTTGCTTTATCGAATAAAAAATTCGTGCGCGGCGCTCTATCGGAAGACGTTTAAATTATTCCGAATCATTTGCTACCGCAGCCGCAAATGATTCGAAATAATTTCAACGTTTTCCGATAGAGCGCAGTTATCTGATATAAAAAATAAAAAATAAATAAATTATAATTGCATAAGTTGTTAAAAATGCTATGCAATAGCTTTACCGCGGCAGTCCCCGAGTGCCACACGTATTTTTTTTGTTTTATTTCAATTTTAAAAATTTGAAGAAGTTGACTGTTAAATATAGGTTTGAGAAGCGTTTAAGCGCGCTGCGCCATCTAGCGGTAGGTAATGTAGCTTAAATAAACAATATTAGCGACATTTTACTCATCGCTTTTTAAAAAAATATATTTTATATTTTTGAGTTTATTTTTAAATATATCAAAAGCTGCTTACTTCGTTGTACTGATTCACCCACTAAAAAAAATCCCATCCAGTAATAACACCCCGTATGTATACCGATTTTAATGGCGATCGGCTGAACGGTATAAAAGTGCTGCAGCGCCACCTAGAGGCGAGTTACAACAAAGTGAATAGCGTGAAAACATTATGCGTTCTCAAATATCTACGTATACCAATTTTCATGGTGATCGGTTGAGCAGTATAGAATTGTATAGGCTGCAGCAACATCTATTGGCGATTTACAATAAAGTTAATAGCGCGAAAATATCATGCGCCCTCAAATGTCTATGTATACCAATTTTAATGGCGATTGGTTGAGCGGTATAGAAGTCGATGTGCTGCAGCGCCATCTGGTGGCGGGTTACAAAAAAGTTTATGGCACGAACATATTCTTCGTGCTCAAATGTCGCTGAATCCCAATTTTCATGGCGATCGGTTGAGCGATATAGAAGTTGATTTGCTGCAGGGCCATCTGATGGCGAGTTACAATAAAGTTAATAACGCGAAAATACCATGCGTTCTCAAATGTCTATGTTTACCAATTTTCGTGGCAATCGGATAAGCCTGTTTTGTTTTTTTTTTAAATTTTGAAAAAAATAGTTTTTGAAAAGTGGTGTAAAAAGCGTTAAGCACGATGCGCTATCTAGCGGTAAATAAAATATAGTTAATATTGTTTATTAGCGATGTTTTACCCACCGCTGGATGGCGCAGCGCGCTTAACGTTTGTCAAACAGTCAATTTCTTCAAATAAACAAAGCATAAAAAAAAAAAAATTTTTTTGTTTCTTCTAAACTTTTTATCAAAGTTGCTTCTCCGTTCGTACCGATTCACCCCTTTTTGGATGCCTGTTAATTAAAACTCACCTGTATAAATAAATGTAATGAATATATTAGTATAACAGTATAAACTTGATTTAATGTTTATTTTTGAAGTATTGTTAATTTCTAACTGGAAATTGTTAAAAAATAAATTCACATACGTGTCCCTGAACTATAACCAGTTAGGGATTAATCAGGCAAACGATGAATAATGTAAGTCCAGTTTGAATGTTTAACTTTTACGACATTTAAATAGTTGCACCCACGCTCTTTTCGAGACGAATTCCTGTTTTAGTTATATATCTGTACTCAAAATCAAGTCATGTAACGCTGTTTAATGTTGATCGCACAATAAATCGGGCTGTAAAAACGAAAGAGATCGACTCATGGTATATTTTCTCTGTAAAATGTTAATGAATGATAAGCGTTTAGGAGAAGTCAATGCTTGTCAGCAGCCAAACAATTTTTATTTAAATATTTAGAATAAATATTAATTTCCCTTTATTTAAATAACTTTATAATTTGCTTTGAGAAACTTGAGAAAACACTTGGAAATTAAACGATTGTTCAAATTTTAAATTAAAAGTGTTGTAAATTAACTGAATTAACTGTTTGTTCTGGACGCTCTGGGTGTTATTTTGGTAGGTACAGGATGTGGAAAATAAAGTCAGTTTGAGTATAGATAGAAGATATAATAGTTTCAAATGGACATTGCTTTTTTAATAACAGTTCTCTGTTACATTCTAAACCTATGACCGAAATATAATAGATTGTAACCTCATGTATCTGCCTTAAAAATTCCAAGTAGCTGCAACTCAATAGCGAAAAGCCACCGTTAAAAATTAGTTCAGAGTTTAGCAAAGTGAAATTGCTTATGATAGGACATTTAGGATAGTGTTTGTATAGGAATGGAGAAACCTGGCTTCTAGATTTAATATGGAAACAAAATCTGCCACAGACGTTTAGCAGCCTTTGAATCCTTTTTGGTCTAGTTTTCTTAAGTAGTATACGCAGTCGTATTCGTAGTCGCCGTAATCAATGATCAGTGACATGAGATTACTGACTAGGATAATCCTAATATCTGAATGTTGATATTGCCTGATTCGATTAAGGAAACGAAAATACATCATTTTATATGTAATATGACAGTTCAAAGTAAGGCGTTTGTCACAGGTTATTAATCTAAGGAATGGCTATTCGTTCAATAGAAATTACCGAACGATTTATGAACATAAATTTAGCAGGATTATGTTGGGAATCAATAACTACGTTCATACGTATGTCTTGAAATCAATGTCTATGTTGGGAATCAATATCTACATTCATACGTATGTCTTCATAGACATAATGGGATTAAATTTTATATCCCATACCTATTAAAATAATCAGATACTTATGTAGCCTAATGTGGTTTCAGACTCACTGTAACTTCTCAATTTATTATTGCAAATATAATATAGGTACATATGTCCATAAAAACCTACCACAGTTCACATAAGGAAGTGCCTGGTCTCCTATGCAAATATATGAATCAAAAATAATCGTTCATTTCCCAAGTTACGACTAAAAAAGTAGGATCCACTTTTACTTTTATAATAGAAATCCTGAAGAAATTTTAAACTTGCCGGGATCACAATTTTGGTCTTGTAATTAAGAGACATAACATATTGACGTTCAAAATGTATACGCAATCTATTTACTTTGTATAAAAACGTTTAATTTGATTCGATTTGATGTGATAAAAATGTATTCGTTAATTTTTCGAACTTTGGAAATATCGTCGGCGAAAGGAAGGCGAGGAACAACTGAGAATCAACTCCATATCGTTAATTATCGATAATATCAAATGCGTAGAGAGACAGAATGAGTAGATTACGGGTGCAAGTATTATGTTGCTGGAAATTTCGTCTCGACAGATCAAAAAAAATGGGTAATACGTCTTGTAATGACATTTATATTTACAATAGGAATTCGGAAATGTTATTAATTCATAATAAATCTCTGCTTCCTTGATTTTTCCTAATCCTCTTCGGGTAAACTTGCCGTAAAACTTTCCCCTAGGCGGTTTTGCGCATTACCATAAACACCCTCTGGACTCGCTCTCCCCAGAGCAATGAACTTGGCAAGAACCTTAAAAGTCCGCGGTGCACTTTCAAACTGCCATAGAGTCGTCTTGGAAACTCATCGGCATCAATTCGATCGGAATGCTTTACGACACCAATTAACCTCAAAAAAGTTCGTCTCCTACAGGAGAATCAGAGGGGGCGAGCAAAGGCGAGTTGGCACAGATTAATCGGAGAGCTGTATATTCATATCAGTTGTGACACGACCGGGAATATGGCCGTCAGACTTCTCTGTTGAGAGAAGAGAAGTGAGTGCAATGCAGTTCATTTTTCATTGTTATTTCGTTTGAATTAAGATCTAATCGAGGGATTTTACACCCTTCCCCGACTCCCCGCCCCCTCCCCAAGTAGCCTATGTTTTTCACCGTTCCTTCAGCTATCTCTATTAAAAAAATCACATCGCTTAACAATCAGTGCACGCGCCCCTTTTTTTTACCAGTTGCTCGCGTGGTCAACCATGGTAGAAAAATTTAAATGCGTGTTTTTCCAAACAGATATTTTGATTAAAAAACCAGTTTTATTATATAATTCGTTTATCATTAAAGCCAATAAAAAAGAAACTGAACAATTTTACTTAAATACTACTTTAGGAACACATTAGTAATAGCTATGAAAAAATCAACATTTTTGGCAAGTCTGAGATAAACTCGTCTAATTAAATTAAGAAAATGTCTTCAGAGTTTTATTTGTCTTCTTCCTCACATTCAATGCATAAGACAGCTTGGTGATCAGGACAGATCCATCTGCAGCAACGTTTACACCATTTTTTTGTGGAGCGATTTCGGGCTCGAGATCACATGCAACATTTGTCTACTCTTCCCAATCTGTGGGGTTCATTGCGTGGCATCTCATCACTGTGCCCCAAAAGCCATTTTGTTTTATTTCTTAGTTTCCTAGGAATATTTTCTATTGTCAACCTTCGCACTATGAGGGGTTTCGCCAGTTCAAATGACACATTAAACAGGAAATTATGCCAGTTTAAATGACACATTAAACAGGACATACTTTACTCCATTGTGTTCTGTTCTTAGACACATAAACTTCTCTGCGTGCATTGTTTAAAGAAACTTCGGAGAGAGGTAAATCATCATTAGAAGAATAATTTTCGACTATCTCTTCGCGCAAGTAGTCAGCTTCACCTTGTTCCATGGGTATTGGCGCAGAAACCGTCCTGTCTTCTCCATCGTCTGGGTTACTCGAGATAACTTCGTCGTCATCGAGCTCTTCTGCTAGCCACCTCTCGATGTTACTGAGCATACGAGGGTCCATGATGTCACTAAAACAAAACATAAAAGTTTCTTAATAAACAGCAAAATATACTTCAATAGTTAGATTCAAAGTCGAAAATCAAGAGAAAAAATACTTACCGACCGGGATTAGAACCTGGAACTGTGGGCTTGAGCTGCCAGCGCGTTAAGATAAAAGCGGGCACATGCTTAGTACTAATATATAAAAATAAATACAAAATATACTATTAAATGCAATATTAGAATCATAAAAAGTAAAAAAGTTTGTATAATAAATGGCTTACCTTCATTAGATTTCTATTACGCAGATGCTCGCACGCACTACTATTGTAGAATGATGACTTTGGCGGCAAACACAGGAAGCTTGCGCTCGCGCTATCGCTTGGCGCCATATTAACCCGTTTCGTAGTTTTGTTTCCGAGGCTTATCTAGAGGCGCGGGGGGAAACGTCAAGAAATGAGAAAGAGACGCGCAAAAATGCAAGTGTGTTCTACCATAGTAGAGCGCGCGTGCGCTGTAGTGTTAATGAATCGATGTGATTTTTTGTTATTATTGGAAGTGGAATGTGATAGTGGAAGTTAAAATGGACCAATGGGTCCATTTTAACTTCCACTATTGCATTTTTTAAATTTTCATGGCGGTCGCCAACGCCATCTAGTGGCGAGCTACGACCCAGTGATAGTGATACCATTGTATAAAATCAATGGTGATACCATTGAATCCTTCTCCATCAAAAAATACATATAAGTGCCAACTTTCAGGGTGACCCTCAAATGGTGTCGAAGTCTTTAGGCTCAGACAAACTTATATCAGTCGCTAAATCAGAATACCTAAATGACAACTAATCAAATGGTAGGTCAAATATTAAGAATTAGAGAATGCAGCACATATTAAAATACTGGTAGAATGATATTAAGATTACCATAGAGCAGCGAAATACAGACATACACATACTCGAATTGCTGAGCCTCGCAAATGTCAGTTGCGTCAATTTAGGGATCTGCTCCCTGAGCTTAAAAATATGACGGTTATTAAATAAAACACCGGTTTGGGAATGCAATTAGGTGTTAAATTTAAACCTTAGCATTTGCAATAGCATTAGAAAAACTGCAATTGTGAAATGCATTTTGCTTGATTCTAACACCTGCGCTTGTATTTTTACATGTATACACTGCAAAACACATCATAACCCAAACCCCTGTGATTAAAAATACACTAAGTGATGGTTTGGCCGAAAACAGAAGAGGCGATTAAAAAAGTCCTTGGATGTATTTGTTTGATTTTTATACATCAATTTCCTAATCTGTGGTGTGGAGGCTCGTAGAAGCTCTCCGTAGCACGAAGGCTAGGCAGCTTGGAGGCTCGGAAGTTCAGCGTTGGCGCCAACTTTTCGAAATGGCGGGAGGCATTTTTATTGGCCATTTTGGACTACCCGACACCGTTAGGGAGGGGCGGAAGAATGAAATAGTGAAAGCGGGCAATTGGCAATTAATGCGCGTCTGATATTTAAATTGCTCCTGATGAAGAATCTATGGATCGATTACGAGTTTTTTTTAACTTTTAAAATAAGGCTTTGTTTCAATGAAAATAAATATATTCCTACTCATGGATTACTTAATATTTTTTAAACGCTATTTCGATAATGAGACGCCCTTCAAAAATTCCAAAATTCATCGATGAAGACGAGTATTAACTACTATGACCATCTGGAACATTTATATGCTGTCTTTAATCGCTTTTAAAATAATGGGATCATCGTCAAGATTTAAGTTCTAAATATGATATATTTTTTTTTTGTTTATATTTCTCAACGAGCAAACTCATTCCTTTCAGCTAAATTAACATTAATAGGTACAAGTCAAACACTATGCATAAGGCTAAGTACCTTTAAACCGTAAGTTGGAAATCAATCGAGGTAAACGCGTTATTGACAAATTAAAAAAGTTATAAAGCGTTGTTAGTATCAGCGATTGGTTACTTGGTCATTATATTGTCATAACTTCATTATAATTACCCATTACTTAGCCATTACCTAATATACGTAAATTAACACTATATATGTCGCTGCCTTGAAACATGTCCTGTCACTTAACTGGACTGCAGCAGTGCAATATATAATACTAATGCTCATATCGGAATGGTTCATATTTTTTGAGAATTGGTATGAAAAACATGTTTGGTAAATGTGGTAATTAAATAACTAGAATAAAACAAACAAATAAATAACGCATTATTATTAAAAGCAGATGCTTGTGAGAATGACCACCCTTCACTAGACTCCAATTGCTTGTGAGCGAAGGGTGGTTCTCAGCATGAAGGTTGCTCCGTTAATGAGAGTCGTAGATGTCCGTGTAGAAGAGTTTATTCAGAAGATTGAAGAGAAGTGGGTCGAAGTCGCCAGTTCTTAACGCTTTGAGTTGTGTTCGCCGTTGTGTTGTAGTGTGGGCGCGAGGTGAAGCCGTGGCGGTGCGTGTGTAGTCGAGGAGCGAAGTGTGTAGTCGAGATATCTGTCCACTGAGGGTACGATGTGTAGAGCGCGGTAACTGTCTGCCGAAGTAATGATGTAGAGGGGCAACTGTCTGCCAAAGGAATGGTGATGATCGAATGAAATGTACTGCGTTTTATAGGGTGATCGGTGATGCAATAGCTACGAGTGGGGCGACGCATGTGTCGCTTGCCTGGGCAATATTTGCCAAATTTAGCTGGAAATTAACTGCAGCTGCGCGTGTAAGTTTGAGCGAGTCTGCAGTTTTCTATTCTGTGAAATTAACTTTTTTGTTGTGGTTATGTGGAGCCGTAGGCTCCTACATGCTCAAGAAGCACTTGACTAGCGAGTAGTACTATGATTTAGACTACATTAGATATTTTTTTGTGCATTCTCATTACTATTTATGATTTTTAGGTATTTGTATTTTTGAATGGACCGTTTTAATGTTTTTCGTTCTACAATTCTTTGGATTTGCTTTTATTATTTTTGACTATTTAGAGTTACTGACAATTGAATGCCAGTTATTATTATTATTTATTTTATTATTTCATTGACCATTCCAGTACCTTTTAGTTAAATTGTTTTTTCTATATTTTTTATGATTATTATATTACAAATTGATTGTTAATTGAATACTTTTTACTACTAATTTTTAGGTCATCGATATTAAATCTTTATTTTAATTAGTATAGGAAATTTATTTTCGTACGCGTGCAGCCTGGCGTGAAGCTGAAAATCTGTGAAACCGAAAGATATAATTTTATTATTATTGTTATTTCTTTCCCTTGAATATTTATTAACTATAAGCTATCAGTGTACTTTGTTAATTTTGATTTTTTTATACATAGAGTAGGTTTCAACAACCTGTAAGATTTTAGAAAAATAAATTTAAAAGACAAGAGTAAACGTTTGCATGACAAGGGTTAAAGAACGAACTTGTATATAATATACTTTTAGAAGAATGAATAATAAATTAATCGTATAAATGAATAATAAACTGATCAACGCATTAGTATTATAGCGAGAAGAAAAAAAAGCTTTCTCTTTTAATTTTGTCTACCTTTGGACACAAAAAAATCTCTTGCACAGTCTCTCCTCTTACCTTTCCTTGACTATGCAGATGTGGCCTATCTCGATTTATCAGAGGAACTGCTCAACAAACTTGAACGTTTTCAAAATGTATGCATACTATTCATCTTCGGTCTACGTAAGTATGATCACGTGTCCGAATATAGGGCACAGTTAAAGTGGTTGCCAGTACGCCAAAGAAGAAATGTTCATATACTTGCTCTCCTATATCGTGTACTCTCCCAATTAACACCATCCTATCTCCACGAGCTTTTTGAAACACTAAATTCCCACGTGGCCGTCGGTCAGTCTCTGACAGTTTACTAAAAATTCCGAGTCGTAATAGTGATTTCTATTCCTATTCTTTCTGTGTCCATGGTGCAAGACTATGGAACGATCTCCCATCAAACATACGAAACTCGCCTTCTTTACCATCGTTTAAGACTCACCTTAAGGATTACTACCTTTCTAAGAAGTAAACAGTGCTTCCCTTTCTCTCCTCTTCCTCTCCCAATTTCCTCTCTTCGGGCATTATTAGTTTTAAATTCTTCCAGTTGTCTGTATGTTATGCAGACGGTCTGTAGTAATAATCTTTATTTTCACAATGCGCGCATGTACCACTGTGTTTAGGTTAGTTGTAAGACATTGCCATGTGACAATAAGCTGGCCTTTTTGTATAACAATTAAGTGCAATTAAAGAGTTTATTATTATTATTATTATTATTATTATTTATTACCTTTCGGATGACTCGTCTTTCACCCTTAACCCTTGGAGTAAATGGGTATTTTCATGGATGCATCTGTCTCTTTTGCAGGATTTTCGGCGACATCGACTTAAAGTACTATAACTACGAAACTACTACACCAATCATAAAAAGAACAACTGCACAATGATTGCATTGAAATTTCGAATATAGAATATTGAAATATGATTTTGTAAAACAATTAGATAAATATGAATAAATATGAGAACGTCAAAGAAGTGAAAAAAACGCGGAACCAGATCTGGTCGTATCATACTCAACGGATAGAAACAAACCAGATTTGGTCGTATCATACTCAACGGGTTAATTCTTTTTAAATGCTACTACTATCTTTGTTTGCGATCGTATTACCATAGTTACATTAATTATTTAACCATAATAGAATGTATTTTACATCGCATCCAGTCGATTACTTCGAAATTAGAATTGGCAAGCATGGCGCGCGTAATTTACGATAGAGGGGTTGGAAGTGGTCCCGTCCCACTCTCTGTTCCCTGCGACACGCTTAACCCTGTTTTATATTAAAATATTCTCCTTCAATCATATCAAAATCAGAGCACGCCAGGTGTTGGAGCACCTCGCCTTACCATCGTTTTGCCATTTGATTAAGAATATTCCGTATGCATTATTCATGGTGGCATATACTTGTTACATGTCAAACGGGGGCTAGCATATTTCCCAGAGGGAAATTATCCTCGAAATATTTCGAACGAGATAGCTTACAGAATTCGGGAGTATATCTTTTTATCGATGGGTATTTCAGCAGTCTATACGCAACGCTATAAGAAATATCAACTTAAAAAGCCACGGGACACCTATAAAAACAGGGTTGAGGAGTTCTATTTTTTGATATTCTAATCGAATAAACGTTTTTTTTTATTTCAATAATATAAAAGGCAAAGCAATAATCTACCCTGAACGATGTTTTATAGTGGGAGCTAATGGGCCCAGTGCAGTTGTGCTATTATGACCCATGTGCTAGGGTCAGCCCAACTCACGGGTTAGCACCCATCCGGTAGCCTCCTTGTAAAAGTGCGATCCCGGGTAGGATTTCGTGCCTGCGGGCTGGTTTCCCCTTGGAATCGTTTTTCGGGGGTTCCTGGACGGGTTGCGAATTGCGCGGCGTTAGCCAATAGACTGTGCATTCCGACAGATAACCGGTGGAGTCTCGAAACGGCTATGTTTCCTATAGAGCGGTTGTGGTTGTTAACCATATGACAGCCGCTCTAGAAATGACCAATCGGCTAACCGATCCCAAAAGGACAGTCGGTTCGCGGTAGATTTGGTAGATGCCGAGTCAACGCTAAAATAAGGTAGAATACTGCGCAAGTAACCTCGACTGTGTAACCAGTCAGGAGGCTGATAAAATCTGGCCGCAACTGGTAGTCAGGGGCAAGACGGCCTTCCCCGCTGGGTGCCTCTCAGTGTCTCGCGTAAGGCGTTGGACTTTGACGGGCCGTGGCGGAGCTAGTTGGTGGATTGTTTCCTCCCCGAGTCTTCTACGCTCACTTCCAGGGAGACAGAACGATCACTATCAAAACTTCCTGAGACGACGGGTTCGCCCGTTGTAGTCGACAACTCCAAATTATGTTCCTTACTAAAAAAATATATATTTTCGGTATAGTTAAAAAAAAAAGGAAATTTCCGACTGCCATCAGCCTCAATCCGACTGGATACACTTTTCAACAAAAAGAATATAAAAACGCTGCAATGATTGATTAACACTATAACGCAGAATTTATGAATTCTCGATGAAATTGTTTTAATAAAATATCGCTCACCAATTTCAACTTAAATTTTTCGATTTCGATTTTAATTTTAACTTCAAAAGCTGCAACTTTAATTTATAGTTCAGTAGAAAGTTAACAACAGCAAAAATATGTATGATTTTTGTGTAAAATAAATAAGGTCAATAACTTGTAGGTTTATTTATTAAATTTTTCTTTTTATACTGTGTCACATTATTGACCTTCCTTGTTCTAAGCGGAAACCGAATTATTGTGCGACAAAGCCATATGTGCCGATGCATAGTATGAAGCTTCCTGCGGTATGTGCACCTGGCCGAGCCTGCGGAATAGCGATAAGAAAGCGTCAAGCTGTGAATATTAATAGCTGATAGAATCAAACGCTAGAGTCATTGCCATCATTTGAAACCGTGAACTGCACAACAATCGAATAATGCAATTGAATTGCATGTCACGCGCCGAGTGCATCTCTTTCTATAGAATTCCGACCGCAGGCAGGAATCCTCACTCATTTAGATTCAAGTCATAACGCCTTTATTGCGAATTTCATCGACAATGGAAATATAAACAATAGAAAATGCTTGCACGTATGAGCTTTAGGAGAGAAATTAGTTGTTTATTACAGTTGTTTATTAAACACGTATCGAGGGTACGTACAATTTGGGGATTAAGAGTTCGGGCGTTCTGTAAAAAGAACTGTGAATTGTAGTTTAATTTGTACCTTGTTCTTAGGTTGCCTCTCCGATTAGTGAAGGTTGGCAGTTAACTCTGCATACTTCTTTTTGTCTTTGCCAGGCAAAACCATCCGACGACATTCGTAATCCCGGTCCATTCTCGAATGTTTTACAATCAAGATTTCCATCTACGGCCTGGTCCTTCTTCCCTGCCAATTTTTTTTCCATAATGAGTTGCAGAAGTTTGTACCCGTCGTGCCTAACCACGTGATCCAGGTATGCAGCTTTGCGCTGTTTGATGGTCTGCCATAGCTTGCGGTTTTGACCGACACGCCGTAAAACTTCCTCATTGGTGACTTTCTGAGTCCAAGATATCGACATCATGCGTCTGTATGCCCACATCTCAATTTAATTTGTATAAAATATTATAAATATAGGAAACATGTTATCTATTGTTTTTATTATTATTAGTGTTTAATCTTTAGTTATAATTTTTATTAGTGTAATCTCTACTAATAAACTTGTTTTAGAATGTCAACCCGCAATGAAGTCGTAATAAGTCATAAATCGTACATCTATGTACAGGAGTAAGCACAGTTATGTAGATGTGTGACATTCCTCGAGTTGAACGCGAGTAGGATATCAATTTGTAGCTTGATTTTAATTTAAAGTAATTTTTTGTTATCGATTGTAATCGTAGCTGAAATGTAAGATATATGATATGAACAAATGAATGAAAATAAATTAAAATAAATGATATTATTACAAAAATATGTTCTTTTTACAAAATAAATAAAAATTATTACAAAATATTTATGCTTATTTACATAGCGCTATTTGCAAAGCGTTCGTGTCTCGTCTGGTGGGATGCTTGTTAAAGCGCGAGATATGTTTCGTAAATTATTCGTTTAATCCGTCAATATAATTATATATTATATACATACATATTATATATTTAATTATATATAAACTGAACTATAACTGTCTTATTATAGCATTTAAAACGTATTTTATTTTATATATAAATAAGTATATTGTAACCATTAATGCAACGTTTATTGCAATATACAGCGGAAACAATCTTTTTATTTTACTAATCCTTTTCTATAACTATTGTGCAAATGCTACTTTACCCGCTATATATACCTTCCTCGTATTATTGCAACATTTCAAGAGAGAATTATTTTATACTATTTTAGACCTAAAACAATACCAATGCCGTATTTATTTGCATTTACTTAATATCAAAAATGAATGATTTGTATAATTTTATAGACGAAAATATATACCATGTGAAGAATTTGATAACTCCAATGAATGCAAAGATTACATAATGAGAGGGAAAAGCCTGAAGCTATTTTCGCTTAACATTCGCAGTGTCAATAAAAATTTTGATGACTGCCTTATATTGCTTAAGCAGTTTGATTAACAATTTGACATTATTATTTTGACTGAATGCTGGATTAGTAATATTTATACCGCGAGAGTACTGCCAGGGTTTGACTCTTACCATACCAAAAATATAAGACTTCAGAATGATGGCGTTGTAATTTACCTGAAATCCGATCTAAAAGCTTTCGTTACAGAAAAGAAAATTGATGATGCCAACTGCTTACATATGTTAATTGAGGACGATATCAATATATTTGCCATTTATAAAACACCAAGTAAAACCAATATTAATACCTTCGTTCAATCGCTAAACGGCTTGCTTTCGCAATACTCGAACGAACCCAATATAATACTAACGGGGGATATTAATATTAACATAATAAATAATCGACATCCACAGGCTGAAGACTACCTCAATATGTTAACCCAAAATAGACTGAAAATCGCCATCGACAAAGCGACAAGAACAGATAGCGAACAATCTAGTTGTATAGACCACATAATGGTCAAATCAAGAATGCCAATTAAGTCATTTATCTATAAGACTACTATCACTGACCACTACACGGTTGGACTATGTATCACGAAAAATATGAAAAAAATATCTCAGCGTATCCAGTCTAAAACCTTCACAGACAATAAGAAACTTTTAAACTTGTTTCGCGAGGCAACATGGGATAAAGTCTATGAAGCCAAGGACGTGAATAAAGCATCCGACCTCTTCCTAAAAATATTTTTGGATTGCATAAACAACGCCTCAACTGAAAAGAAAATTAATCTTTCTCGTTCACAAGCTAAAATCAATCCGTGGATAACGGACGGTCTATTATTCTGCATAAGAAAGCGAGACAAGCTCCACAAAGAAGTAAGAAGAAATCCTAATGATGTACAACTCCAAAGTTTTTATAAAAAATATAGAAATACCTGCAAAACAATCATTAAGAAAACCAAAGAGTCATATTATAGCGAAAAATTTAAGCAAGCAAATGGAGATATGAAGAAAACATGGGAGTTAATTAATGACATAGGACACACAAATAAGAATAAACCCTCAATCAAGGCACTAAAGGTTGGCAATAAAATAAAAAGCGTGGACAAGGATCTTTGAGAACTAACCAACTATGCCAACGAATATTTTGTGTCTGTTGGACAAAAACTTGCAAACTCCATTTTAGTGGATATGAAATATACTGAATCTGCTTTGACTAACCAAATAAATACCTTTCCTAAAACTAAAAAGCAGTTTGCGCTGGGTCTTGTTAACACATCGGAAATTGCAAACACCATAAAAAATCTGAAAGATGATTCTTCACCCGGGTTAGATGGTATACGCACAAATCACTTCAAACTTGTAGCTGAGTTTATTTCCGAACCTCTCGCATACTTAGTGAATTAAAGTTTCAAATCGGGCACCTTTCCCCAGTCACTTAAGACGTCAAAGGTTATACCAATATTTAAGAACGGAAACAAAGAAGATATTGGAAACTATCGACCGATATCTCTACAAAGTATAATTTCAAAAGTAATTGAAAAAATTGTAAAAAAGAGGCTTATCAAACACGTCGAGGATGAGGGGCTCCTTTCAACTAACCAATTCGGCTTCAGAGAAGGTCGAGGAACGCAAGATGCAATTAACGCTGTTACCCAATATATATCAGTAAATATTGATAAGGGGAGAAAAGTCATGGCAGCGTTCCTCGACCTGTCAAAAGCATTTGACACGGTGTCTCACCCGATTCTCTGTAAAAAACTGGAGAGCTTTGGAGTTAAAGGGGTATCCATGGAATGGTTTAAAAGTTACATAGATGACAGATCTCAGGTAACAGCAATAAATGGACAGATCAGTGATAAACTAAATATAAGATATGGCGTTCCACAAGGAAGTGTGCTTGGGCCACTCCTATTTTTAATATATATTAATGAATTATCTGAACTCCAACTCAATGCGAAAGTCATCTCATTCGCAGACGATACGGTCTTGTTAACGGAAGCGACTAATTCGGCAGAAGTCACACTTAAATTACAAAATACTCTGGATACCGTTAGTGAGTGGCTAAATAAACATATTTTAACAATTAACTCGTCGAAAACCAAAATAATGAACTTTAGCCTAAGATCAGTTCATATCTCCAGCTTCTTAAAAATCCACTCTCACAATTGCCTTAAAGACTGCACATGCTCATGTGAACGACTAAGTGTTGTAGATAACATAAAATACCTTGGAATAAATGTGGATTCTAAGCTGAATTGGTCTAGCCACATAATTCAACTCTCTGATCGATTACGGAAATTAATATATGTTTTTCGTGAACTGCGCAATGTACTATCTCGGAAAACAATTAAAATCACCTACATAGCTCTATGCCAAAGTCTTATGATTTATGGGATTGTAGGGTGGGGTGCTTGCACGAAACAGGCCTTGGATCCACTAATAAAGACGCAAAAACTGTTGTTACGGATTATTTATAGGAAACCTAATGACTACCCGTCAGAGCGTCTTTTCAACGTGGCGAAAGTTCTGGACGTCAAGCAATTGTTTATTAAATATGTGATAATATTTTTTCATAAACACAAAGATAGACATGATCAAAGTCAGCAAAACTGCAATACTCGGAGTTCACGGAAACAAAATTTCCTTATTCCTCGAGTACAAACAACATTTGCGCAACGACAATCTTTTTTCATTGGTCCCAAATTATATAATGGCATAGAGGAAAAATGGAAACACTTAAAGAACAATCAAGAGTTTAAAGACAATATTAATAAATGGTTATTTGAATTAGGAAGGTTTAAATCTGAAAACTTGGTTTGTAAAGCGTATGTATAACGGTTAATTTAAAAATATTATTGTATATTTATATAAATTATTATGTATATATTAATAGTATATCATATCATATTTTTATTTATTTTAGGTCATATTTTTTAGCAGTGATTTTATAATTGTATTTATATATTTTATAAAATTATAAATATGTTTATACCATATATCATTTATCATTTATTGATATCGTATTTACGTATATGTGTATTTGCCATATTGTATTACCTACAATGTATTATTCGTACAAATTTAGTGTTTGGATTTGTATTATAATGTTATTTATTTATAATTATATATTATTCAATCTTAAAATAATAATTTTAAAAAAAACAATTAAGTACATTCATTTATTATAAAAATAAAAAGTTTTTTCAAGTTAATTAGGCTAATTGTTACATAAGTTGTATTACTTATTTTAATTACTCTGACCCGCCTAGATACGGGACAGTTTAGTCCTAGTTAGGTGGGCAATGAGCATGAGCTGCATTTCGGTGTTCAATTTTTCCGAGTTATTTATAACATTGATAACAATGGGGCTAAATGTACAAAAATAAAATGAATAAAGTATAAAAAAAAAAAAAAAATAAAAAAAAAAATAAAAATTGATTGTCCTAGATTGAATTACATTTCGAAGCTAAATTATTATTAATTTCGATCCTAACCGAAAGTTGAGAAGAGTATTGCCATATATTAGTTAAATATACAACTATAGCACAATTGAATTAGCATAAAATCGCAGACTATCGCGGTGGTTTGGCATTATAAATAGGACGTTTCAGCGATGGTTCAACCGCCGTTGTCCAGGCCCTGTCCCTGTACAACGGCGGTTGCAATATCGCCGAAATATCGGATGCTACAAACATCGTGCGTGTAACTCGCTTTAACCCTATTTATAATTACTAAATTAGGTTTTGAATCATCATTGTTAAAATGTTACTATAGCGAATGGTTTCGTGCAGCTTGGGCCATAAGATCCATATTGTTCTCCGATTGGCTTAACTCACAATTCAGCTCCTATTAAAAAGCCTCCTAGTGCGGAAGGCTACCGCGGGTATCTCTCTTGCGTATCAGAGACTCGAGAGAGTAAGACTCTTGCGTATCAGGCCTCACGGCTGCTGGACCGGACCGGTTTCTCCTAGCGGGATTGCATCCCGGCGCTACTAGACGGTTTTCGCACCGTTCGGCGACGGGAATCGGTTGTGCACTCTGACTAATTGCTGATGGAGTCAGGAGACCATGGAAATATACTGTCCCCTAAGCAGCGGACGTGGATGTTGACCTGTCGTCAACCACACTTCAGAGCCGGGCAAAATATGCCTTTGGTCCGCGATAGACTCAAACAGAATCACCGCTGAGTTACGGCAGGTAGAGGCCGCGTAAGCGACTTCATTCCCGTAACCAGTTGGGAGAAAGGAGGTATCCTGAAGGTTAATTCCAGATGGAAATATCCTACCGAAACTATTAGCCTGGGGGCGAGGTAGCTCCACTGGGTTACCTTCCTAGTGCCTCGCCGTAAGGCGTTGGTCTCTGGTGGGTTCGTGGGTTTGCTGGACGGTAGATTTGTGCCGTCCCAAAGTCTTTTACGCTCATACCACGGCTGAAAGAACGATCGTATATCGTTATACCATCCTGGGTTGACGGGTTCGTCCGCTGTAGTCGACATTGTCCAACTGTTAAAATGTTACTACAACATAACAGCTGCATCAAATTCATGCACCAACATATTCCTGCCTGCATCAACACGTAGCTTTTTTATTTATTTTTTTATTGTTATAAACATACTGCTTGAAACTACATGCCCGGTTTTGATACAATTCGGTTCTTACATTGATTTGGATTATAAGTGGATGGAAAATTAAGACGTAGCTACTGTAAAAAGCGACACAAAATATTTTTGCCTTAATAGCGGCGCCAAAGATTCAGATAGATTTTTAAATATATATTGTAGATATGAATAGATACCTGCTAAAGATTGTAGATATGAATAGATACCTGCTTTTAAATATATATTGTAGACATGAATAGAGATCTGTCAACAAGTATGCGGCTAACGTCGATATTGCTTATCGATGAATTACGCTTGCTCGATGAAACAGTATTATACATTTGCATTTATTAAAGTACCGATTGCTATATTATTAATATTTTCGGTTTAAGTATTATTTTAGAATTAGAGTAATTAAATAATTACCTAATTATGTTATGTGAGTTACTAAATGAGTACTTAATACATAGCTGATTATCATAGCATGGCATATCATAGGTCATTATTAATTTCTAAACAGTCATTAGTAAAATGTTATCATGAGTTCCACATATGTAGGTATATTATAAAATGCTGCGCGGATAAAACATCATTACTTGCCAATCAGTTGACCAATGAAGACCATATTTTCTAACCTGGAGCTATTGAAGTTGAAGGGTGATATTAACATGCAGATTCGGTGCCTTATGCATAACATTTTGTCATTTTTTGACACGAACTAAAAAGTGATCCTACAAAAGTTTCGCTGTTCAATCTCAATAATAAAATAATCTGATAGATAATCTGCTAATGTTGCGACACGCATCCCTACAAGCAGGTAGTAAAAGGGGCGGGGCCGGCCTAATGATTTATTAGGCCGGCCGGCCTCACCGGAACGTTCCTTTGGCCCGTACTATAATAAAATACGCTTTCTGTTGTGTTCAGGAAGATTCAATCGGTATATAACAATTTTAAATCGGTATATGGGACGTTTGTCCTGGTAGTGTCGGACTGTTTATTTTGTCATGATCCACGTATCATCGCTGCCTTACGTGCCACATCCAGGAGAAGTTGCTTCCACTTCCGCGATGCAAAATAAGCGTCTGTAAAATATAATCAGTCATGTCCCCGCTGTAATTCCGTAAAAAGCTTAGCGCCGTGCAAGTACATAATTCGATTGCGATTGCGTAAGGCAAACTCTACCTTTCGCGGAGGCTCGGCGTAAATTAAGTTAAATTATCCGAGAAATTAACGCATGTACACGTTTTGAACACAAATTAAGTAATCAGATAGTGAGATTAACGCAGACTGAAAGGGCGTTCGTCGAAGGGGAGGATTTCGATGAAGATTGTATTAACTTAATCCAATATAACCAGATGCAAACAAAGCGTCGCTTTCGATTTAGTAAACAGACTTGCTTGCCAAAGTTGGAAATTAGTTCTGAAGTGTAAATATTTAGATCATTCCCAATATATAAAGTTACAGTTTTGTTTATTCATCTTGATCTCTAAATCGTAGACGTCTTCAAATATGACCTTCCCCAGTATCTGAAGAAAAGGTTAAATTATTGCTTCAGTTCATCTAATCTTGTATTTTAATTCCCATTTTATTTTATTATTTTACTAATTTTTCTAATTAGGTTTTACTATCTCACTCTATTTTCAAGCAATTATTATTACATAAATACTAGCTAATTGTGCATTTTTGTTATGATAATGTTAAGGTTAACAATTTTATATTATCAATTTCACTTTTATAGTATCGAATTAGATTTTTTAAAAATCAACTTTAGTGTGCTATAAAACATTACTTACACTGCACACTAGGGGCTCTCTAGACGATCAAGCATGCTTGACAAGCTTCGCGTCGCAGGCAGGTAGAGGATCGTAAACCGCCGGAAATATGCAAATATTTTTTTTTTGTAATATTTACCAAAAATGCCTAATTTTGTAGTTTATACCAGGGAGTCACGGTAATTAAATGTAATTGAATGATGAATGATTGACTTCCTGGTATAAAACTACACAATTAGGCATTTTTCGTAAATATAAAGAAAGAAATGCATATTTCCTGCGGTTTACAATCCCCTCCCAGCCCGGGACGCTATGCTTGACAAGCATGCTTGATCGTCTAGATAGCCCTTTACACTGGTTTTTTAAAAATAGATAATTTATGCACAAATGACGGACTTACGCTATAGCGATATCTTACATATTATCAATTTTATATAAAAATTTCCGTGTAAGAATTAAAAAAGACTTTTGGTATCAATTATTTCTATATTCTACATTACTTAGTTTTTATATTGGTATATAATATATTTAAAACAATATGTAGTTAGGCGACAATAAAATAGAATCACTGGCAACAGTTTCTGGCATAACATGTGATCAGCTTTTTGGTACTAGATTCTCGGCTGTGAAATTGTATTATTGTATATATCCATTTACTGTAAATAATTGTAAATTACCAAATAGATAATAATTACAAACATAATAAGTAATAGTACAATATGTGGACCAGAATATCGAGATAGAGAGATAGAAAACGGTAATCACTACTTATTATGCTCTGTTCGAGTTGCATCTAAGTGTATAGCGTCCTCGCGAGAGGAAAAAGCGCCAAAAATTTCTGATATTTAAATTTTTACTAATTCTAAACTGCCGTGACATTCTGATAAAATTAGAATTGCATTAAAAAACGGCCGTGTTACCTTTTATATGTCTAAAAATGCCTGAATCTCATGTTAGGTCATATGCCTGCCTATTTATATCATACGGCGCCCAGCATCGATGTTTTTATTGTTGATAGCGGTGGACCTCGACGAATGTTGACACTGAAATTGACACGACCGAGTTTAAATTCTGAATATAAGCTATAAATTGTCTTTTTGCTTGGTGCTTCATCGCCAAAAGCAGTTTGAAGCCGAGCGGGCTCTGATTTTACGAGTTAAATATATCGTATTTCAGACATGCAATTTGACGCAATGATAAAGCAAATGACAGTTGAAACACACCTTTTTCTGTATGCAAAGATTTGTATTTTCAATTGTCGCAACGATTTTTTAAGAATTGTTTATATAAAAGGCCAGTTTCAGAAATCTTTAGTGTGGCCTATTTATTTATTTATTTATTAGTAAACAGAAAAATTACACCGTTAGCACTTAACATAGATTCTGTGCCTGCTAACTAGGCAGAGCCTGTTCTAAGGAGAACACCAATATAAATGATTATAAACTACATAACTTCTAAAATAAAAATTAAAAATCTGAATCAAATTAAGTTAAAATGAAATTCACACTACAGCAAAATAATATAACAACTATAAAAAAGTAATACTAAATAATAATTTATAATAATAATAATAATACATAATAGTAATAATAAATAATCATTTATAATAATAACTAATAATGTATAATAATTCGTAAAAATACGTATATATTAAGTACTTAAATAGGGAAAATTTAAAAATGTGTATATCAAAAAAAAAAAAAAAAACCAAATTTATTTATTTTAAAATTGTGATAAATGTTTTCTCTGTCTCTCTCCTACCAAGGTTTATTAACCATAATGTAAGGTGATATTTTCATTGTTTGCTGCTAATTCCCAATATGTCCATTTTACTCATGATATTAACCATTCTTGGAGCAAGAAAGCTGTAGTGGCGTTGTCCAAAAGACGTTAGACGTTTCGGCACTTCAAAGTCTCCCTTATATTCTCCCTACGTATAAGATGAACTATTATGATATTGTTGGTAGTAAAAAAAATCACCGCGTGCAACACCTACGAGTGACTAACTTAATAAAAAAGCCATTGCACGCCACTGGCTCTAATACACTTAATTAGTATATAGACAATAAATTTTAATGTATATGAATTATAAAAAACAGACGAAATGGTTTGTTAAAATCAGTAGTGGTTTTAGGTATAATATGAAGTTGACGGTCACGCTCGTAAATATATATAACTAAAAGTCAATGGCCTAGAAAGTCGAGACCCCCTTTAATAAAAGGCAATAACCTTTATGCTTCAATTTTATATATCAGCGTTCGCAAGAAATATTAATTTCTCTCGACGAGGTATACATAGTAGGTCAGTTGAGCGGCGGAAATATGTGGTGAAAACGCGTACTGTTTCACTGTCCACGTATTTATGTACGCGGAGTCCGTATGGGGATTAAGTCCCGGTCAAAGAAAGATGGTCAGCGCGTGACGGGAATGATAAATGATTGGAAAGAGAGGAGAGCGAGGGTCGGCATCCAGCCCCTGGGGATGCCGGCGTCCCGAGTCCGGTATCCGGAGCGGGGAGGGCCGAGGAAGCGGCGCAAGGCAAACGCCAAAGGCGAGAGGGTAGCGACTCTACACTGTAAAGAAGCTTCCCTTCTAGGGGATGTGTTCACTCATAAAAGAGCTTAATACATAAATAAGTCGAAATAAAATATAAAATACGCTTCATATGATGCAACTGATGGGTTAGGGCCTACATTACGTAAACACAAAAATTTCAGTACGTTATGTAATCACAAAAATAAGAGGAGAACATATAATTTCCTAATAAACTGATTACTTAAATGATTTATATATATGTATATTTAAATTTCTAATTTTATTTGAGGGTTTGGCAATATAAAGATTAACCCAATGGTTGGTCACCCGCAGGGAAGAAAAGAGACTGAAGACTAATTTGTTTTATTCCTAGCTAACATACCATTCCTAACATTGTAACTAGAATTATTATTATTATTTACCTACCATATATCGACTATTGGCATGCTTTATGATTACTATATTATTTGTATTATTATTATCACGTTTACCTATTAGGATAATTTGAAATTGTATTTATTATTGAATTTTTATATTTTAACAAAAAAAATATTTGATTAGATTTTATTTTATTCCAATAAATATTTTTATTGAAAATGATAGTTTAATATTCTTTATTAGTTTACCTATCTGTGTATAGGTTTTAGCGAATATTTTAAATTGATTTCAGGACATTCTTCAATGTATTATAATTATCATTAGGCAGTATTTAATTATACTTATCTCAGCCTATCTTAGTGCGGACGTCTCGTTCGATCCAGTTAGGTTAGGTTTAATTAAGCTGTATCTGTAACGATGACCGGGCAAAGGACGCCGTGGTCCGCGATAGATTCGGTATACACCGTGTCACCGCTTCGTAAGGGAGAGGACCGCGCAAGCGACCTTGAACTCGTAACCAATCGAGAGACCGGAGTAATCTGGTCGCTATTGGAAGTAAGGGCGTGAGTGTAAGCCCGCTGGGTAACACACCTAGTTATCTCGCGGTTAAGGCGTTGACCTCTTACGGGCATGTGGCGGAGCTTGACGGTGTATTGTTTTATGTTCTGCGTTCTTCTGTCTTCTGCATTCACTTCACGGGAGAGAGAACGACTAAACGTTAAAACTTCCTGAGGTGACGGGTTCGCCCGTTGTAGTTGACAACTCTATATGTAACTATGATTTTTTAGAAATAAAGAATTTGAAGTTGAAATAAATTTATCACAAATTTTATGAAGAAATAGATTTTGTGTAGTTAGAATTGTCAATTGGCAGTTAGAAGGAACGTTGCAGCGAGCTGGACAAGGGGGATTTATAAATTAATCTGCTCCATGACTTAAATAGCTTCAACCCAATTGTTATTTAACTTTGAGATTTTATGGGGCCGTGTAATTTGGGCCTGATAACCTGCTTGTATTTTTAAAGTCGGCTCAACTCAAGTTTCAGCTCCAATCCGGTATTCTCCTAAAAAAGGAACTAAACTAAAAAGGGCTCTGTGAACTCTGCCTGCAGCTGTAAGTCCAGTCGTGGACAGTTAAAATTCCGATGCTTGTTTGCGCACCGTGCGTCTTCAACCAATCGATTGTCCACTCCGGTGAATAACCGGGGGAGTCTGGAAACGTAAGTTTTCTAGCGGGGGTAGTTTTGACCTGAGTCAGCCACCTTTGAAACAATCCGATAGACAACTGATTCCATGTGGAATTGACGGGCAATAGGTTCCAAGGTCTGCTATAAATTCGAACTAAATTACTGCTAATATCAATTTAAATCTGTTCGAATCTATGGCCAGTCAGGTTTGCCCAGTCGGCTCATTTGCCAGTGCCTCGTGGTAATGCGTTAGACTCTCACGGGCTGCTTAGAGTAGTAAGACTGTGAACTGTGTTGTCCCTAAAGTGCCTGCTTTCACTCCATGGCAGATAGAACAACATGATATCAATATAGCTTCCTGGGGTGGCGGGTTCGAGCGAAGTAATTGACAATCCAAAATGTTATTTAGCTTAGGTAGGTTTACTTGGTTATCATGCTTCGGCGCTTGCCTAACGTCTACAATCTTATGAAGGTACCTCGTCTATCGGAGCAACGTAAACGAGGGTTTACGTTGTTTTGAGGGTTTACACCTGAAGGTGGAGAAGAAGAAAAACCGGCAACGTAAACGAGGAGCTACAGCTAAATCTACATGCAAACACAAGCATCTAAAAACAATCATGTTAACGAAACTAAAACAAGACACTATACAAGAATAAAATTCAAAAAAAGTTGAATACGACCATTAATTGAAATGAATAGAAAACATTATTGTAAACGAAAAGAAAACTAATTTGTGCTATTATGTCTATTTCACAACTTTTGCAGTACGAAAGTATTGCAAATTTATAAAGTAGGCCGTGGAGAGTAACATACGAGTATATCAATATTCAACGCGCCACTCGATCCCACATAATAAACATGCTGAAGAAAAGGCCGTGGCGAAATATTCAAATAACGACACCAATATCGAAACGGTAAGGGTTATATTGTTGCTCGGCACTTCTATTATGTAATGCTCCACAATATCGGTCTTTTACCCGAGAGGTACATTAAAGTCTTTAAGGTGTACCTGCCTATACGAAATGGATATGAAACAACTACATCTTCTTCTTATTTGTGTGTACTGGAGGAAACACGATGGTGTAGCCATCTCCTGGTAGCTTCGGCGTCTGTAGAGATTCTTTGTGCCATACCAGACCCTTACCCTTCCGTCGACCTGTTTGTCATGGTACAATTGCTGGATTTAAGGCAGTTGTATTGCCCTAAAGCAATACTCCATTTCAACAATACAATTGCAGAAAAAGATTATGTTTTTCCAAAAACAGTTACAGAACATATATATATATATATATATATATATATATATATATATATATATATATATATATATATATATATATATATATATATATATATATATATATATATATATATATATATATATATATATATATATATATATATATATATATATATATATATATATATATATATATATATATATATATATATATATATATATATATATATATATATATATATATATATATATATATATATATATATATATATATATATATATATATATATATATATATATATATATATATATATATATATATATATATATATATATATATATATATATATATATATATATATATATATATATATATATATATATATATATATATATATATATATATATATATATATATATATATATATATATATATATATATATATATATATATATATATATATATATATATATATATATATATATATATATATATATATATATATATATATATATTGAAATATTTGATAGTTTTGTATATATATTCTTTTTAGAATTGATCAATAAGATGATTATAAAGTAAATAATTATAAAAGCCACTTACATCGTGACGAAGGATTCCCTTGATCGGATTCGGGAATGCTTTAGGTGTTAACGAGAATGATGAATGCCTCTCACTTGCGGAAAGAGGAGTAGGTTATAAGTGGCTGAATTATAAGTGGCTTTTATAATTATTTACTTTATAATCATCTTATATATATATATATATATATATATATATATATATATATATATATATATATATATATATATATATATATATATATATATATATATATATATATATATATAATATCGGGATATCTCATAATTTTAATGCGTTTTAATACCAGCTTATTATATGACAATATCTTAAATATTTTATTGTCTGTGCTTTTCTTCATTTTAAAATTGTATCGCTGGCGATTATTGAAACTGTGTCATGTATTATGCCACCCATTTTCTTATATTAAGTGCCACATAAACGAATTTTCGTTTGTAAAAGTAAGATACATCACTTGGAAATGACATGAACAGGGAGTACCGAGCTGTCCCATGTCGGGAGCATCCGCGAAGCAGCTTTTCATTATTCAGATATGTGTGAGTTGAAAGGCCTTTGGAAGCGCGAGCGCGAGGTGTTATCCTGACAGCAGCCGCTGCCGGCAGCAGCTCGTTCTCTACTACGACAGCTGCTCCCCTTCTATTCGAGCGCCTGGCACTCTTTGTCCGCTCACGGAGGCGCCCGCGTACAACCGAATCGGAGTAATCCGTTTAAAATATTACGAATGTTATTACTTACTGCATTGTTCTATGTCGACCGAGTGAAGTTAAAAATGATAGAGAAAGTAAACCTGGCACTCCGTCTCGCAGTTTAAGCCGGCTCGCGGACGCATCTACTTTTATTTAAATAAAAAATCAAAGTGCTTTGCTGGTGAAGTTATACCAGAGAAGGTCTTTAGTGAATTAGGATTATAAACATATATTTTTTCAAATCAGAGGAAGTATATATATAACCAGAATCCCAGGCCACCTTAACCTTTCACCTTGAATTTTCCACACACTCATCCAGCTTGTGAGAGGAACCTCAATGTAATGAAAATTTCCCCTCAAAAAACGTATATAAAATGTAACGTAACTAACGGACCGGACAATCATATTCCTTACATAATAAAAAGGTAAAAGATATGACCTCACGCTTTAATAGGATCAATGATTACGGAGGTTGTGTATTACAAGGTTGTATCAACGTTTACAGAGGTTGTATCAATACGTTTTCGGAGGTCTATAAACGCATACGGTAACGTCCGTGATATGTTTAAAGGTATAAATTAAACAATGTTATTTATTTACATTACAATGAAGAGCCTCCGATTAGCCGGATAAGCGGGTAAAAAATCAAGGCTGAAGGTTAAGGTTACCCGAGATTCTATTATTTTACCAAATAGAGATATAAAAAAGAGTAAAAAAAAGAAATCAGTTTCCCAGAAAAGCTTCTTCCAAAATTCTTGTTTCGCCAATAAGGAGTAGACTTCAGCTTTTAAAATTAGATTATTACAATTGAAAACTGGCTATATAACTTCATTACCAAAAATTAAAATATTTATCAACCTCAGTATTGTCTCTATAGGCTTTAGCCGTTGCTAAAAAACTTTCCAAACTCCTTGAAACAAATAAAAATATAATATTTTTTTTTACATTTTTAAGGTTTGACTATTATAGACATGTTTGAGATGTTGAAAGTTGCCAAATCTATGTAGCTGTACTGTACAGCAATAACAAAACTTGATATAACCTGAAAATATATACCAAACGTGAAAAATAACCTAATTTATCTACCCGTATAGGCAAAAAAGCAATCAATAAATGTATTTAATTATTTATTTTTATTTTATTAAGTAATGTGTAGAGAAAAGACCTAGACAAGCAGTTTGTTGCACATACATAATCGTTACGAACAAACGTTACTGGTAGGTAGAAGAAAAATATAGCTTTATCCTTATAACTTTACATATAACTAAACCTATAAAGTCTGTATCTGCCTGTGCTGTATATGTTAAACGTTATGTTTTTTGTCGCGCAAAATGGCGCATTTGATTTAAATTTTGAAAGATTTTTAAATCTAACAAAAAGCTTTGTGAATTCTAAATGTGTTTTTACACAAATTAAAACTAAAAATACTGAGTAATGTGTACGTAATTAAAACAAATTAAAACTATTATTCGATTCTTTAAAAATTATATAATCGTATATATCCTTCTAGCCGTGTTCGGCCATAGCGACTGCATTGTAGATTCTAGTGACTTTTTTAGTCTTCTAAGAGTTCATTGTTCGGAAGCAGTCAAGTGCGCAGGCTATATTATAGTGCTCAGGTGGGCGCGCGACCACGGGTGCACTCTCTCTTCCTCCCTCTTCTGAACCCGATGGAAAGGAGACCATTACGACCAGAGAAAAGATAGATAATCGTATAAAGAGTATAAATATAGATTGATATCTTGACAGTCGCGTTTAGTGAGATTTGTACATGTGTATACATTTCACTAAACGCGATATATGTTTCCTAGCGTTATACGAGTATTTCCCTAAACGATGCTTGTAAACATGGCAAATAACATTTATAGCGCCGCCGCAGCGCTTTGAATAGTTGTATTATTTGGCTAAGCAAAACCACCTAAAGAGAACAACTTACAAAGAAAGCTGACTCTAATGTTATTTGATGATTTTTCTTCCCTCGTCAATTTAATATCAACTCTTTTTTGCCAGACTGTATGTATTATTAAATTTTGCTACTGTACCAATACACTTTTCATCTGGAATAAAATAATGACGGAAATTATTTTGTAGCTATATTTTTACCAAAAATAATCAATTTAATTACAGTTGGCAAAACTCAATTTAATTTAATTGTCGTCAACCTAAACGAGTCCTTGAGTCAGCGAGTCAGCAGTGGGAAAGTTATTAGCAATAAGTTTGCTTTCTAGATCTCATTTACATTCATGCCTGATTTCACTGAATTTTGGTCAGTGAAATATAAACTACTTACAGCTACCTAAGATTTATTCTCTTGTTTTGATTATATAACTACCCACAAAGACATATCACATATCTTTTATTTCTGGATTATTTTTATTTGGTCTTTCAAGAATCATGTCTATTGACATCAAAATCGCGGTTTATTTAGTGTAATAATATTTCTATTGTGAAAACCGTTTAAAATTTCTATTGTGATCGTACGCCCGCCCCTCTTTAGCTCTTTCGTATCGCTCACACGTCACGGGCATCTAAAACACGTCGTTTGCTCTTCTGTGCGCGCCGGATTTAGTATTGACTTTTGTTATGCGAAGCTGTTGCATTTAATAAAGTTGGCGTGCATGCTCCGTCTCTCTCGTGTTGCTTAGCTTTTCATTGGTCCTTTCTGCTTGCATCGCCCCCGCAGGGAGCGCTCGGATTATTTTACTTCGACTTTTCGACGTTTCGTGCGCGGAGAATTTCCTGAAGTCTGGAGTCATTTCTCCGATTGAGATGATGCCACCATATCCTAGCGCTGCTTAGAATCACTGCCGGGATTTCAGACTCAACTTGGTTGCCATGTTTTCTTGAATAATGTTTCCCGCGGTACTCAAAATGTCCGTTTAATAAAGTTGGCGTGCGTGTTTTTCGATGTCGCTTCGCGTCTCGTCTTTGTCGTAGCGCAATATCCCTCTCTCGTATTGCTTGACTTTTCATTGACTCTTTCTGCATTCATCGCCGCCTCCGGGCGCACTTGAATTTCCTGAAGTCTGGAGTCAGTTCCCCTATGGATATGATGTCATCATTCACCTCGCGCTGCCCAGAGTCGCTGCCGGGACTTCAAACTCAAATTGGTTGCCATATTTTTTTTTATAATATTTTTCGCGGTACTCAATATGTCGGTTTCCATTTTGATGCGATCTGATTGTATAATATGTGAAATAAATGTCTCTTTTTGTGTTTCATTTCGTTGGTTTCATCGCTCGCTTCATTTCCTATCTTCTGCGTCACTGCATTTTAATGGGAGCTGATTTCTATTTGCATGTTTGCAAACCATGTTTCCTGAATATAAGGTCCGCTTCATACTTTTTGTAAACAACTAATTCACTCACTTTGGGTCAAAAGCCTGGAAAACAGAAGATTTCGGATTCGTAGTGTCACAGAAGATGACACTACGAATCCGAAAATGAGTGTCAACCTAAACCAATAGGACAGAGTTGACATTCATGTCAAATCATGAAATCTTGCCAGACAGCTTGAAAAATGTCCATGCTCTGTATTGCGCAGCCTCCATTTGAATAAAAGTATGCAGTCCAGTATTCCGCAGTTTTTCCTTTCTTTGACGCTTCAATGTGGATCATCACTATGCTATGATAGATTGTACATAAGCGTTAGTTTGTCTGTTGCATGGATTCACATGTCAGCCCGCATAGGAGCCTAATCTGTACTGCGCGTATTTTTTGCTTTCCAATTCGCCCGACAAGGTTTGCTGCTCTGATCGCCTGCAGCAATTTCCTCCCATCCACTCGACCGTATGTTACGGCACAGATTAAATGAAATATGTACTATAATGCAACAGATGCATCATGTGTTTGAAAACGATCAGTTCAACAGAATTACTAGATATGTTTTTACGTATTTGAGGGATGATTTCTGGGGCTCAAATGAGTTTCTGCCATTACTAATCAAAATTTTACGTTTATACAGAAAATATGTTTTAAGATTCCACACTAAAGTAATTGTTAAATCAAAGAGTGAAAAAAATAGGGAAATATTGAACATATTGCAGTATTAATTTATTAAAATCATAAAATATAAAATTCTTGGGAGGTGTATACAATTATTTTTCTATTATGTTTTTTATACAATATTTTAGAAAGTCCAATTTTTAATTTGTACAGTATTCAGTGTTTAAAGTTTGTCCACAGCTGCGGGCAAGCCCGTCATCCCAATGTGATATTGCCTTATTGCCCTGGAATGAATCACAACAACTTTGAAACATATACGATATATATGAAGTCCAGCTCTGCCAACAACCTGACAGAGGCTAAACTCAAACCTGAAGCGGGAGAAAAAGTAGCAGTACACGCCTCCATTTGCACATAATAAAAAAACCTTACAAAAAAATATAGTACTTTAAAATTAAAAATTGACTATGGACTGTTTTTGTCTTAAGTCTTCTGCGTTCACCTCACGGGAGACAGAACGAACAATATCGTTATATCTTTCTGTGACGGGTTAGCCCATTGTAGTCGACAGCTCTGGTTGCAGAGATATGAGGAGCGCGGATATCGCTCAGTTTCTTACTAGTGTTGTATCTGTTATGGATCGTATCTCACACTGTGCCTAACTTATGGTTGGGTTATGAATAGTAGAGCGATTTGTAGAGTGGTCGACAACTGATATCAAAGTCATATTTGCTGATAAATTATAGATCGGGACGCGAGTCGTGACTCGGTTGCTTCTCTAAGCCCGCCATATACAGTAGATAAAACGGTATTCGCCTATCGACGCCCGTTCACACAGATCTACGTTGCTTCGGCACCTCTTCAGCACATGATCGGAATCGAGGCATATAAAGCACCAATCAACTCGTTCCTTACTTCCCTGGTGTAGTAGACTATTCAATGCTTTCTTGGCTTTTACTTCTAAGCGTTAACGAGATCATAATATCTGTTAAGATATGTTAACGAGATCATAATAAATTGCTTTTGCGCTAATGATTAAGAATGTATCACAAGTTTATTAAGCATGTTGTTTGCGCCAGTGACGTAGGTACGTTATAACTGTTTTTATCAATCCGCGATCTTTCATTTTCTATATATCTCTATGTATATATTATGTAATTATTTTAAAACATAACATAACATAGCTTTATATCAGACTGACGGTTTAACCGGTCAGGAATGTGGCAAATTTACATATTTGTTACGCTAATAAATTAGTAGTAATAAGATGTTATTTACGCTTTTAGCTAACATATTGTATTTTAAAATGAAAAATGAATTGTTTTATTGCATTTTTTCTCGGTGATAATGCAATTGTAATTTTGTGCTAATTTTTTACTTTATTTTGGCGTTAATATTTTTTTAAACAATTAATTTTATCGATGATTTAGTAATTGTTTTTTTTTTATTATCAATTCTTAATTTCAGGTATATTGGACGTATTTTAGGCAAATCAAATAAAATTATTTATTTCTAAGTATCCACAATGTAAATACTGCATGATTATCAATAGAGACTATTCTTTTATATTCACATCATCTAATGTGATTCCAGAAAATTGAATATGATTATTTCTTCATAAGGGAAATTATAGGTTACAAAATCTTCTTTTACACAGGCAGTGACAGATCTTAAATTAGTTGTATGCCTGATGGCACATTGATAATAGATACTTTAAAAAAATAATCTTGTCATTTTTAACTACATATTAATATTCCACTATATGTGAAAGCGACTATCTGTGCCCCTTTTAGTCTATTTTTGTCTTTCCATATATTATTATGTTAAATTTTAAATATTATAGTATAATTGGTATTGTTTTCACTTTTGTTTCTTTATGGTAAGAACTATAAATGAGATTCAAAACGGGAGACAAAACAAAATTGACTACATAGGTTGAGATTTTTTTCAATTCAAACATGTTGGACTCACAGAACATTGTATGACACATGATGATGAACAATGCATCACTAAACTCAGTAGATATTTTTAATTCCAAGATTCAATTGATCCAATAATAGCATTCAAAGAATTGATAATTTCGTTTTTAAATGTGTCTTTCTTACGATGCAAATAATTGGTTAATGAAAACAGCGTTTTTCAAGTTTGTCTTTCACAGTTTCTAAAATTAATTGAGACGAACAATCCCCCACCTAGCACAAAAACTCACCAGATTTACGGATATAAAAGCGCGTACATTTAGCGTATTAATCACTCTCGTCTACACTATCAATGGTAAACCATCTCTATTCTATTAGCTTCTGTTAAATAATTAGATGGTCTAAATGTTACAAATATGTTTATTTTACGATATGTACGCCGAGAAAACAAGACTTCCACAACCGTTGGGCTCTGATCATATCGACAACGCACGACATCAGATATCCCACAACATCATACGTTTTACTGACTATATACAGAAATACATTTTTCGTAACTTATTGCTTCTTATGTGTAGCTGGATACAAATATTATAAACTCTCGTACCAATTACCCCTTTCCATAGACATTGCAAATCATAAAAGTTGGAAGGCGGATACTTACTCTTGACAAAACTTTGATGATATCTCGCGGCATTACTCAGATATTTTTCCCACCAATAACACGGACCTTCGTACACTTCTCATATGAAAACTTCGGACAAAAATGATAAATAATATTCGCAGCGAGGAAGTTTCAAGGAAACTATATTTTGGTGAGGGACCAGTTCGTCACAGCCATGCGTGGATATTGTTGGCGTGTGTGCTTCGGCTAAGGAAAAGTTTTTTGGTTTATTATTTATTTTACCGAAGTTTCCTTGCCGGGATATCAAGTGGGTGAAATTCAAGGGACGATATAAAATTTATTACTAAGGTTGACGTTTGAGTATATTATTCCTATTCGTTTGCTAATATATGGAGATATATATGTAGGTAGATTTATGTTAAAGGTAGTAATTTATATAAAATACCACATACATGATGACTTGGGTTGTCGACTACAGCGGGCGAGCCCGTCACCTCAGGAAATTTTAACGCTTAGTCGTTCTATCTCCCTGGAAGTGAGCGCAGAATACTTGGGGACAAAACAATCCACCGTCTACCTACGCCTCGTGCCCGTAAGAGACCAACGCCTTAACCGCGAGATAGCCAGGAATGTTACCCGGCGGGCCGACACTCGCGCCCTTACTTCCAATTGTGACCAGATTACTCCGGTCTCTCGATTGGTTACGAGTTCGAGGTCGCTTGCGCGGTCCTCTCCCTTACGAAGCGGTGAAACGGTGTTTACCGAATCTATCGCGGACCACAGCGTCCTTTACCCGGCAGTTCACCCAGGATCGGATGGCCGATGGTCATTTCAAGAGCAGTCGCCGTAAGGTCCAGGAGCGCCAGAAGGTTGATTACCAGGGGAAACTGACCATAAGGCCAGAGCCCTACCCAGGCTTGCACTACATGCGTGGAGGCCGTCGGATAGGTGTTGACCCGTGAGTGTGACCAACCCTGAACAGAATGGGTCTTCGTGGCCAACTCAGCAAGGGCCCATTAACTCCCTAACGGCAGGTATACAGGGGGGGGGCGGGTGAAATTTAACCCCCAGAAATCCGGCGGCAAATTCTAGTTTAGTGGGTGCCGCGCACGTTGTTTCAATGAATGCCCCCCCCCCCGAAACTGAAGTATGGATAGGTGCCTGGAACCTGTATAATAAGTCGCACCTAAACTTCATTCTATAGTGAATAAATTTCGCCAGATATTTAAAAAAAAATCCGAATGTGTCGCAATTGCCAAAATAATTTATGACTTGACAGTTCTACACACAATATAAAAATCTAATAAACAACTAGTTGACCCAGGACTCACACTAGATTCACTTATTTCTGTATCGAAACGCAAAAAAAGGTTAGTAAATAAGTAATCTAAAAGTAAAGAAAGCATTAGAAGTAGTAATCATTTTATTTTTCTTTTATTTTTTTTTCAAAGTATTGAATCAAATATTATCGTGGTTAAACTGGAGTTATCGTGGTTAACTGGGTTATGCTAGTTTAATAGGAAGAATCAAAATTGTTGGCTACTGCCCTTAAACGCTATCACTTCTATGTCACTAGTAACTAGATGGTAATTATGTATTTAACAGGTTGAAAAGCCTTTTCGACAATAAATCTTCAAATCGTCATCGTCTTCCACCTACATCAGCCCATTGTAAGGTTCTCCAGGTCTTCGCTCAATTTATACAATGGTTTCGATTGTTTGAAACCATTGGTCTACCTACCAGACGCTTGATATCAATATTATATACAAAAATACATCATTTGTAGATGACCGGTTAGATTCAGCATGCCCTTGGTATTATTAGTCTTTCCGTCCACCTGACGGCAATCTGAAAATATGAATGTACAGCAATTATCTTTGCATTTTACGGATACAATAGTCTCCACAAAATCATAATATACTTTACACGATTTATCGATCGAGGAATAAGGATCACGACCATTTTTCCATATTTTGAAATTTTATATTGAGATTTTCATTTTGAATCCGATGTCTAATGAAAATATCTCAATATAATCGAACAATAAAATCATATTATAAGAGTTTAATTTATTGCTGTGTCGTAATTTAGTTTAATGTTTTATTTGTAAATTGTATTTTTTTTGTAAAATACTTTATAAATAAATATATATTTTTTAAAAATACACATGAATCTCCAGCCATTATAATTTACAAAAAGTAGGTAATATCACTATAATTTAGTCTACGTACATTGATAAATATATTGTAATTATTTTTACATCACAAATTTGTTATTATCGTTTTTAAATAAAGAATAACCATGTTTCAATCATAATTTTGTCGAAATATAAGGAATTTTGTTGAAATATATATCAACATTTTCCGTATGGTTAATTCGGAAATAATAGTCAGGCGTCATGTTAATTCATACGTATGGACTACATTACAAGTTATATACGGAATCCTTGTTGTATGTAGTCTACAATATATCACCACGATAATAGGATTTGTTTTTAACTTGACCAAGAAATAAAACTATCCTAACATAAACGCCAATAGACGCTCCTTCTGTGTGTGTGACTGTGAGTGTGCCGTACGTTCAAAATGGTCTCCCATAAAACTGAAGGGGCGTTCCGCAATCGATACGTTGACGCCTCCGGAATAGTCGGGAACTGTCCTGTTCTTGGCAAACGATCCGCATTTTAACGATTTGCGTGCGCATTGCGGCTGCTCTGTCTTTGGCATACAACACACTTAAGGCGATATTCATCCTATGATTTTATTGATGGAGTTAAATGGATAACGTCCGATGTAATATATTTGTATAATGCCGGTATTATGGCACAATATGATAAATTTCTCGGTCGCACATGATAATATTTGGAATATCTGGCAACAAATGGAATATCTGGCAACAGTTTCTGGCATATCAGGTTTCAGTTTTTTGCTACTGGTTATTTTGTCTATTACATTGTACCTACATGTCCATGAACTGTAAATGTTTTTAAATTACGTAATTAAATAAAAAATAAAATAAATTTCTTAAAAAGAAGATTGATGAAATATTTCTTTTTATTTATTTAACTATTTTTAAATACAGCTTTTGAATTTAATCCATCTTACCAGCTAGAAATTATAATAGGGTATGTTTCAGTGCAACTTTTGTGGCCATCTTGACCATATTATAACATGCCTTAGATAGGTAACATGCCTTCAATGTATACAAAATAAACTTTAAACTTTCTTACTTACTGGAAATTTTAATGGAAAGAAAATCGATTCTTACCACGTAGAATTAGACGCTAGTTTCCACGACGTTTTGGAAAAGTTATATTTGCCGTCTTCACAGAGACAATGAGAGTAAGACTATCGCTGACGCTACGTGCCGGCACTCTGATTTCATTAGGCGCTGGGGCGGGTAGTTCACTTTCTACCGCTGCTACACCAGCTGGTGCATATCGTAGCGATGAATATTTTGGCACGAATTCTGAAAATTATCTGTGCACAAGTAACTGGTGGTGAACGGTTTCGTGCAGCTTGGGCCACAAGATCCGTTTTGTTTTCAGATCGGCTCAACTGACGATTCAGCTCCTATTCAGAAGCCTCCTCGAGTGGAAGGCTACCTCGGGTAAGACTCCTGTGTCTCAGGCCTCAGAGCTGGTGGACCGGTTTCTCCCGGCGGGATTGCATCCCGGCGCCACTGGACGGTTTGCGCATCGGTCGGCGATGCCAATCGGTTGTGCATTCTGACTACATAATTGCTGAAGGAAATACACTGTTTCCTAAGTAGCGGGGGTGGATGTTCAACTGTTGTCATGCCACTCTTGAAATGACCTTGGGCCACTCGATCCCGTCTGGCACTACGGGCAAAAAACGCCCAGGTCCGCGATAAATTTGAACTGAATTACCGCTGTAATACAACAGGTAGAGGTCGCGTAAGCGACTTCGGACCCGTAACCAGTCGGGAGGACGAAGGTATCCTAACGGTTAATTCCAGTCGGAGATATCCTGCCAAAACTGGTAGTCAGGGTGCGAGGGCGTTGTGTACCTTTCCCGGTGCCTCGCCGTAAGGCGTTGGCCTCTGACGGGCAGGTGGCGAGGCTTGACGGTGGATTGTTTTGTCCTAAGTCTTCTGCGCTCACTTCATGGGAGATATAACGATTATTTCGCTTCCTGAGGTGGAGGGTTCGCCCGTTGTAGTTGACAACTCCACTACTGTGAACAAGTAACTCTGTATCCTGCTGAACGTTCCTGTTGTAAGGGGTCGGCGATGAGAACTGGTTAATTAGAGAGTTCCATGTGGAAAGTTTGAAACCTTCATCTCGATTAAAGTTAGATATCATCTGATTTCGATTGCTTCCTTGATCCTTCGCGGGAACAACAATCGTTCTTCTGGGAGTACAATTGGATCATGAAACTGAAACCTATGATTCGTTCCACTGTCCAATATATGCTCGCAGATTGTCGATTTTCCTCGCTGCCCTTTTTCCATCGCTTTATAATGGAAATAATGGAAATAATAATGTACTTCATTAATCGAGTCATAATGCGCCGTTTCATATGCCTGACATAATACAGCTCACAGCTACACTCGATGTTGTAAACACCAAAGGTTTGCAGTGGAAATACATCTTACACAAGCCTCAGAAATTGAGCTATGGAGGAGCTCCACACCCAATGAATGCCTCATTCGCGACAGTCGCACTCTTAATGTCCCCGTGAAGATGGCAAATGTAACTTTGCCGACACGTCGGGAAAACCATCGTGTAGTTCCATGCGGTAAGAATCGGTTTTCTTTGAATTGAAATATACAAAATAAGTCACATTCTTTTTCTAGCGACTACATACCCCTTTGAGTTATAGTGCATGGTGCAGGTGCATGAAAGATACAACATACCTATAAATAAGAACATATCTGGCCACGCCACTCCGTTGTAGACTTAGTTAACCTTGCCGACTTATAAATTAAGGGATTGAAACGTGCGAAACATTTGACAGGGCCATTAAAAAACCCTTACTGGCAATACTCCCCCAAGAATTGGGCGGAGCTATCTATCTCAGTCAGCAGCACTGCGAAGCAGTCATGCAAGCACACAAAGTCACTTGCCAGTCGGCCACCACGCGCTACCCTGACACTGTTACCTGACCAGTCGCATCAATTAGCACCCGACAAGCCCGGACGAAGGCGCTATCGCTTAGATGCGTTGTACTTACACCGGCGATTCTAGTACCAAGCTATCGATTTTTCGATCAATTTACTTCGAAAAGAGTTCCTTATCCTGGTTTTGCCACAAAACTTAAATCAAAATTTAGCTTGTCAAAGCTATTTTCTAGTTATTCATATGGAAAAAAAACTTTCGCCTGTTCAAAAGTTTCATGGTACGAATATTGTACCCGCAGACCCAAAATCACTTTTAGAATAATACATCATCTACAGTATAGAAACTAAAGTAAATATAACACTAAAGCGATAAATTCACTTGAACGTTTTCGGTGTGAATGTCGGGGAAACAGAGCTCTATAAATTACCCTCGGAGCGAAATCGAAATTGCCAAGTAATTGGAGCACGTTGTTCCTAAAATGGCACATAGAGTATGAGAGAACATCGTAAGTGAGCCGTTAGCAGAAGCGATTAAAGCGACTCAACGCGGTGTCGACTTGCAGTTTTCATTTGATTTATCCCTGCGGTTTGGATTATTAGGTGATTGACTTTTTTTTTCTTTTTCTTCGAGTACTTTATCCAATACCGGACGTAGGTAACCAATGCCGCGATTCCTACCTCCCTAGCCTAGAAGACTTAAATAGGATGTTTGAATTCTCAATACTTGGTAGTGACTGTAAATCACAACCTACGCTGGACGGAACGGACCTCATAGCCATTTAACCAAATGGTATGAGTCAAATAGTGTACATATTTAGAGACTCGAGGCGCATTTCGAATTCAGGAATACATTAAATAACATATCACACCCTTTGCGAAGCAGTGATGTGCTGTGGAGTTATCGGTTGGAGAGGGTTGTGCTAGGGTTGATCTTACATCTACTTTACAACTTACAGCCTAAATCCACTTACATCAAAAATTTGTTCTAAATGTTATTTCCGGACCGGCTCACTCAGTCTAAAGTTCACTCGCTCTAAAATCGATATCGGGTCAGTCGCTCTAAAATGCAGTGAGAATAATTTTAGAGCGAATGAGCTTTAGACTGAGTGATCCTCCGTTAAAATATTGAAAAATGACAAAGCGGGTCACTCAGTATAAAAAGTAGCAAGTCGGGTCAGTCAGTCTAAAATGTAGCAACCGGTGAATTATAACAGCCTGTGCGCTACCGAAAAATAGCGGTCTGCGGATTGTTGCCAGTTTTCCTCTTTTGTTTCGCGTTATTTGAATGGATAATTACAAAATAATTAATGTTATGCAGCAGGCGTATTTTATACTTGTTACTTTTTAAGATTTGCGAGTACACTTTTTATGCTACGTTCACTGCACTTTTCACGACGTTGTCGTTTGTGCTACGGAGCGCAACGTTCCTTAAAACGGATTTGACGTTCTTGACCTAAATTTGCAAACCTCGAAGTGTAAAATATAGCAAAAAAAATGCATGACTACACGTTGACCTGTCTTCTGCCTACATTACAACAAAACCTTACAAATTGTGAAAAAATATAAGCGGATATATTTGAGAAAGTTTCAAACTCGCATCATATTGTATATCAAATCGTTTCACTTGTACAAATAAAGTGAATAGCAAGTCAGGTACATATGCAATAGAGACGATTTCCACGTACCTAACGATCACATTCTCGAAGACAGAACGAAACGGAGGCCCTCGAATATTTTATTGGAAAAGATTTGAAATTCCCCCACAGTATTGCCGCCTGCGCTCTTCCAATTGTATTTTGAATCCATTGCTAAACCCATTACAAAATTTGCTGTGCTCACGACGGCGTATGTCTGAACCCATTATTACGTTAACGTAAAAAATAAAGTCAGCCAATATTTCGCTGTTGCAAAGACCAGTGTCAGTGTACCTTGTCATATCAAACAGGAAATATTTTTGAGAACTTATATCAAGTACAAAAAATAAGAAACAATAAACCAAGAGAAAAATTACTGGGAAATATAACAAAATATTGCCCGAGGCATATTCCTTGTAGGCATATTCCTTCCAAAACTAAAGTGGTGGTGCATCATTTCACTATCTTCATCGCCACTCATGTAGTGCTATGTATGTATGGTGCGAAGCAGAGGGGAATTTACATCAGGAAAGACATTTTGGCTCCCTATATGGTTAGTAATGGCAGCTTACAGCTTATAGTAGGTAATAAAATTGTTTTAATTCAGCAAATGAACAAAGTTCTGCTAATTAATATTCGAAAATATTTTTTTTAAAAAATGCAGATAATTCGAATACAGTTTAGTCTCAGCTTTAGAGTAGACATCAAACCTTTTCTCCGGAGCAACAAAACACCTGTACGGTGTTTAGTAACAAACACTAAGTACGGTGTTTAGTAATAATATTTGTTTTAAAACGTCCAATATTGAATAAAAGGCTTCTAATTAAATTTTACAAAGTGTACAACTGAACTATAAATCGTACTATTGTACTGAAATATAAATAGCACTGTTAAATATTTTTTTTTCTCTCCTGCATAGTTGACTTGTAATAAGATGTTTGCAAATTTGGGAACGATATCACTCAATTACTCTTAGCCATTTTGTTTTAAATGGATTAATGCTTCGATACGGAATATATGCACATGATCGAACGCGGAATATATGCATTATAGGAACCTTTCTCAAAAAGAAAACGCTATTCAACCATTGTAATGCTAAATCTGATTAAAAAAATCCTCGGGACACGCAATATTTCCAGACAAAAAAAACCTTAATTTACAGAGAAAAATGTTTTTTAGGTTTCTGCTTTTAAAAAACTAATATCTCCGCCATATTACTTTAAAAAACAACCTACCAAAACTCACGGGGACGTTTCATTGAATGCCTATATCTCGCTATGTATTGAGGCCGAATAGATTGTTGCAGTTCGGAAGCAGCGCTCAGTTGACGTTAAAAAAAATAATAATCAATACAATAGGTTCCTATAACGCAATAATACCTCGAACGCAACTCCATACCAAATAATTTGACCAACACTACCCATACCAAATAATTTGAAGTTAGCCTAGGTGCAATGGACCTGTTCAATACAGATTTGACAAAAAAAAAGTCAGCTGTCAGTTTCACCCCAGTGAGGTTATAACAGCTAAAATTTTCTTTTTAGTTTATTCTTTTCTAGCTGATACCTAATAAACCTGAATGAAAAGATGGCTGATTCTTTTTTCGAAACTTACGATCCAGCGATGGCTGCAGTTAAAATGTAAAAAAACAGGTGTTCGGCATGAAAAAAAGGTAAATAAAGCGACTTTAAATAACACACGTAGTCTTTATTGATATTCATGTTTTATTTTTGTTTTAGAGCAAGAAAAGGATACACTGAAGAATTCAACTATCATAGCAGACCTATTTAGTCACAAAATTATATATTCTTACAAATGACAGTCAAGTCTACACTCAGTCTTTGATCTCACCGTTAAACGTTTTAACCTTGGTCAACTGTGGCGTGGCAATTACCGTGGGCGTTGAAATAATCTAGTTACATAATACTAGTTCTGTTAACGGTACACCATTAAAAACGGCAACCTTTTTGAAACGGTATATAAATAAAAATCCATACAAATCATTTTTTATTTTTATATGCGCTACAAAAATAAGGAATCAGGTTTTGTTCAAGACTGACAAAGTCCTGTATGTTGGGTGTTGAATGATGTATGTGCTATACACAGTGAGTTAGTTGTCCAGTATCAGCTCGGATGATGGTTGAAAGACTTCGCTAAGTAGCCATTGTCCTATAATCAATTGTCCCAACTCTGCTTTTATAATATATTTCACTCTACACCTTTAAGATCAGCTGCCATTCTTCATAATACAAATAAATCAGTCTGCTCACTGAATATTTTCCTAAAACCACAAAATGATCTTCTAAAATAGTGTATTGTAATTTAAACAGTCGACAAATCCTTTGTAGAAAAATACCTAAATAGCCAATTTCCGCATCTCAAATCCTATTGCTTTGAAGGGGGGACAGACTGCATGGGCGGTAAGGTGTACGCTCACATGTGGCAAGACAGCTGTCTTAAGTATGCATTTATTTGCTTTTAGTGTGATTGAATATCACCAATTTATTATTTTTTTTAATTGTTTTGTATAAATATGTCTACCCGACGCCTTTCTATCCCTAACCTTACCCATACGACCTTTCCCTTCGATGAACTGAGTGACACAGACTTAAATAAGGTATTACTAGGGGACGACATGACCTTGCTACTTACTTGCTACTACGACCACGATACTTACACAATGGATACTAGTAATATTTCCTCTAGATCAACCGATCAAATTCTACGCAACACTTTCTTACAATAAAAATTCTTTAAATATATGCCATTTGAACGCGCAAAGCTTCTCCGGCTCATTTTAGCGAATTTTATGCTCTTTTTTCCAATCAAACTGTAGATGCTTGTATGATTAGCGAATCATGGTCAAAACCGTCTTTACCATCGTCTCTATACAATTTACCCGGTTATAACTTGATTCGCAATGATCGGACAGCTCGCAGAGGTGGAGGAGTCGCTATCTACCTAAAAGACCACTTTTCGTATGAAGTCATTTGCAAATCATCCGTCAGTAGCAGCCCTGCCCCCGAATATTTATTAATTTGCGTAACCATGAAAGATACGAGTACGATTCTCCTTGGAGTATTTTACTTTGCACCGGATAACGACAATTATTTTGACGAATTAGAATGCTCTATTTTTTGGCGATTTTAATACATGTCTTTTAAAACAAAATCATAGATCCTCAAAACTAACAAGGTTAATGTCCTTTAAATCTTTCTTTACTTCCGCTGCAGGCTACACACCACAGCGGAAACTCCCACACTTGGCTCGATCTGATAATGACATCTAATCCCCAGCTCATCAACTTCCATGGTCAATTGACGATCGGCGGTTTCTCAAACCACGACCTTATATATGCCTCTTGATGTTTTCCAGAGCCCTACCATCGACGAGAAACTTGGTCTCTTTAATACGAAGATCATCAGACTTTACGACAAGCATGCCCCTGTGAAAATAGCTAAAGTACGACATCAATCAGACCCCTGGTTCAACGATTCCATCCGGCAATATATGTTAAAGCGCGATAGAGCCCAAGTCTAAGTTTAAGCGTTATCCTTCAGCTGACAACTGGGAATTTTACCGTACGTTAAGGAATCGTTGCAACCAACTATGTCATAATGCAAAAAAATGTTACATTTTCGACTCGCTTGCAAATTGTACTCCCAAAGAAATGTGGAAAGTGCTGAACCAACTTGGAATTGGTAAATGTAAAGGACCCGTAGATCCCAATGTAGATATAGACGTTCTTAATAACCACTTCTCAAAGTCACCGGTTCTACTAGATAATATAACAAAGTCCCGTGCTACCACCTATATTGCCAATTCTAATGTGCCAGTCAATCCGTGTAAATTTCACTTTGTTCCAGCTACTGTTGAAACAGTTTTACTAACATTAAACCGGATAAAATCTAAGTCAGTGGGAACGGATGGTCTGTGTAGATATGCTCAAACGTATCATCCAATGTATTATTCTTCCAGTCGTTACCCACATAATAAACTCCTCAATGGAATTTGGTTCGTACCCAGGTCCTTGGAAAAATGCCTACGTTATACCCGTCCTAAAATATAAAATCCTGTTCGACCAAATGATTTCAGGCCAATCTATTCTCCCTGCTCTCTCAAAAGTGTTGGGAGAATATAGTGTTCTCTCAGCTATCAGATTACCTTTCTGAATTCAATATGTTTAATCCCTATCAGTCCGGTTTCTGTCCCGGCCATAGTACTACCTCTCTCCTTGACTATACAGAGTGGCTTATCTCGATTTATCAGAGGAACTGCTCAACAAACTTGAACGTTTGCAAAATGTATGCATACGATTCATCTTCGGTCTACGTAAGTATGATCACGTGTCCGACTATAGGGCACAGTTAAAGTGGTTGCCAGTACGCCAAAGAAATGTTCATATACTTGCTTGTACTCTCCCAATTAACACCATCCTATCTCCACGAGCTTTTTGAACCACTAAGTTCCCACGGTCTCGTACTTCGGTCAGCCTGACAGTTTATTAAAAATTCCGAGTCATAATAGTGATTTCTATTCCTATTCTTTCATGATGCAAGACTCTGGAACGATCTCCCAGCAAATATACGAAACTCGCCTTCGTTACCATCGTTTAAGACTCACCTTAAGGATTACTACCTTTCTAAGAATAACCAGTTCTTCCCTTTCTCTCCTGTTCCTCTCCTCGGGCATTATTAGTTTTAAATTCTTCCACTTATCTGTATGTTATGTAATAATCTTTATTTTCACAATGAGCGCATGCACCACTGTGTTTAGGTTAGTTGTAAGACATTGCCATGTGGCAATAAGCTCGCCTTTTTTGTATACGAATTAAGTGCAAATAAAGAGTTTATTATTATTATTTATTATTGTTAAGTAGGTCGTTAGTTCGGAGTCTACCGCTCATCCCCCCAGAAGTAAAATAACAATACCTTCCGTGGCAACTCCCATTGTATCTATTCTACATCTATATAATTTAATAGTCGACAAGTAACATTGCTAAATACTTGGGATTACAATAGAGTTCTGAAAATATCACCAGTTCTTCACTGTCGTGATCAACAACCGCCCGGTCAAAAACCCGAAAGACCATAAATCAAATTAAATAAATACCATGATCTCACAAATGCCGTCACCCGGAAAGGCTTAAGTTTTTTACCATCACGCGGTGAAAGTTGGCGCTCGCGGTCTGCCATCTCTTAAAGTACTCGGTCCCTAAATGAAAATAATCAAGTAATTCCTAGAAAAAATACATAGACCTCCAACTTCCGAATCTCATTCTATTGCTCTAAAGGGGAAGTGAGCGGGTAGTAAAGTGTACGCTCGCATGTGGCAAGACAGCTGTCTTATAGGTAGGTCGTTAGTCCGGAGTCCACCGCTAATGCGCCACAAGGGAGAAAACCAAAAACAATACCCCGATGGGCCCCTTCCGAGGCAGCTCCCATTGTATCTATTCTATAGCTATATAATTTAATAATCGACAAGTAACATTGCTAAATACTTGGGATTACAATAGAGTTCTGAAAAAAATCACCCGTTATCCACTGTCGTGATCAACAACCGCCCGGTCAAAAGCCCGAAAGACCATAAATCAAATTAAATAAATACCATGATCTCACAAATGCTGTTACCCGGAACGGCTTAAAGTTTTTTACCATCACGCGGGGAAAGTTGGCGCTCGCGGTCTGCCATCTCTTAAAGTACTCGGTCCCTAAATGAAAATAATCAAGTAATTCCTAGAAAAAATACATAGACCTCCAACTTCCGAATCTCATTCTATTGCTCTAAAGGGGAAGTGAGCGGGTAGTAAAGTGTACGCTCGCATGTGGCAAGACAGCTGTCGTGATCAACAACCGCCCGATCGAAAGCCCGAAAGACCACAAGTCAAATCAAATAAATACCATGATCTTGCAAATGCCATCACCCGGAACGACTTCAATGTTCACCATCACGCGATGAAAGTTGGGGCTCATGGCCTGCCAGCCAGCTCGCTTGTCCTTGGTCTCTCCAGGAAAATAATCAAAATTTAGCATCTCAAATCCAAAGGCTTCAAAGGAGGGAGTAAGGTTATGCTCCCGTTTACTCAGTGAATTCCATGGCAGTTCCCTCTGTATCTATTATATATCTATATAAAATTCAATAGTCAACAAGTAACATTACAAAATACTTAGGATAGCAATCAAAATCAAAATCAAAATCAAAATGTTCTTTATTCATATAGACACAATTAAATATTATTTTTAATTTATGTTCTTATGATGCGTCCAAGCCTTACTCCCAAGCCGTTTTGTCATTTACATAATCAGATATTGTATAGTATGCTTTTTTATACAATTTTGCTTTGATGGTAGCTTTAAACTTATTTACAGATAGTTCTCTAATAGTATGAGGAAGTTTGTTATAGAAGCGTATACATTGTCCCAAAAAAGAATTGCTTATTTTGTGGAGACGAGTAGCACGTACAACAAGGTTATGCTTATGTCTAGTATTAAAATTATGAGTGTCGCTTTTTATTTTAAACTTGTCAATATTCTTGTGGACATACAACAGATTTTCGTATATATATTGTGATGCAACAGTAAGAATATTTATCTCTTTGAATTTTTCTCTAAGTGAAACTCGAGGACCAAGTTTATATATAGCTCTTACAGCACGTTTCTGTAGTATAAAGATGTTATTGATGTCCGCACAGCTTCCCCAGAGAAGAATCCCATAGGACATAATGCTGTGAAAGTAACTAAAGTATACAATTCTTGCTGTATCTACATCAGTCAGCCGCCTTATTGTTTTAACTGCGTATGCCGCAGAGCTAAGTTTTCCTGACATTTTCTCAATTTGTGGGCCCCATTGTAATTTGGAGTCAATTGTTATCCCTAGAAACACAGTTGAAGCAACAGGCTCCAGTCTAGTTCCATTTATTTCTACATTGGTTTGTACCTGCTTAACATTAGGTGTAGAAAATTTAATCACTTTGGTTTTTCTTTCATTTAATAGTAGGTTATTTACATTAAACCAATGGACAACTTTTGAGAGTGCATTGTTAACTTCGTCATAATTGTACAATTTTCGACTAATTTTAAACGTCAAAGAAGTATCATCAGCAAACAATACAATTTCGTGATTATTCCTTATGTGAAAGGGTAAATCATTTATGTATATTAAGAAGAGAAATGGGCCAAGAATGGAGCCTTGTGGGACACCCATGGTGACCATTGATCCAGGTGATCTTTTACCGTTTACATCAACCTTCTGAATTCTATTTCCCAAGTAAGAAGTAAGAAGATCAAGAGCCTTGTTCCTAATGCCATAGTGATGTAATTTCCTAACTAGTGTATCATGGTGTACACAATCAAATGCCTTAGACAAGTCACAGAAGATGCCTAATGCGTCTTGTGACTCTTCCCAGGCATTCAATATACCTGTCAATAGTTCGGTTCCCGCATCTATGGTTGAGCAACCCTTTGTAAATCCAAACTGTTTCTTATGAAGTAAATTATATTTGTTAAAATGAGTGTGCAATTGTCTAAGAATTAATTTTTCGAAAATTTTACTCAAAGTGGGAAGTACGGAAACTGGTCGAAAATTCGAGGGATCAGAAGTATCGCCAGATTTAAATAATGGTATAACTTTACTATGTTTCATCAGATCAGGAAACACTCCAGAAGTAACACAACAATTGAATATATAGGCTAGATAAGGTGCGATTATTTCTATGATGTATGAAATTGTTTTTACAGAATATCCCCAAAGGTCCATAGTTTTCTTTATCTCAATTGTTTTAAAGGCATTTATTATATCATTGCAGTTAACAATAGTGAAAGCGAAGTCGGTAACACATGCGGAAACGCTTTCTTTAAGTAGCATCTCAGCTGAAATGGAAGACGACTTGAGGGCGTTAGTCGTTATTAACGGTATATTCGTAAAAAATCGCTCAAACTCAGTCGCAACTTCCATATCCGCTTTAATGTCTAAATTATTTATCTTTAAATGAAAGTCCCTTGTGCGAGCTATAACCCTATTTGTTTCATTATTAATAATATTCCATGTAGCTTTAATTTTGTTTGTAGAGTTTTTGATCTTATTCTTTAAATAAATTGACTTCGCAGTGGAACAGGCTCGTTTGAATATTTTGGAATAGTTATTTACATACTTCTTAAAAGTCGCACTATGATTATAAGTTTTTTCATTATACAGTTCATACAATTTATTACGACTTTTGTAAATACCAACAGTTGCCCAATCACTAAAGCATAAGCGATCACTGATCGATTTCGTTTTAGGTATGAAGATTCTATTAAATTCAACTCTAATTAATTCAAAGAATGAGTCATAAAGTTGGTCAGGATTGTCATGAATTGGCAACCTTTGTAATTTGCTAATTAAGCTAGATTTAAATTCCCCTAGACGGCACTCAGTAATTGGAATAAAACTAATATTTTTTCTTAGAACCCTAGTGCTTTTCTTAGGAAATGATACTAACTGACCGCAGTGATCAGAGTGCAAAATATTAATTAGTGATTTATAATTGGGTTTTATGTTTGTGAATATATTATCTATACAAGTAGCACTTGAGGCAGTTATCCTCGTAGGTTCAAGAAAAACATTATATAAGTTAAATGATCTAAATAAATTTAAAAAGTTACATGTCAAGGATTTTTTTTCTAATATATTGATGTTAAAGTCTCCACAAATAACAATTGTTTTAGGACTATTGGTTATTTTGAATAAGGCATCTTCCATAATTTTATAAAAAGCTTCATAAGGCGCACATGGTGGTTTGTATACACTCATAACAATGGTTTCCTCCAATTCTATACATGCAATCTCTAAAACTCGTTCGACAGAGAGGCCCACAATATCACGTCTTTCTTTAAATTTCAAGCATTTCTTTGTAATTATTAAAGAGCCACCACGTATCAACCGAACTCTGTTAAATGAGCTGGCAATCTGATGGTTATTGGAACTGAAAATGATCTGATGGCTTTTGAGCCATGATTCTGATATACATAGAATGTCGATATGATTACAGTTCAAGAACAATTCTAATTCTAGCTCTTTGCCTATTATCCCCTGAATATTCTGATGCACCAGATTTATACAATTTTTTGGCATATTTTCTTGAGTAATAACCACTGATGGGGATATCAGATTATTTATATTATTAATTTTCTCTGAAGACAATTGTATTAAATTACCATTATTGCTACTTAAGTTTTCATTTTCATTAATTACATAGCCAGAGTTTCGCTCTATTGTCTTAAAGTCTAATTTAAAGAATATGCAACATATTCTGAATTGTCATTACTTAATGTCAAATCGTTTAACTGCTCATTAGTAGCAGTGGTGTTTGCCGATGTTTTGCCTGAGTAATTCAAACAATATGATAGCCCATTTGCTAACTGTTTCTTGCAAAAATTTGAAAGATACTAGGATACTTAGGATAGCAATCTAATCTTCATCGCTGTGTCACATTCATGCGTCATTACTATGAACACATCGGCTCCGACGGAAGATAGGAAGTCCGGAAGATCGGAAAATTAAATAAATAGCATAATCTCATGAATCTTACAAATCAGTCTTTGATTTCGCCTTTAAACGTTTGAAACATTACCGTGAGCGATGAATTAATCTATAGGTACATAATACTAGTTCTGTAAATGGTACACCATTAAAACGGCAACCTTTTTGAAATGGAACATGAAAAAAAAATCCTTGCATGTCATTTTTAAATTCTTGCATTTGCAAGCGCACAAAAAGATAACTTCAGCGCTACGAAAATAATAAGACGACAACAGGCGACAGGTCAAGCGATGTCGAATAATCTTCTCTAGTTTGTTCGTGACTCTGACCTCAAGTCCGTATGCTGGGTGAAGACTTGGCAGCGAGTTAGTTGTCCGGTCCTTGCCAGCATCAGCCCCCATAGATGGTTGAAGAACTTCACTAAGTAGCTGTCATCCTATAATCGACTGTCCCAACCCTACACTTATAATATAATATAATTCACCATACACCTTAAAACACTAGCTGCTGTTCCTCATACTACAAACAAATCTGTCTGTTCACTATATATTTACCCAAGACCACAAGACTATCTTCTAAAAACATGCAATTTTTACCATCACGCGGTGAAACTTGGCATTCGTGGCCTGCCCTTTCCAATAGTCCTCGGTCTATCCAGGTAAATAATCGACTCATTCTGATTCTCATACTCATTCATAGTGCTGAAAAAAACCATCTAATCTTCATCGCTGTCACATTCATGTGTCATTACTATGAACACGTTCGCTCCGACGAGGAAGTCCGGAAGATCTCGTCGAATTAAATAAATAGCATAATCTCGTGAATATCCTCACCTAGCACGCCTCCATTTTTTAAAAATATACCTAAAATGTTAATTTCCGCATCTTAAATCCTATCGCTTCGAAGGGGGGAGTGAGTGAGTGGTAAGGCGTACGCTCGCATGTGGCAAAACAGCTGTCCTCGTTAGTCGGAGTCCACCGCTCATCGCCTAAAGATAAATTAGTAACCCGTAGAACCCTGATTCCGATCGGTGAATTCCATGGTAGCTCTATATCTATCTATAGTTCGATAGGGATTACAATAGTGCTGAAAAAAACATCTAATCTTCATCGCTGTGTCACATTGATGTGTCATTACTATGAACACGTCCGCTCCAACGGAAGTCCGGAAGATCTCGTCGAATTAAATAAATAGCATAATCTAGTGAATGCACTCACCCGGAACGACTTCAATTTTTTACTATCACGAGGTGAAACTTGGCACTCGTGGCCTGCCTTTCCAATAGCCCTCGGTCTCTCCAGGTAAATAATCAACTCATTCCTAAAAAATATACCTAAAATGTTAATTTCCGCATCTTAAATCCTATTGTATCGAAGAGGGGAGTGAGTGAGTGGTAAGGCGTACGCTTGCATGTGGCAAGACAGCTGTCCTCTTTAGTCGGAGTCCACCGCTCATCGCCTAAAAGTAAATTAGTAACCCGTAGAACCCTGATTCCGATCGGTGAATTCCATGGTAGCTCTATATTTATCTGTAGCTTGATAGGGATTACAATAGTGCTGAAAAAAAATCTAATCTTCATCGCTGTCACATTGATGTGTCATTACTATGAACACGTCCGCTCCGACGGAAGTCCGGAAGATCTTGTCGAATTAAATAAATAGCATAATCTCGTGAATGCACTCACCCGGAACGACTTCAATGTTCACCATCACGCAATGAAAGTAGGCGCTCATGGCCTGCCAGCCAGATCTCTAGTCCTTGGTCTCTCTAGGAATATAATCAACTCATTCCTTGAAAAATTGCCTAACTTCAAAATTTCGGCATATCAAATCCTATAGCTTCGAAGGAGGGAGTGAATGGGTGGTAAGGTTATGCTCACATGTAGTAAGACAGCTGTCCTAGATAGTTATTACCTCGAGTCCACCCCTCATCAATTAGAAGTATAACAATAATATTATGATGGGACCCGATTACAGTCCGTGAATTCCATGGCTTTGTATCTATTCTATATAATTCAATAGTCAACCAGTAACATTGCAAAATACTTAGTATGACAAGTCCTGAAAAAAACCACCCATTCCCAGTTAGTGATCCACGACCGCCCGGTCGAAAGCCCGAAAGTCAAATTAAATAAATACCATGATCTTGCAAATGCCGTCACCCAGAACAGCTTTACTGTTCACCTTCACGCGGTGGAAGTTAGCGCTCGTGGCCTGCCAGCTAAATCTGTTTCACCTTTTTAAAGATCTTCATCTTACCATAAAAATAATCAACTCAGTCCTAGAAAAAATATCTAAAACCGCCATTTCCGCATCTCAAGTTCTATGGCTTCGAAGGGATAGCGAATGGGTGGTAAGGTGAACGCTCACATGTGGCAAGACTGCTGTCCTAAACCTACCACAGCCGGCCGTTAGTCCGGAATACACTGCTCACCCCCCAGAAGTGTAGTAATACTATATAATGGGCCTGACTTCGGGCAGTGAATTCAATGTCAGCTCCGTTTGTATTTTATTTTATGTATCCTCAGTCATAATATTGAGATTTCAGACACCACTTACATCGTTCGGCTAGAATTTGAAAGTCCTGAAAAATATATTATTGCTAACATTCATTAAGTGGTACGTTTAGTCCGGCGCACATTTGGACGACTTACATAAAATAGCTAATGCAGGTGTTCGGTTTTGCCAGTACGGATCAAATTTGGTCATTAAGTTAGTTACTTTGGTAGTCTAAGGCTCTTTGAAAGTAATGTCTTCTCCGACGATCTCCTTGTAGTCACACCTGCTCGAGCGAAAGGGAAAAAAACTCTTAAATGGCTTTGTGACGGTCAGACACCAGCCGAAACTGCAGCAACAAAAATCTTTGCTCAAAATATCAACCTGGTACTTTAACTCTGGCACTACCAGAGTTGGTGAAGCCGACCCCAATTGTCATTTCTACGCCGTGGCCCTGAGTACCCGTTCTTCAATCCAATCGCGACCTATGCTGGAACAATGGAAGAAAAAGTGATGTGTGTGAAGATAGATTTCCGTCACACTACGTACTACATGTTTTTAATGTACTTTCCTCCTTGATGTAGCTAGGAGACACACACATACACAGACACACACACACACACACAGACACACACAGACACACACACAGACAGACAGACACACACACAGACAGACACAGACAGACAGACACACACAGACAGACATACACATGCAGACAGACAGACAGACAGACACACACACCCTGAGTACCCGTTCTTCAATCCAATCGCGACCTATTTTGGAACAATAGAAGAAGTGATGTGTGTGAAGATATATTTCCGTCACACTACGTACTACATGTTTTTAATGTACTTTCCTCCTTGATGTAGCTAGGAGACACACACACACACACACCCTCACACACACAAACACACCCTCACACACAGACACACACACGCGTGTGTATGTGTATGTATATGTATCATATGAGGGTAGAAATGATAGTGTAAGCTAGTGTTTTTCACAACGCCAAAATGTCGAGTGGCAATAACTTAGCAATACATGGCCAAGTGGAACAGTGTTTAGGTTGCCTGAACTTACATTGTTAGGCTCCATTTTTCGTTAAGATAAAATTAACGGAATTTCAATTGAATTCTGTAGATCGAATGCAATAACACGACACCCTTATACAAATGTTGCATGCACTCAAGGCTAAGCCTATGCTGAGACGCAGGTGACGCAGAATAACATAGTACAGATTTTGCGAGGCAGGGCAGTCGAGGCAAACATAGGCTGCGAGCGTATGCTACGAGGCAGTGTAGTCGAGGCATACATGGGTGCGAGCGTATAAGATAGATGCAGATGCTAAATGACATAGATGCATTCATTCGCGTCCTAGATAGTACAAGGAATAGACAGTTTTCTAGTTTGATGAGAAAAATGAATTTAGATTAAGAGTTTGGTTATGAAATTAATGAATTGTTGCTACTTTACAGTTTATCAAAGCGTAGAAAAGCTATTTGGAAAAGTGATTATCTGAAAAAACGCTCTACTAATAAAGAATTTGTACACTGGAGAAAGTTATCTGACAAACAATTTAGGAATTTAATTAAATGTTTTATCATTTATCATTAAATGTGGTCAACTCAGCAATTATAAAATCTATCTAAAAACTCGTTCTGAGTTGCATGCATCGTGCAGAAATCAGTGCCAGCACTACGAGGCGCAGAGCAGGATGCACATGTCTGCGTTTCACGTGCCTGAGATGCAGCGCACGCAGCTCTCAGTACGTTCAGTACATTACATCTGCTCAGCCCTGCGCTTCCTGGAACCGCGTCTCAGCATACGCCTGTGTCTCAGCAAGCTATAGCTGTCACGCGCCAAGCCAAGTAGAAAGTTTCACCCCTCTAGGCCACATCGGAATACAACGCTTTCTCTGCATACTCTAGACCACTCTATGGGATCGAAAACCTTGTACCTCGGCTCTTTAAATTAAAGACTACTACTAATCGATAAAATATTGATAAACAGAGGTGGATGGCAATGTTTGCCATCCATCTTTTGTGGATGGCAAAGTTCTTGTTCAGTAGTGAACGGTTCGAACCGGTGTCATAGGTCATCTCACTACAAGCATAACTGATTTTTAAGCTAATGAATCGAAATGGATAGATTAATTGATGGTAATCTTATCAAGGACCTTTTAGGAAGGATTTTCAGCTGTAAGAGAATCTGCAAACAATTTAATTGTATTAATATGGCGATTGACGCAAACCTCAACAATCCTCTCTTAATCATCAGAAGCGCAAGCGATCGCCTAGATCCTAGTCACGGTATGTTATGCGACAACTCTCTTATTGTTGTGGTCAGTCTGCTGCCTATGACGGCTGTCATCACTCCATTCGGGGGACGGTGAGGGGTCACTTTGGTCTAACTTGCAATGAAGGCGACACGTTCTCGTACAGCACATGTAGTTTGCAGTTCGTCAGATCTATTCTGTATCAGCGCAGCAGCGTACACGTCCCAAATCGTGTAACATTTTCAACCATTTGCTCCATTTTGCGATTGGTTGGGGTTGATGATGAATAACTGAGGCAGGTAGAACGTCCTCGGCCTATGCTGTCTTGGCTCTGCTTCGGTCAATTGGACAGACAAAGCAACCCATAGCAACTCAACTAATTGAACACATCAAGGATGTTGAAAAAAATCTGCAAAAAAGTTTGTATATTAGATAGGAGTAGTATTGTAGTGGGAGGCTGACAATGATTCTGGATCAGACGATGAAGTTGATCATGTGGTTTATGATGACGTTATAAACAGTGAAGACACCGATCCATTTTACAACCCCGATGCAGACCCCCGGGTAGACCACCGGGTTCAAACCTGTGTAATAGGTCATCTCACTACAAGCATAACTGATTTTTAAGCTAATGAATCGAAATGGATAGATTAATTCATGGTAATTTTACTAAGGACATTGCAAGAAGGATTTTCAGCTGTAAGAGCTGTAAGCTGTAAGAAAATCTGCAAACAATTTAATTGTATTAATATGGCGACTGACGCAAATCTCAACTATCCTCTCTTAATCATCAGAAGCGCAAGCGATCGCTTAGATCTTAGTCACGGTATGTTATACGACAACTCTCTTATTGTTGTGGTCAGTCTGCTGCCTATGACGGCTGCCATCACTCCATTCAGGGCACGGTGAGGGGCCACTTTGGTCTAACTTGCGATGAAGGCGACACGTCATCGTACAGCACATGTAGTTCGCAGTTCGTCAGATCAGTGCAGCAGTCCTAAATCGTGCAACATCTTCAACCATTTGCTCCATTTTGCAGTTGGTTGGGGTTGATGATGGGCAAAAGTGAGGTAAGTAGAACATCCTCAGCCTATGCTGTCTTGTCTCTGCTTCAGTCAATTGGACAAACAAAGCGACCCATAGCGACTCGACTGATTGAACACATCAAGGATGTTAAAAAAAATCTGCAAAAAAAAGTTTGTTAATTAGATAAGTAGTAGTTTTGTAGTGAAAGGCTCATGCAGTACAAACATTGCAGGGAATCAACACCATTCACGGTTCTACATATCTACACGTTCTACATATCTACGACGTTCTACACGTTCAGTGAGGGAAATAATCCCAAACGAATATCAGCCTGAAAAAGGTATCAAGATCGACGTCGATGACGAGTCAGAAGCCTACGAAACACTCGGTTATTCGGACAACTCAGAAGAGGAACCAGATGCTGTACCAGAAGAACAGAACCTGATACCAGCGCAAGAACTGAGACAATCGACGAGAGTTCCGAAGCTGCGAAAATTTGAAGAGTATGTCACATATTCTGTTATAAGCAACAAGGCCGATGGAGATCCGATCACCGTTGAGGAGGCGCTATCGCGAACAGACGGTAATAGATGGAAGGCGGCAATGGATGAAGAGTTGGCATCGTTGGAGGAGAACGAAACTTGGACACTCGAACTCCTTCCATCAGGCAGGAAGCCTATAAAGACCAAACGGGTGTTTAAAATAAAAAGGGGAGATGTGAGTGGTGACATCGTGCGGTACAAGGCACGATTAGTAGCAAAAGGCTGCTCACAAAAATACGGAATCGACTACGTGGAAACATACTCACCAGTAGTCAGATATGCCTCGATACATTATCTGGTGGCACTTGCAGTAAAATCACAGTTCAATATTGATCAAATGAACGCGGTGACTGCGTTCCTCCAAGGGGACCTCAGAGAGGAGATTTACATTGAGCAACCTGTCGGATTCCATGATGGCAGTGAGAGGGTCTGCAAGTTGAAGAAAGCAATCTATGGCCTGAAGCAAAGTGGTCATGAATGGAACCGAAAGCCAGACAGAATGCTGCGCTCATTCGGGCTAATCAAGTCAAAGGCTGACCCATGTGTCTATTTTACAGTCAACATGGAGATCATCATTGCAATCTATGTGGATGATATTCTTATCTTTCGGAAACACAAGTCAACTCGTGACAAGATCAAGACGGCGCTTAGCTAATCATTCAAAATGAAGGACATGGGACAAGCAACCAATTGCATCGGACTAAGCATCACTTATAGTACAGGTACTATCAGTTTGGAGCAAAGCAAGTACATTGAAGAAATACTCGACCGATTTGGAATGGCCGAGTGCAAACCAGCTATCACTCCACAAGTGACACAAACTAAAAACTAATCGTGAGTATGTGTCCTACTATTGACAAAGAAAAACGAGAAATGGAAAACAAACGGTATCAGGAAGCAGTCGGCAGCCTTTTATACCTAGTAGAGGGCACTAGACCAGATATCGCATTTGCGGTAAATGATGTGAGTCGATTCAACTCCAATTACGGTAGGGCTCACTGGATGGCAGTAAAGAGGATCCTCCGCTATCTAAAAGGAACAATTAGATTCAAGATATGTTATCGTGAGTCGAAGCAGTCAGGACTAAAAGGATTCTCGGACGCTGACTGGGCATCAGATGTGGACAAGAGGCGGTCATGTACGGGCTTCGTTTTTGGCCTAAGTGGTGGTGCAATATCATGGACCAGCAAAAGACAGAAGACGGTGGCATTATCAAGCACAGAAGCCGAGTACATGGCATTGTCAGCGGCTGTGCAAGAAGCATTGTGGCTGAAACAATTCGGCCAAGATCTGGACCATAACATCAGGACCAAATCAGTCAGGATCAAGTGTGACAATCAAAGTGCCTTAGTTCTTGCTAAAATGGACTGTTTTAAAGCTAGATCCAAACATATTGATGTGAGACACCATTTCATTAGACAAAAGATCGATGATGGACTGATAGAAACAATGTATATATATATATATATATATATATACCCACAGAGGACATGGTGGCCGACATCCTAACAAAGGCTGTATCTGGACAAAAGGCTGCATTTTGTGCGTCAAATATGGGGTTGTGCATTTAAAATTAAATTTAGATGGAATATCAAACCAATGAAATGTTAAACCAAATCGTTTGTTTTTAATATTTAATCAAAGATTTATGTAAAATAATTAAGTTCTTAAATTTATATTTAAATGAGTGAGGGTGTTGAAATAGTACAACCCTACGCCCATACGTGGCGCCTTAAGTATAAATTACTATCTGGCAACGCTGTGTCGTGTTGACAGTTTCCATTTCTGTTCAATAAATGGCTACCAACCAACAAAAATATAATAATATAGCAGGTTATTGAAGTCAGCTCTGACGCGACAGCGCTGTACTGTGATCGGAAAGAGCCAGTCTTTTGTCCATTGGACAATGCGATTGAGGTTGTCTTGTATTTCTACGTAGCTGATCGTGGGGTCAGCAAAAAACTTTGTGTCATCTGCGAACAACATGAAATCGAGGTTTATGATCGCTTTTAAGTCAGTAAGGAAGATCCCAAATGCTGCAGGCCCAAGGACTGATCCTTGGGGAACTCCGCTTAGGACAGGATGGGGTTCCGAGAGCTCATCACCGACTCGTACACGAAATTTTCTGCCTGTCAAGAAGTTTATGATCCACAGCAACAGCTTACCCCGGAAACCAAAATGTTCCAGTTTTTTAACTAGCCGTTTAATTGGTACTCTATCAAATGCTTCTTCATAGTCTAGATATATTATGTCTATAGGGTGTCGATTGTTCCATTCTGTTGTCCACTTATCTAAGCATGAGAGCAGGTTAGTTACAGTAGCGTCTTTGCACAAAGCCGTGTTGTTCTTCAATGGTAAAGAATGATTTTGCAGCAGTCGCACTTCACTCCGGGTTTTTTGTCATTAATTATCTTTTTACACTTTGTACACTTTTGGGGGTTGGGTGATGGATTCATTTTGTGTCTTTTTAATTGGTTTTCCTAGTTAGGTTTAGTTGATTTCAGCGTTTTGATTTATATTTTGTCTAGAATTCACTGTACATTAAATGAGGGTAGTGCAATGTTGACATTAAATGATTTTTGTGCAATTGTATACTAATTCATGGATTTCCAGAGGAGATCACACTTCCACAGCTGGTCTGCACTTCAAACTACACTTTAGGAGTAAATTTGGGCACGGATTTTAGGTTTGGTATGTTTAGGAGAGTATTTTGTTCACACTATGTATGCACCACAACCACAGGAGTAAACACGAACAGAGGCAAAGCTTCTGAAGAGCGTGCAAAATTTTTACCTACTTTGTTAGGGTTGGCACAGAAGAATAAAATTAAATAAACTAAACATTTGTCAACTTTTTATTATACACAATTTTAAAAAGTCTCCTTTAGTTACACTATCTAATTACGATATACCAAAACGATTTTTGCACCGCCGGGTTGAGTTATCTTTCGATGTTAATGGAATTACTGCAGTATAGGGACCTTTCTCAAAAATCGAAAAAATAATGAAATACTACTAGATTCGATCATTGTAATGCTAAATGTGAAAGAAAAAAGCTTTAACAAATTAACAACCAAATTTGGTTTAAAGTTAAAAACAAATAAACAAACCAAAAAAAAGTTTTTTTAAACTCAGTTTTTAAGATTGTCTTAAAAAACTAATCTAACCTACCGTCAAATAGGTGTTTATGTATTATTAAAAATAACTAACAACCTACCGAAATGTATGGGTTTGACCCTTTTTGGAATACCTATATCTCGCTTATTTATAGAAACCGAATAAAGATTATTACAGATTCGGAACCAGCGTGGTCAATATAGTCGGGTGATGTTACAAAATCAATAATGTAAAATAGGTTCCTTTAATGCATTAATACCTAATTACTAATAGGTATATCTTTCCACCACATAAAAAAACGGCGTATACAAAATTTTGGGTCTCTGCTGTTGGCCGTTGAGGAGTTCCCTCATCGGGAGTCAACCCAGGGTTCATCAGCCATGTCATGGTGGAACATGGAAGGTCTATCGTAATTGAATGCGTATACAAAATTTTGGGTCTCTGCTGTTGACCGTTGAGGAGTTCCCTCATCGGGAGTCAACCCAGGGTTCATCAGCCATGTCATTGTGGAACATGGAAGGTCTATCGTAATTGAATGCGTATACAAAATTTTGGGTCTCTGCTGTTGACCGTTGAGGAGTTCCCTCATCGGGAGCCAAACCAGGGTTCATCAGCGATGTCATGGTGGAACATGGAAGGTCTATCGTAATTGAATGCGTATACAAAATTTTGGGTCTCTGCTGTTGACCGTTGAGGAGCTCCCTCATCGGGAGTCAACCCAGGGTTCATCAGCCATGTCATGGTGGAACATGGAAGGTCTATCGTAATTGAATGCGTATACAAAATTTTGAGTCTCTGCTGTTGACCGTTGAGGAGTTCCCTCATTGGGAGTCAACCCAGGGTTCATCAGCCATGTCATGGTGGAACATGGAAGGTCTATCGTAATTGAATGCGTATACAAAATTTTGGGTCTCTGCTGTTGACCGTTGAGGAGCTCCCTCATCGGGAGTCAACCCAGGGTTCATCAGCCATGTCATGGTGGAACATGGAAGGTCTATCGTAATTGAATGCGTATACAAAATTTTGAGTCTCTGCTGTTGACCGTTGAGGAGTTCCCTCATTGGGAGTCAACCCAGGGTTCATCAGCCATGTCATGGTGGAACATGGAAGGTCTATCGTAATTGAATGCGTATACAAAATTTTGGGTCTCTGCTGTTGACCGTTGAGGAGTCATCGGGAGCCAATCCAGGGTACATCAGCGATGTCATGGTAGAACTTGGAAGGGGCTATCATAATTTACTGCGTATACAAAATTTTGGGTCTCTGCTAATGACTGTTGAGGAGTTCCCTCATCGGGGTCCAACCCAGGGTGGATGGATTTCAACCATAATCTTTTCATCTCATAACATGATGACCAACTGATACCTGCATGCCAAATTTCAGCTCAATCGGATGAAACGTTTCGGCGCTATCGTCGGATAATACACACAGCCAGACACAGAAGTGCGTCCACAATACTTTCCTGACAGGAAAGTAATAATAAATTATAATCTATTTATTTACTGTACATACCTAATGAAATCTTTGGGGTAATTGAAAAATGATAATGTTTTTAATAATTCTAGAATCGTTCAAACACACGCTGCAGTAAACCATATTTACACTTGTTTATGTTAAAACACTTATTGAATCAAACGTAAGGAGAAAAATAAACAACAGGTGAGATGTGTACGTCCGCCGCGGCTGGGGGCCCTGAGGTTTGTCAACCTTTCTCCGCGTACGTACGAAGCGGCCGGTTGCCATACACGCACGCGTCTCACGCTTGTAGTAGTGTACCTACCAAATCGCGGTTGTATGAAGCTTTGTCTCTGTTCCGTGTCTACTCGTGTGCCACAACTGACAGATGGCAGATTCTCGATATACTTATCTTATTTTACTATGGCGGTGTGCGGTCTGCGGCCGCACTACCGCGAGGTGGGCTTTGTTCATTTGATCCAATGTATTCTTGAATTGCGCACTATCAAATCTGATACAGTGAGGTTACAGTATTAAGGCTGACGAACATTGAGTCAGTTACTGACATCAAACCTAAAACAAGTCAGTGCTGACCCGGTACTGCCATCGTGTAAATTGATTTTAAGTCAGTACAGAGCTGTCGCTCCAGAGCTGACTTCAATATTCCTGCTATATATTTTGAAGTCAAGGAGCAAACACATTATCGGACGCGTCCGTAAGGCGCGGCGTACGAACGTATGCACAGTTGTTCGCGACAGACGTCCGATAATGTGCACGGCTCAATAGAAATTCACTACACAGATCGCGTTCATAAGCCGCGGCTGACGGACGCGTCCGATAATGTGTTTGCCCCTTCAGCCCTTGTCTAAACTCGCCTGACCTTGTCTAAAGTCAGTAGTTAGTCAGTCACTGGCACTGTTTTGTAGCGTTTTAACTAGCGAAAATAATGCATTTTTTCCCACTGACTAATAACAAACGTACCTAACCTATAGAAGTAACTATGGCTGATTGACTACGTAAACAGTGTGAGTCAGTTCTCAGCGCCCACTGACGCCTGTAACTGACTCAATGTAAATCTGCACTTATGGATAGCGCGCACGGTTGACTTTTGTCACCGCGACAAAAAAGTTTTTGTCGCGGTGACAAAAGTCAATGATATGGCTGACAGTGATAAAAGCTTTTAAATGCAAGCGTCGTTTGTATAATCGATTTTAAAGACGGCCGTTATTCGCGAAGTTTCTGCTGTCCTAGCATAAGCTGGTAGGAACACTTATTAGGCGTTTGGAACGAATACTAGAAAAAAACATAGTTGCACGGCGTAGTCAAGAAAAGTGAGGTTATGCGCGTGTACGTGGCTACATAACAAAAAGGAGTACTTACCGAGTCGAAAATTCCGGGTTCCCGCTAATTTTCTTCGCGGATAGGAGGGTGTTGTGGTTACATTGGCTTTTCCGGCAAATGAAAACGTCGAAAAATCCAATTTCGTTTGCGTCAGATGCAACACGAAAATCGCGGCTCGACGCATTTTGACAGCCGAGAAGCGATTCTTCTTCTTCTTCTTCTTCATCAGAGCGTCGGCAGCGATCGATCATTGTAGTAGGGATATGGTAGGGATGATACTGCGAGCGACCAAATATACCGTACGGAGGAAACATCGAAAACTACATTAACAAAATTAAGGAATATAAATTCAGAATCGTATCGTATAACATTAAAAAAATAGTAAAAGAAATATTATGATTTAAAATTATTTATTTAGAACAGAAAAATATACAACTCTCAGAAAAATTACAGCGATACACAATTTAACTTAAAATAAATTAGGAAATTTAATGGGCGTAAATATAAATTTCGACCTGATAAATAAAGGGGTAGTGAGTGGGTAGTGAAGTGTACGCTCGCATGTGGCAAGACAGCTGTCTTATAGGTAGGTCGTTAGTCCGGAGTCCACCGCTAATGCGCGGAGCAAGAAAGTCGGCGGACAGCACCTACGCTATAAAGTTGTGTTAAAAAGGCACCTAACCGCCAGTGGTATTCTACCTGGGAGCTGGGAGAGGGCTGCTCACAAACGCAGCGAGTGGCGCTCCACGGTGACCACAAAAATTAAAGAGTTTGAGAAAGCCCGGCTTGAAAACCTCGACTCGAACCGCCAACAGCGCAAAACTCGTCTGAAGTCTAATTACACATACACTTACAACGACTGCGGTGAACTCTACTGTAGTCGTTGTAATCGGACCTTCAAAAACAAACTGGGATTCACGAGTCACTTCCGCGCGCATATTCGAAGAAGTCCTGTCAACCAAGAGGTCGCCGTTGTCGGATCACGATGAGGAGGACATCATGTGTGCGTGTAACATGTTTGTTAGTCTTGTAATCTTGTTATTGCATTCGATCGACAGAACTGAAAATCCAATTCCTTTAATTTTATTCCAACCGAAAATGGTGTCCCAGCCGGGAATCGAACCCGGGACCTTACAATGTAAGATCAGGCAGTGGCGGATCCAGAGAGCCATTTTGGGGGGGGAATTATTAGACTTTGGTGTGTAAAATACTCATTTATTACATAAAAAGAAATAAAGAGATAAAGACATACTAAGACAGAATAAAGACATAAAGAGAGTTTCGCCTAATGTCAAAATTTCAAAATTATATAAATCTAAATAAAAATGTGACCACACAATTTTATATCAAAATTCTGTGTTGCCCTATTTTTGAAAAGCGTTCCACTACTTCTTCTGGTTTTATATCAATGTCATAGTGGATGTGGAGTAACGCCAAGCCACATAATCTTTTTTCTAGTATGGTAGTTCTAAGCCAAGTTTTGATGCAACGTAAAGATGAGAACGATCGTTCAGCACTAGCATTCGTTACAGGTAGTGTGCAGAAAATCTGAAGTAGTTTGTGTATTATTGGGTATACGTCTTCATCGCAGGATTTAAGTGCATCAAATGATGAAGCTGGTAGTGGTAGACCGTCACCGGATGTTTTTTTTGTAGACCATAGTTGCTGCCAGTGTTGAACTTCTGCTTTCAGTTTTAAAACTTGTATCTCTTTGTTACCTTCGAGCAAGTTTCCAAATCTTGAGATAAGAGATTTGATCAGTTCTTTAGTTTGATTAAAAGTTTGTAGTATAACTTTATCCGGAATCAGTAATGTCAAATTAAAGGAATCTAGTACCTCTTTGGAAAAACGCACTTTTAAATCCTCGGTCACTGTTTCAATTAACGGTATGAACGTAGATACCCTGTAGTAGTCCTGACAATCTTCTAGTGCATAATTTTCCCGTCTCGTTTGTCTCGCGCACGTCCTCGGTCTTTTAACGTCAATGTCTAACTTTTCTGCCATTTGCTTTGCGTTTTCAAATATTTCATTGAAATGTTCATCTACTTCACGCCGTCGCTGCTCTAGTGTTGCAATTAGTGATTTTACTATTTCCGATGCTTTTGCTAGATCAATGGTTTCTTTTTGTAAGATGACGCTGAGTGGTTGGGTAAGTGATAATATATCACCCAGGCAGAAGAGTCCTATAAGGAATTCAAAGTTACTTAAAGCGGAAATTAAAACCGATGCCTTTCCTGCTGTATCCTTGTTCTTCCACTGGCTTAACCTAACAGCGATTTCGAAGCAAGAAGCGACGCGGACACACTGTCTTTTTCTTCTACGTCGATTTTGGGGGGGGAAATTTCCCTAATTTCCCCCCCGTGGATCCGCGCCTGGATCAGGCGACCTAACCACTATGCCACCGGGCCGTGTCACGTGTGTATCATGTTCGCCCCCTAAACTACCCCCCCCCCCCGCATCTGAAAAGTTTTAAATAACCACTCGTTATTATAAAAATATTTAGTCCGGCGGCCATACGCTGGGCTAATAATTAAAGATTTTAGATCAATTGGCATTACGCTTATCAAAAATGTAACAGTATTGTTTTTCTTTAATTGGGTACCTACCTAAGTCCATATTCTACATTTTCAACATTTCGACTTCTGTTTTGGTAATTTCGTGGCATCTGAATATAAGTATTGTATCAGCCTAAATACATTCTTTATGAAATTGCCTAACTAATTAAAAATTTTCATTGGAGCTTCAAATCTAAATCTATATGTGCAGTGATTAAAACCCTGCACTGTCTTCATTTTCGGTTAAACTTTTGTAAATCGATTCCCATCTCGGTTTTTTTTTGAACGGATAAACTTCCTGCATATAAGTTTTTGTGTCAGTACAACATTTTTCTTTCAACACTTATTTTCAAGGATACAAAACATAACGTTTTTGTAAAATCAACAGTGTCTACTTGTTAAAGCTTGTGCCCGTTGATGTTATATGGGGTTTGTACATGTCGTGGAGACCAGGAAATGATCATGGTTTTGCATTTATTCCGTTATAAAAAGTGAACTTCTGTATTTGTAATTATTTTTTATTCTTTTCCTAATGAAACATTTGTGGTTTATGTAAGTTATCCATATAGATACATATATATTTTTGAAATGTAGGTCCCCAAACAGGCCTTTCATTTGACACTAATCACGATACCTACATTTATGTTAATTTTTGACGTTTAAAATTTGGACATTTATACAACTAATTACTTATTATAAATAGGATATGGTTTCCATCTTATTTATAATTTCAAACAACCGCGATAGTCTTCGACTTTATATTTACTTAATATTTAGATAGTAAGGTACCCCGTGACTGATTCCGAATCTTTATTCGGCCTCAAATAATAAGCGAGATGTAGGCATTCAAAGATGCGTTAAACCCACAGCAGGTTAACTTATTTTTTTTTTAAATAAACACCTGGCGGAAGTTTCAGTTACATTTTTTAAGCAATGACAAAAAGTATGTTTTTGTTTTTATTATGTAAATTTGTTTTTATTTTGGCTTTATTCTATCACATTCTAATTTGGCTTTATTCTATCACATTTTTTTATTTGATGGCTCCACCCAAAGAGGGTGATTTCTGCCTAACTATCACATTTAGTATTACAATGCACTGATCATGTTACAATGACCGAATCTAGTAGTAATCTAGTAGTTATTCCATGGTACTACTGACACTATCGTATCGTATCGTATCGTATAACCCTAGAGTAGGAAACGGTGACATTTGCTGTCAATCTGCGAACATAACCTGAAATAACTTGTTTTCATCTTAATAGTATATCACAACAAAAGCTTCGTAGACATCCATCGCGCAGTTGCCTTTAAATCGAATCCGACATCCAACGAGTGGGAACAGAGGCGGTGATATCCGATTAAAAAACGGATCAGACACCCGACAAGTGGAAATGGGCTGTTAGTCGCCCGAATTTACGTGTGATGGAAACCATGCATTTAATCTAAATATAATGATTTTTCTTTTTTTTAATACAGTTTCTTTCAATAACTAATGTAGTTTTTTCTTTTACAGACATGATCATCTAAAGGTTTCGGATATCCCTCCAAAACGGGGTCATTTGTCATTCACTTAGCAAAATATTGGCTCCACGAAACCTATGCATATCCCAACTGTGGTATCAAATTTGGGGGAATACCGGGAATACACTAACTTCATCATCAAAGTCTATGTATAACCCGAAACATGTGGATGCAATATGCACAGATTTTGCAAAAGTATTCGACCTTGTCAACCCAACCATCCTTCTGGATAAATTAAAGAGATCTTCGGTGATCTCTTTAGATGAATATCGTCATACGTCAACAAACTTCACCAAGTTGTAGCTTTACTGACAGTACCTCATACAAGCATGTCGAAATTCAATCGGTGATCGAGTTGAACGCCAAGGTCGTGAGTGCTCTCGCAATACGACGTACACAAGGAGTCAACTACTAGACAACACTACTGTCAATGCTTAGGACTGAAAATGTACAAGATCAGACTGAATCACTTTAATATTGCTTTATTGGAGAACCGTGCTGCAGATATGGTACTATTCCACAAAATTATCCACAAAAACGTAGATAACCCGTATTTTACGAAGAACCTATAATTTTACATTCCACAACGCGTGGTTCATTCTTGTACGTTCGACCTGCCTTGCGTCTGTACTAGATATGCCTAAAATTCTATCACATACAGCTTAATGTCTATGTATGTACATTAATCAATTCCAGAAGAGACTAAATTTAAGGAGAGCATAGGTATACATAAACGTAATTGACAATGCGGCATACATTTATAATTTGATATTTATGTTTTAGACGACTATTTGGGTATTATTTTTTATTTTACGTTTGATATTTTAATTTACATTTATTATGGTTTTATTTTGTAACATTTATTTTATTGAAAATAATTAATTTATTTGGTTACATGATTTAGGAACCTTGATTTTACTTGTTTTTTTCTTTGGCTTTTAAAATAATAAAAAAAAACTATTATAAAATTGTTTATTTTTTTATAACAAAATTTAATTGTTTGTAACTGTACTATAAATTTTTGCAAAATTACAGAAGTCGTTACACGAGAACATTATGACAGCATAAAGAATGTTCAGTCAGGGATAGTATAACAGCGGATGGAACATTTATTAAATAAAGGAGTCAATACCACCACGTCCGGCTCCTGATGAAATGAAAATGTATTTTAAACACATGCTAGCAAAAATAAAATTATAATTGTAAGAAATGTTTTATTCGACAAACAAATGTTATTGAATCGGATGAATCAATAACACGGCAACGATTGCATACAATCTTCAGTATATGGTGACAGTGTACAATTTAGTTCATTTATAAATATATTTTTAGCCGTAGCATCTTCAAGCTAATAATTGCACCGTGATAAAGTTTTAAGTAAACACTTGTTGTTAAAAAATGATTTAATACTACCGCTTACGCTGGGTTAATGAATGATTTTAAAGCATTGCGCTTATCAAAACTTTAACAGCATAGATTCTCTATAATGGAAGTAAACCCCGGTGCGCACTTGCGGCCTGGCCGCGGCGGCCAACGAGATACTACGAAATGTATGGACTCGCCGTCAACCGCGCGGCCAAGTGCGCGCGGTCGACGGCAATTCCATACATTTGGTAGTATCTTGCTGGCCGCTGTAGTCTGGCCGTTGCGGCCAGGCCGCAAGTGCATGCCTGGGGGCTAAGTCCATATTTTAAATTTGAACTTCAGTATTGTTACTTCGTGGCATCTGAATATAAGTATTGTATCAGCCTAAATACATTCCTCATGAAATCGCTTAACAAATTCAACACTTAGAGCTTCAAATCTTAATCTATATGTCCAGTGATGAAAATCCAGCACCGTCTTAATTTTCGGTTGATCTTTTATAGATCAATTTCTATATTGTTTTTTTTTAAATAGTAAACTTCTCACAGGCAAGTCAGCCGGGCGCTAAAAGACATTGTGAGCTATGATGCAATAACAAATCATCAAGTCACATGCACAGGCTAAGATGCTACTTATGCAAGTACAACTACTCAACTGATGAATAAATTGCATGTAAATGGGTATTTGGAGGTGTCAACTATAACGGGCGAACCCAGACTCCAGGAAGTTTTAACGATATTGATCGTTCTGTCTCCCTTAAGATGAGCGTAGGAGACTTTGGGACGAAACCGTTCACTGTCTAGTTACACCACTCACCCGTAAGAAGCCAACGCCTTACCGCGAGACACTGGGTTTGCAACCAACGAGCGGCCTCGCGCCCTTACTACCACTTTCGGCCACATTTCTCCGGCCTCCCAACTAGTTAAGGGTTCGAGGTCGCTTGCGCGGTCCTCTCCCTTACATAGCGGTGATTCGGTATCTACCGAATCTATTGCGGACCATGTCGACCGCCCGGGATAGGGTGGCCGAATTGGTCGTTTTTTAAGAGCGGTTGCCGTAAGGTTAACAACCACCCCTGTTCTATAGGGACAAGTGCATTCCGCTTATCAGTCGGAATGCACTTGTCCCTATAGTTCGCAAACCGTCCAGGAGCGCCCGAAGAGCGAAACTGACCCGCAGGCAGAGTCCTAGCCGGCATAATCACCTATAGGTATTTTTCTTTTACATTTATTTTTTTTTTCTTCCGAAATTTTACATTTATCTTTACAATTATTAAGTCGCAGTATGTATTTCTTTATTTTTCAGATTTTTGAGAAAGGTTCCTATACTGCAATAATTCATATTTAGTATATCTACTATACAGCATTTAACGAAATAAAACGAAAAAACATGCAAAACTGTCTAAAAAATAAACAAACTCGCATCAGAGCTAGGCGGAACGATATTATGCACCAACACAGCGTTATGTGCACCAAATACGCGTATTCACGCCCATACGTCACCGCTCATTACAGATCTGTTATTTATTCGCCTAGATAATTTCGAAAATAGTCTGACATCGACCATCCAGGGAAAAATTTTGATAGCCTGGTAACACTACACGCGTTGACAACTGCTATTTATAAAGAAGAAGAAGAACGCGAAAAGTAGCAGGAGGTATTTCACAGTTGTGATAATTTAGAGCGACTGACCCGATTCGCATTTTAGAGCGACTGAGCCGATTTCATGTTTTTCGATGGCGGGTCACTCAGTCTAAAGATCAGTCGCTCTAATTTATACGTTCTGCACCTCACACGATATTATCGTGTTTTTCGGGGCAGTCGCTCTAAAATGCCATTTTAGAGCGACTGATCTTTAGACTGAGTGAACCGGACTCGTTATTTCTTATGAGTTATTTATATACTGATTTGAAGAAGCGGAAAACTCGTTTCAGACCAAACCAAATCGTTCGCGGTCTGTAGAACTTAAAGTTTCTGAGATCCAGCTGCAAACGAACGGACGGACGCACTGACGGACGTAAAGACTTCTAACATAGGATTGTTATAAAATAGTCTAAATAGTAACTTGAAACCTATCTTTCCACGTACCACCACGCCTGGCTCGCTTTCCCTGGACCTTCGAAGTCCCGCGCGTCTGTACTAGATATGTCCAGAATTCGATTATGTACCGCTTAATATCAAGTTACGATAATCATTTCCAGAATATCGACCTATTTAACTTGAAAGAGAATAAATTTAAACAGAGCATATAATTAAAATTAGTCGACCATGCGACATAGACAATTACATGGGATACGACTATTTGGTTTTTCATTATTTGTTCTTTAACTTATTTTTAATAAATTAAAAAGGTTTATATAATGCAGTAAATTTTCTTATTTTTTGTTCTGCACATTAATACTTAAAATCTGTAGACACCCATTCCTTCCTTTGCTTTTCCTTTTCCCCTCCGAACCCCCACATTATGCACTATGCGTCTTGGAGACTTAACTAACTAAAACTATTGTTTAAAGCATGTCATCGGCCAGAAATATTGTATTTAATGTAATTGTAATATATTGTCTAGCGTTGTATGTTTCCTTGTTATGTAAATAAATAAGTAAAAAGATAAATAAATAAATAAAGATACACGAGAAAAAATATATAAAGTACTGATGAAATTTTACATGTTCTCGTGCAGTATATATAAATCTCATATATTTTACAAACATATGTAATTCCTGTAAAAGAACAAAAGCTATTAAATGTCAATAGATCAATAGAATCATACATTTTATTTTCATATTTTTTCCTACATTATAAAAACAATTACTAAAATTCTAGCTACATTTTCCATATTAGCCATACAAAAAAGGTTTAGGTCCTAATAAAAACTTGTAGCGATACAGCCCATCGACCAAAGGGACTCCCACTATATACGATAAACTTAGTCAAAATAAGTCATCGGACCACAAGTAAAAATCTTGATTAGTTAATCACCCACTCAAAAAGTTTACCCTTCCTTAAATTCTTAACTCTTCTTGTCCACAGAGTATCGGATCTTACAAGCAACTTCTGCCAAAGGAAGTTTCCTGTAGCGAGGCTTATTTCTTGAATATGACAATTAAAACTCAACCGACAAAGTGTCATAGCAATCAAGTAAAAGGTCTGCTCCTCCCACTCTATTCCCGCTATCGAGACCGGAGTTGCAAATTGGCTTTTCTCGTGCCATTTCATAGATGAGTAGCTGAAAATACCAGTGATTTTCAAAATATATCTCCGATACAATTTCCAGATTAGATTCGTTTTCATTAAATTGTGGCAAAGCTACATATTATGAGATGCATGCACGGGCAGAAAGTTGTAATATATTTAAGGGTTCTAGATTTGTCAACTACAACGGGCGAACCCGTCACTTCAGGAAGTTTTAACGATATTAGATCGTTCTATCTCCGGTGAGGTTACCGCAAAATAACCAGGTTAATCATACGTCGGGCCGACAATCGCGCCCTTAATTCCCGTTGCAACCAGATTTCTCCGATCTCCCGACTGGTTATAGTTTCGAGGTCGCTTGCGCGGTCCTCTCCCTTACGTAGCGATGATACGGTGTTTACCGAATCTATCGCGGATCACGGCATCCTATGCACAGATCTTCACCCGGTATCGGGTAGCCGAATGGTCGTTTCATGAGCAGCTACCTTAAGGTGAACCACTACCCCCTCTCTATAGATGACAACTAAGGTTGTCGACTACAGCGGGCGAGCCCGTCATCTCAGGAAGTTTTAACGATTAGTCGTTCTATCTCCCTGGAGTGAGCGCAGAAGACTTGGACAAAGCAGTCCACCGTCTAGCTCCGCCACAAACCCGTAAGAATCCAACGCCTTAACCGCGAGATAGCCAGGAGTGTTACCCGGCGGGTTACACTCGCGCCCTTACTTTCAATTGCGACCAGATTACTCCAGTCTCTCGATTGGTTACGAGTTCGAGGTCGCTTGCGCGGTCCTCTCCCTTACGAAGCGGTGAAACGGTGTATACCGAATCTATCGCGGACCACAGAGCGGACACGGACTATAGAGCGGGGGTGGTTGCGGACCTTACGGCGACTGTTCTTGAAACGACCATCGGTTATCCGATCCTGGGTGAAACTAACCATAAGGTCAGAGTCCTACCCAGGATCGCACTTCATGCGTGGAGGCCGTCGGATAGGTGTTGACCCGTAAGTGTGACAACTCTATAGATGACAGTACTGTTTCTAGACTTCCCCGGCTGTCGGACACGGCACGGTGCGCTAACCGTCCAGTAGCGCCCGAATGTTTACTTCTAGGGAGTCATATCCTGGCCCGCACTTCTGGCCCGTGCGTTGGGCCGACCCTACACACATGGGTTTTAGTGGCTTAACTACAACAGGGCCCGTTAGCTCCTACATAAGGGTAGTCTCAAATCTCTGTCTGTCTCATGTCACTGTCAATCTCAAGGCGTTGTTTCCAGGCTTGTGTAGGATATTCAATTTCTTAGATCAGCGGATTTGGATGCGGGAATTATTATATAAAATCCGCGGAACGGATATTACTCATATAAATATAAACTGATTAGTAGGTACTAAATATAAATATTTTGTGAAAATCGGTGTTTTTATTGAAACACTGCTAGAGGATGCGCTGGAGATGATGAGAAATATCGATTGCAATTATTGATTATAACAGAAGAGAACGAATCGGGCCTTCGGGTGATGCCATGTTGTGGTGGATAGAAAATGTAAAATTTAAATAATGTATGCCACCATTAGCTCCACAAACCAGTGTTCCGAGTGTAAAACGTTTTAGTAAAGAAGGTGAAATATATCATCCTATAAGAAGCAGCTTGTATGGAGAGAAGGTCACATTTTTTTTTAGGTATATCTACTATTTACGTAATTACATACAATACGAATTAATAACTAATAACTAAAAACTATAAAATATAAATAGTGGATTAGCGAATAGCAATACGGTGCCAAGCGAGTTAAAAACGGTCTGCAACTGGAAAAAAGGAACGAACCGAAGGGTGCAACTAGAGGAGTGACTGCGAATAGACTTTTGCAGTGGCTGATAGATTCGCACATAGCCGTAAGTCTGGCAAATGTACAACCTTTACTAACCTTATAATTAAATAAAAAAACGTTTAAAAAAATATTAATTTAGTTTTTGAAATCCTTTATATTAACAGGGATGGAAAAAACAGGGATTGAAATAAATGTATCTACCGTTTCTTATGTAATAAGAACAAAAACAAGTATGTTTTTTTTACTATTTATTTTTCTTTTTAAATAATAATAATATTAAAAATATATACAATTTAGGCTTATGGCCAATTTTATATACAACTAGCTGACCCGTGCCCAATTCGTTGGGCGGTAAACATATTTATTTGCGATGAAATTATGTTCGGTTAGTACTGTGTGCTATGATTTATTTCCTGACTGCCAAAAGGAGGGTTATATTTTTGCTGCATATGTATGTATGTATTTGAGTGAATGTATGTATTTGAGTGAATGAAATCATAATGATTGAATAAATTATGATTATTTTAATTGTTCAAAACTTCTCTGTATACTATATTAGATGTTATTATTTGGTACCATTCTTTCAGTAATTCCAACCCGAGATACGGTCGCGGTTCCATACCTATGTCGTATTATCTCTTTAACCATTTATGCAGTAAATAGAAAATTATATGCAGTAAAAGGGAAAAGTATTTTGTTTTAAACACTTGAGACGATAAATTTACTTATTTTTGATAAGAATTCATAATTGTTGATAATATGACCAATAAACATGACCTAAAGATTTAAATTATTTTTTAATATGAAAAACTACTTTTTGTGACTTAAATATAAAAGTTAGGTTTATGCTGTCGCTGAATTTTTTGTAGGCATTATCAATATCTACAACTTTTTCTAGAACTTAATCATATATCTCTCATCGTTAAGGCAGCGTTAGTTAGAAACGTTTTTGTTCGACCGTTTTTTCTCCGATTTACTTTGCAAATCCGACTACCACGAAAAAGCCTTATCATTTTTCGGATTAATATATAGTCAATAACACTCACAAATAACGTGACTTTCTATTGGTAAAAGAATTTTCAAAATCGGTTCATTAGATCCAGAGATTACTTCCTACAACGTCACAAACTTTACCTCTTTATAATATTAGTATAGATTTAGGCTTATGGCCTCTTTTATATAAAAAGTCAGTGATCGATCTCAAAATTGAGGGGTAATTAACAATTTGTATAATTATGGGATAAGTGCCCTTAAGGGGAAGAATAGAGAAACTTCAAGAAGCTCCATGCTCTATCTATATCATGCAGTTAGATGAGAAAGATTAAAGAAAAGTGTCCGAATATTAGGAACACATCTAAGAAAACATGTCATCGGCCAGAAATATTGTATTTAATGTAATTGTAATATATTTTGTGTATATGTCAAATGTATATGACATATAAGTTGTTATATGTCAAAACGATAATAAGTAGTTGGCAGTAACTTTAGGGGTCGCGGCATTGAATAATATTTTTTTAAAACCCCAGAGTCACGGCCTACATAAGGGTATTTGACCCAAAAAGATGATCAAAATTAGGATAATACAATGAGAGAGGAACCAAAAGCGGCCACTTTATATATTGAGCATCTTTTTGGGTCAAATATCTTTCTGTGCGGCCTATAAAAGTTTGAAAAGTGCTGGAGTCCTTTACGATTTGAATCTGCGAGCCACAAAAGCCGACGAAAGTTTTAGCCGCTAATAAGGGCTCTCTTGCCAAAGATCTTTGGACTCGGTGGCAATTTTCTAGCGGGTGATTGACTAGCATGAAGTGAGTGGTATAGGCGTATTTTTTTGGTACCTATATGAAATGCTGTAATATGAATTGGGCGCTAAAACTTAGTTTTTATTCAGCTATAAATATGATATATTATGGTAAGTTGGCGAGGATAGGGACTAGTAGTGGTGCAGATATTCTATCAAGCAATGAAACGCCTTTAGATACTCATCCATCGAATCAAAAACAAAATTATATAAATATACAAAGAATACTGATGAAATAATAATTTCCTATTAGAATATTTAGAAATATTATATAGTAATATACTCGTAACCAATTGAATTATACAAACCCACACGTCCTCCGCAACACATAATATTCATCACCTATAACTTGGCACATCATTAACTAAATTATAGATTATCATCAAACTCATTTCCTGAAATAGTCGAATTCTCACGGATAAACAATGAATCGGTATCTCAATGGTAATCGGAATGATAACGGCTTCTAATCGTGTTTATAAAATTTGCCGTAATTATCTACGTTGATAGGGAAATTAGTGTAATAACTTAAATTTTAATGAGTCGGTTCTTAATTATTATTAATCAATCAATGATATTTAGATGAAACTGGATATTTAACTGCTAATTCGATGAGGTTGGATGCGAATATATTTTTTGTAGTTTTCGGCTTACTTTTAATCGTTCCTCGATACGTGTGTGTGATTCAAATTAAATAATCTATCATTTTTAATTTATCATTATGCTTTATACGAATTTAATATTTTTCAGAACTTTTAGTGCTATAGTGGTGCATATTTTGAAGAAGTCATGCATTGAAAAATGTAGAAACTTCGTTTCATGAAGAATATTCGGAAGGTGTTTGTTCCTAGGTATAAATAGCAGGATTTTAGGATCGAAACTCTATAATTCGTAGATCGTATTTTGTTAGCACAATATTATTTGGCAAAGGCTTTAACAAAATTATACCGATGTATATTTTTGGTCTTTTTTATGACAATGAGGTTAGATAGGAAAGACCAAATAGGACATTATCACTCATTTCAAATGCTAGACGCGGGATTAGAATATGTCTTCAACAACAAAATACAGAGGTGCAGTTTGGTGTCAGGCAAGGCATCATATATTCTGTTTGTTTGTTTGTTTGTTTCTACCCTTTATTGCGAAATTTCACAATGGGCGGGTTTATTGGCATATGACAATTTCTTACATCCAACCCTACTATGAAGTTTTTATATGTATGTATGCGTGTAACATGTGTGTAAGTGTGTGTCTTGTTATTGCATTCGATCGACAGAATTGAAAATGCAATTCCGTTAATTAGATCCCAATGGAAAATTTTGACCCAGCCGGGAATCGAACCCTGGACCTTACAACGTAAGATCAGGCGACCTAACCATTATACCACCGGGTCGTATTCTCCCGTCCATTTTAACATAACTTACCCAGTAGCATAATAGTATGGATGACAATCATCCGAGCGTTTTAGCACAATTAATGACCACGCAACGTTCCCTATGGAATGCTGCCATAAAAGAAAGGAAATATAATACTTCTATAGAAACATTTTATCGTATTTATTTATTCTTAGTTAAAACGTAAATAATCCGTAACAATCCTGTTTTCCTAAATGCAATCTATTGACATGGTATCTTTGAAATTGATATCTTAATGATAATGAATAAGATAAGACGATCGAATTGGACTATAAGGCTAAATTAAATTTAAATTCCTAATTGGCAAAAAGTTACTTGAAGCCTAATTTAATTAATAATTCTGCCATTATAAAAACATATACGCCAACGGTAGGCTTCTAAAAAAAATTATAATTAAGGATATGAAGAAATTATATCGAATATATTGGTACATAGGATATCGCTTTTGTCCGCCCGCATCTTGAATATTTCTTATATGTTTGGAGCCCCTTATATTGTACCCGTGTAAACAGAATAATGCGTATTCAGCAAAGGTTCATAAAAATTTTGAATTACAGGTCTTACGTCGCATTTGACAGTCATACAGACACACCATAATATCAATAACATTACAACATTTAGTCTTCTTTCAAAACTGCGTAAATCTAGTCCAGTGTCGTTGCAATAACAATTACAGGGAGGACTCATTCACAAAACCGTGTATGCAGGGTCTACGACGATCAGTATGCATCAATCGATTTATTCGCTGAATCGAATAATGGACTCAAAACTAGTTGAAGGCTTGTCGATATTCAATGGTAATGCATCTTAACACATTGTCTATTCTATATATTTATATTTCAAATCATATGTTAGTAATATGTATCTCTATCATCTATACTAATATTATAAAGAGGTAAAGTTTGTGACGTTGTAGGACGTAATATCTGAATCTACTGAACCGATTTTGAAAATTCTGTTACCAATAGAAAGCCACGTTATTTGTGAGTGTCATAGGCTATAAATTAATCTTAAATGTAAAAACTTTTTCGTGGTAGTCGGATTTGCAAAGTAAGTCGGAGAATAAACGGTCGAACGAAAACGTTTCTAACTAACGCCGCCTTAACGATGAGAGATATATATGATTAAGTTCTAGAGAAAAGTTGTAAAGCTTGATAATGCATACAAAACAGTCAGCGACAGCATTATGTCTAACTTTTATATTCAAGTTACAAAAAGTAGTATTTTATATTTAAAAAATAAATTATATCGTTAGGTCATGTTTATTGGTCATATTATCAACAATTATGAAATCTTATCAAAATAAGTAAATTTATCGTCTCAAGTATTTAAAACAAAAGACTTTTCCCTTTTACTGCATATAATTTCGCTTTTACTGCATAAATACTTAGTTAAAGAGATAATACGCTCACAAATAAGACACTCACAAGAAGACACTCACAAATAACGGTATTATAGTCAAATTGGCATGCAAATACATACATACAATAAAAATATAACCCTTCTTTTGGCAGTCAGGAAATAAATCATAGCGCTCAGTACTAACCGAACCACTCTCATAATTTCATCACAGGTAAAAAGTTTTACCGCCCAACGAAGTGGTCACGGGTCAGCTAGTATTTTATATATAGGTATGTATACATTACATATCTGTTATATCAGTATGTATCGTGCAGTGTATATAAGCTTGTATTGCTTTGGATATCTTACATTCCCGTCGTGGTTTCTCCTATCTCTCCAACTCCCGGTTTCGATATTACGTTTTATTCATATTTAAATTGATATAATTAAAAGGAAAATATTTTTTTCGGTGTAAAAATATATCTGATATGTTTGCCTGTGTATAGTTGTGCACTATTTTTCCTACATAAGACAAATGAAATTAAATTAAAAAAAATTAAAGCCATTTGAAAGTAATATAAATAACAAAATACACTAATACAACACAAGGAGACATGGTGAAAATAAACTTCTATTGGTTGTTTTACCCGATGGTGATTCATGGAGTGTTAAACATTTGATAAAATGAAAGCTCTATGCCCAGCTTATATTTATATACAGTATTTTGAGGTATTTCTCTGATTTGTAGGCCTATTTCTGTGATTTATTTTTCAGACTGTATGTGTAAATATTAAATCTGTTTAATTTTTAAATTTCATAGCTTTTATAAACAATACTGTATTATATCAACCTTCAAATTTACCGCTTGAGGATTCTGTATCTTAAAGAGTTTTGAGCATTTTTCGCAATAATTTCAATTACGAAATGTTTGGCAGGTATCAATTTTATTGAGCGCAGCAGTTAATAATATTGTCTAATAAGTTATGGGCGGGTGATAAGTTATCCCGAGCTGCTTCGTCGCTTTCGAATGTTTAACATCAATCAGCCGGTTCGGTAATTTAGCACCTAGCGCGTCGTCTTGGAAGTTCGCGTATCCGAATTAATTTAATTAAATGAAGTTCGATGAGCGAAAAGGTCGTCGACCGCATTAATAACCAACATCTCATTTGCCTCCTTCTGCTTTCGTGCGCGCATATTATGCCGATTGCATTCATATGATTAGGGCTGTTTCTATAATCGAAGTCGTGCCGGTAAAAGCTACTGATTTAAACTCTCCACTCACTACCAGTGTTCCGCAAAGTGCGTCATTAGTTGGTGTGCCGCGGAAAAATGACAAGTTTTGAAACGATAGTGCAGGCTTTGATAGAGAAACACTTGGAGCTATTAGAAGAAAAAAAATAACACCTATTTTCCTAAGCGTGACCTGCAACATATGGACTGGGTACGAAATCCATTCTCAGGTAGCATTTCCCTTGGACGCTTACCAAAAAACGGGTAGGAAGAATTCATGGAGCTAAAAAGTAATCGGATATTAAAACTATTTTTTTCCGAAACAGAGCTAGTACATTTTTAGCTGCATATAAAAAATGGGGAATACACTGCTTTCAAAGCGTGCTATTGCAATTCTCTTACCATTTGCCGAGACCTACTTATGCGAATAAATTTGACACCAACCTACATTTTGTGTAACATGTACGAGACTCTCATGTTACTCTGGAATGCTACTATTTCGCAATATCTATATAATCCCGCCACCAAAACTTATTTCAACATACGTCTGCAAAGTTAAATGGACTAGCCCATGTGGCAGACACAGCTGAGACCAAGAAAAATTGGTAATTATATTAAAAATAATATACTGAGCATCCTATGTAAATCGTTGTCGTAGTGTACCATTGTATCATCGAATCGTAGATGTTGTGCCGTTGTCGTAGTATTGTATTGTTGGTATGAGCGCACATTCATAATATAAATTATTTGTAGAATATAGCCAGTAGAAAGACAAGATTTAAAACAAATTTATCAGACGCTTGTCTCCTAGCAAATGTGACACCGGACGATTTGTGTATAAATTTAACACCAACCTTCATTTTGTGTAACATGTATCAGATTTTGTTACTCTGGAATGCTACTATTTCGCAATATGTATATAAACCCGCCTCTAAAACTTAATTCAACACACGTCTGCAAAGTTAAACGGACTAGCACACGTGGCAGACACAGCTGAGGCCAAGAAATTAGTTTTCTTATTATGGAGTTGTCCCAGACCACTTGACGATGTGTCATGTTGCGTCAAAACTTACACTCCATTAGCATTTAGTCTATCACTCATTTGTTAGTCACATCGAGCGGGCATATAATCACAGGTTGTTGGTATTTCTTTCGATGGAAACCTGTCTGCGTTTTATACAAGGGTCGAAGTATACTTGACGGAGATAAATCCTTCGGAAGTAGTTGCAATTGTATTATGTAGTCAGATTAGCAGCACTGAATAATATATTTTTTGTGATAAACTTCTTATTATAATAAACTAGACTCTTACCAACCAAGATAACAAGCCTGGTTCTGCAATGAAAAAACAAGCAATATGTATGTATGCCTATTTTTGAAAATGCAAGTGATATGAATCACTTTGTAGCTCGTAGAAAAGTTTTAAAACTCAGTAGTGATATGAGCAGTAAATGAAGTTGAAAAATATTACATAAATGATGGTAATTTTGAACTAAATGGATCTATTCAAACTATTAATAATAATAGTTTTAAAGTCTTTATGTGCACAAAAAATATGCAAAAAGACGAGCTTATTGCCATATGGCAATATTTTACAACTAACCTAATCATCGGGTAGTGATAAATGTGGAAATAATGACTTGATAACAAATAAGTATATTACAAACTAGTATATTTAAAACTAAGAATTGTCAAAAGATAAATAGGTAAAATTATAAGTAACTATATTTTATTCCTTATAATCTAATCTATCTTTACTCGACATTCTTGAGCCTTTGACATAGAGTCTCGTCCATCGTTTTGTTTATCGCACCTCTAATTCCCATGCACCAAACTTTCACTTGCCATTCGTCTGAGCAGACTCAAGCATCCATTGACATTCCTTGATTTAGCAATACTATTCGCCATAATTTCCTCATTTATACAACGAAAAATATTGTTACCGAAGAAATATTACTGCTTGTTTAGTACATGTTTTTAAAAAAATAGCAGCAGCGATAATTTTTGTTTTATTTATTTTATTTTATTTTCATTTCTTAGGAAAACTTACAGCTAGTTAAACATATATAGATACACATTGAGAAATAACTGCTGAAGGCAAATTAAAAGTTTTCACACATAACAAAAAGATACAAGAAGTGAATAAACAAACAAATACCTATAACTAGAGAGATGCTACTATTGCGAAAAAGAAAAGAACATATTGTTTAGTATAAGTTTAAATTTTCGAGGAGAGGTGTTGAATAGGTCAATATCAACTTCTCGCGCCAATACATTAAAACATCTAATTGTGAAAAACTTTTCACTATTTTTTTATGGTTTTCTGCTATTTCCTCCCTAATTTCAAGTAATCAATCAGATTTTTCCTGTTTAGCTTAAAATAACGATGCTTAATTGAGATAAGCTTTGACACGTTCAACTATATCACATAATATGAAATCGAAGACTATAGCGGTTGTTTGACATCATACGTAAGATTAAAACGACTTTATCGCGAGATGTTTGTAGCATCCCACGTTTCGGCGATGTTAAAACCGCCGTTGTCCAGAATAGATTGTTACTGAGTACCCTAGACAAAGGCGGTCGCAACATTGTAAATTCGTTTTAAACCTATTTATATAATTAATAATTCATTTTAAATGTAGCTGCATATACCTCCACGATGTCCCCCTATTCCGTTAGGTGTGCGTGATTGCAAACGCGCGATTACCCTCCGCATAGCTCATTAATTCGCAAGTCATCTAATTGTTACCTGAAGTTAGAGCCACTTCGTTCCTAACAGGAGCTCGGCGACGGCACCACCAATTCAAACTTTTGACGCGGGCAATCCTCGAGTTTCCGGATTCCACGTCATCGTGGAGTAATTGCTTCATTAGGGGTTTAACGAAGTAAGGCACTTGCGCGGCCAGACAAAGGTAATGATTATTAGTTTGTTTCGACGAAGTTCGATGAGAGTCGAGAGATTGGTTAAGTTGAGTGGTTCAAGTTTCGACGTGGCGATTTGTTTGATGAGTTCCGAAACGCGGTGCGAATTGTCAGGTCGAATTTGGCAAGCGGCCCAGCGTCGCTTGCATCGTTGCTTTGTCATGTCCGCGTGATTGGCGCATCCGCGGCTCAAGCGACCTTTGTCCGTGGGGTATCGCTGCTGCTGCGTAACATCACCGGCCTTGCTCTAACATTATGTGAATAATAACAATAACAGACAAAATTTTAACAAAAAAAAAACCGGCTCCATTTTTTTATAAGTGCAGCAGCCATGTCATGGTAATCATTAGAACGGGCTATGATAATTAAATGCATATACAAAATGTTGTGTCTGTGCTGTTGACCGTTTTAAGCCGAATCAGGGTGTCGCAGTCCTGTCTTCTGCCAAACTTAGAACGGGCTATCGTAATTGAATGCATATACAATATTTCGTGTCTGTGCTGTTGACCGTTAAGGAGTCCCCTCGTCGGGAGCCAACCCTGGGTGCAGCAGCCATTTCATGGTGAAACTTAGAACGGGCTATCATAACTGAATGAGTATACAAAATTGCGTGTCTGTGATGTTGACCGTTGAGGAGTCCCCTCATCGGGAGCCAACCCAGGATGTAGAATCAGATCATGCTTACCATAAAAAAATGCATTGTCATCGGAATTGAACCAACATGTAAATTTTCAACTTCCTATGATAATATTTCAGGAGCTCCCTCAATTCCCCATGGATCCTATCAGAACAGGATTTTGATAAGAATGGGACCAATCTGAAAGTACATTATATCCTTCAAAATAAAAAAAAGAGTTTTCCAAATCGGTTATGAGGTAACAAACAATAAAAAAAGATACACCCGAATTGATAGCCTCCTTCTTTTTTTACAGTCAGTTAAAAATACAAACGGAGCTGCCATTGGATTCACCGATCGGAGTCGGGCCCATCATGATACTGTCATTACACTTCGGGGGGATGAGTGGTAGACTCCGAATTAACTACCGGCTTTGGTAGGTTTAGGGCAGCTGTCTTGCTACATGTGAGCGTACACCTTACCATTTATTCACTCCCTCCTTCAAAGCCATCATTATCATATTTTTATCACTTTGACAAAACAAAATAAGAATGGGAAGAATTAGCCCCAAAAAAACCCAAAGTGTGTAAAGAATGGAAGATTTACATATTATATACTTAGATAAAATAGAGGAAACAGATACGGACACTAGCGAAGAGAAATAGACAAATGGATGGTACAAAAAGACACCGTACAAAATAATCCAGAATGTTCTAAAAATTGATAAAAAGAAGCGAGAAAAGGAAGACAACAAGATCAACAATTAGTATTTACTGCCATCGCAGTCCTAGATCCTCACCCTTCTACTTTTTTTATACTGGCTCTAAGTTTATTTATTTATTTATTTATTTCATATCATATCAATTGCTGGTATACCGGTCGATTTATTTAATTATGCCTCCCTTCCTTAAAGGCAGGTGCTTCCAAACCTTCAAAATGAGAATCCTTGTGTATTCGGGTTACCCTCTCAAGAGCCCTCCTGGCAGGGGTAGTAGAAAATGTTCGTTCGTTCTTTCCTTTGTAATTTTAGTTACTTACGTTTGTTGAATTGCTCTACTTTAGAGTAGGAGGAAAATAAAACATCCCTCATTCCTAGGGTTGTTGTATTTTCGGTTTGATTTAGTTTGTAACCATCGTTACATCATCCCAAATTTGGCTCATATTTTATTTGAATCATTGCACATAGGAGTATTTGTATGAAAAAGTCGACCAAAATTCGATTTCTAACAAGTTCGTTTGAGACATAAGACTAATTTATTTGCGAACCTAAAAGGGCAGGCACCAATAGTGAACCCTTTCCGGCTACTTGCAATCCGAAGTATCGGTGAAGTCAGTTGGTATTTTAAACTGGAGTAGAGTGTATTGTATCTTATTTTAGCGACTATTTTAAATATCACGGTTTAAATAACAGTTTTTTAATAGTTTAATTTGTTTTTGGTGAATTTTGCGATACGGATGTTTTCTACAAGATGTGTACTAGATATTCAATACCTTAAATTAAAATTTAGCTGAATATCAGAAAGAAATTTTATTTTTATTCCGAATCACAAAACGTCACACGGTTTCCACATATTTTACATTTTCCAAATTTCTCTTTTTTTAGTATTTGGTAATATTGGGCTATGATTTATATATCAGAAAAAAGGATAGTTTTTCTACTTCTGTTTCCAAAAAAATTAACTACGAGTTTTTGCGAATTTAGTAGTTAGAAGACATATAACTTATTAATGATTTCGCAGTAATTCTACATGTGTTTTTTTGTTTTTTTTTTGTTTTTTGTTTCCAGGACCCTCTGGCATGAGGATACTGTCGCGAAATCATCTCTACGATCTTATGCCAGAAAAGAGGTACGAAGATATGCAGAAAAAACGAGAGTTCTTAGAAGGTTATTTACTGACCAGGGAACCTTATTCTAAAGATAAAAAAAGAACTAATGCCGAAAATAGCCAATCTTAAGCAAGAATTTAAGCGTTGTGGTCAGAAGACAAAAGTGCAGCGACAAGAAAACTTATTTAGAAAAAAAATGAGCAGTGGCTTCAAGACAGTTTTCAATTACCCATTGCGGTCCCCAAGCCAGGGTGGCCCAAAAAATCTTTTTAGGAATTAAGTATCCGGAGCAAAAGAAGAAAAATTCTATCCCCTTATACTATACTAAGCTCTGATCCCCCGTAGTATAAGGTCAATACCTCGTAAAAAATCAAGCACCTTTACCAAAAAATCCTGGAGATGATCATTCCAGAACCTTTTGCAACACCTTCAGATCAAAGCGAAACTGAATTTTCTGAAGTAGAATCTTGAAATGACGACTATTTTGATAAATATGAATGAAAATTAGCCAAATGTAAACCTTTTAATACCTTTTAAACCTTTTAATATTTAAACCGTTTTTAGTGTGACTGTTATTTAAAATCAAAAATTGTGTAATAAAAATAATGTTATATAGCAGATTACTATTGTTTATTTACTGCAAGCACGCGCAAGTACCCTTACAATGTTTAAATTATAAGATTCACACATTTGAAGATATTGGGACACCAAAATAATTTTGGCCGACTTTTTCATGCAAATACTCCTATGTGCATTGGCTGGAAAAGGACACAAAATACAATATTTTTTTAAATGTGAAATAAAATTTTATATATAATTTAATTTTTTGATTAGGTTAACATTAGTAAGAGAGTTTTGTCAGAAGGTATACATTACATTAAATAAAGAAATATAATTTTGTAGGAGTGGGTCCTGTATAATTCTACGTAAACGTAAGTGCTTTTTTGGAAATTATTGCAGCGACAATATTTTATTGCGCCATTTGTTTTAAAAATATACCTGAAATAATTTAGAAAAGAAGTTTGGAATAGCCTTTATTATTAAATGAATTTCAGATACTAAAATATACATTTTTCAATAAAAAATCTCGAAAAAATATGTGAGCAAAAAATGGATGAAACGATTTTAATAATTTTTATTATGGAGTTCACTTTTGGCTACAGATGAAGGCATTTTGAAGTGCTTTTTGTAAATCTGAGGCCCAGAAAGTAATTTATTCTTTTTAAAGAAACTACATATGCATTGGAAAATGCATTTAATTGTCACACATGTGACCTTATCGAAACGAATACTATTTTCACGTATTATTTTCACCTAGAACGATCATCCGTTCTTGGAGACAATAACAGGTGGTATACTTATACAGTACCCATTTCGTGCAGAATAGTGCGAATAGTGTAAAGAATAGTTTTACATTATTAAAAGCATTTATCAAAGCCTAAATCGATTTAATTGTACACAATATATTAGTTTCTTATATTTGAGCACGTCGAAAACGAGGCAATTGTTTTAAAATAAGGCGCAAATCTTCGACAGCGGTTAATAAGATAAAACTAATTTGGCGATATTGCCGCTGTCCAGGGTAGACTGAAGTGCTGTCAATTGTCATCAGTTGTTGTTTTGCAGGTAGACAGCAAACTGCTGCGTGTTCAGCGTGCGTGAATTTTGAAAGTTCACCGTACACACAACACTCACTGTCTTTTGTGTTACATCCTTGCACATGGCGATGGTCTTTGAGAATATTTTAAGAAGAGGGTTCCACGTAGTATAGAGTTGGAAATAGTAGTCTCTATTTATGTAAGTTCGGAGTTCTTCTTATTTCAAAAGATCCTCGGATCATGCGGGGAAAGTAAATGTTCTTAGGATTTTTCTATACACAATGCGTCCAATGTGTTTTCGCATATTGCCGAGTTTTTAAAATAAATTCGCTATAAAAACGATCTTAAAACCGACCAAAAATTTAGCTTGATCTTTGAGGCCTGGAAAGGATGCAATACCACTGCAAACCCCAGGTGCGTATAAAATCGAATGCAATTGTGGTTTAGCCTACTTTGGACAAATGAAATAGCCCATAGCTACTCGACTGATGGAAAAAATAAGCTTTTAAAAATGTTTAGCGAGAAATATCGGCTATCTGCGAACACAAATTAGATAGCGGAACTAACCAACGGATGCAATTTCAAAATCCAATTGTACTGTCCAAAGAACAATTTTACTTTCCCCGCATGATCCGTGAAGCCATTGAAATAAGAAGAACCCCAAACTTTAGTTGGTACGACTTTTCAAAATCACTACTACGTGGAACCCTCTCCGAAAACATTCTCAAAGTCTATCGCTTAGTTCAAGGCAGCGTTGTCAAGATAAAGTGAGTGTTGTGTGGAAGGCGGACCTTCGAAATTCACTCTCGCTGAACCCGCTGCCCCGCCACCATTATAATCAGCGTAGTAACAGCAGCAGCATGCCGCCTACCAGCAGAAAAACCACGGATGATTATTGGCACAACGTAATTTTACCCTGGACAACGGGGGTTTTTAACAACGCCGACGTTTCGGGTGCTACAAACAACTGCGTTAGACTTCGATTTTATACTTCGACAGCGATTTTTTCTTAAACTTCTGAAATAGCATACAAATTGTTAAAACAAATTGGCAAGCTGCCTCGTGTCGCTTGAATCGCAGCTTCGTCACGTTCTGTGTGATTGGGTTGGTTCAAAGGCTGTCAATTACTCTTTGGTCAATTACTTTGCTATACGTGTATCACTTCTGTGAAATAATACTGTTCTAGTGTCATATCCCAACTGTAACTCTTTTATATTAACTTAACATATTTCGATACACTCGGTACTATAACATGATAAATAGAAATGGTTGAGTTTGCATTTCGTGTCTTGACTTTGCATTGTAGTTTTTTGCATTGCAATGAAGTCATTTTCGACAAAGATTTTAACAGCGCATAGGTGAATATATTTTTTGGTGTTTTTGTAATTTATCACTTATTTGCTTTATGTATCAACTATGCTTTGCTGAAGTTTTGATATGTCATCCACAACGAGCAAACCCGTCACTCTACTAGGTTAAAATGATATATGATCGTTCTTTCAACCTGGAGTGAGGGTAGAGACTTTGGGGCCAACACAGTCCACAGTCTAGCTACGACAACTCGCCTGTCAGAAGCCAACGCTTCACGGAAGCCACTGGGAAGTATCTAGCGAGTAGTCTCGCTCCATACAACCAGATTTGGCCGGATTTCTCTTTCCCCCCCGGTCTATGTGTCGGCCCGCCAGGTAACATTCCTGGCCTTCTCGCGGTTAAGGCGTTGGCCTCGTACGGGCTTGTGGCGTAGCTAGACGGTGGACTGTTTCGTCCCCAAGTCTTCTACGTTCACTTCCAGGGAGATAGAACGACTAATCGTTAAAACTTCCTGAGGTGACGGGCTCGCCCGCTGTATTCGACAACCCAAGTTGTCCCCCCGGTCTTTGGCCTCCACGCATGAAGTGCGAGCCCGGGTAGGACTCTGGCCTTATGGTTAGTTTCCCTTGGGAATCAACCTTCTGGCGCTCCTGGACGGTCTGCGCACCGTGCGGCGTAAGCCAATCGATTGCGCACTCTGACTAACAGTCGGGGGAGTCTGGAAGCAGTACTGTTTCCTATAGAACGGGGGTGGTTGCGGACCTTACGGCGACTGCTCTTGAAACGACCATCGGCTACCCGATCCTGGGGGAACAGCCGGGCAAAGGATGCCGTGGTCCGCGATAGATTTGGTATACACCGTTTCACCGCTTCGTAAGGGAGAGGACCGCGAAAGCGACCTCGAACTCGTAACCAATCGAGAGACTGGATGTAATCTGGTCACAATTGGAAGTAAGGGCGTGAGTGTAAGCCCGCTGTGTAACACTCATGTCTATCTCGCGGTTAAGGCGTTGGCCTCTTACGGACATGTAGCGGAGCTTAAAGGTGGACTGTTTTTATCCAAGTCTTCTGCGCTCACTTCAGGGAGATAGAACGACTAATCGTTAAAACTTCCTGAGGTGACGGGTTCGCCTCTTGTAGTTGACAACTCTAGTTGTTGGTATAGTATTTTTTTGATATTACCTAAAGTCAATATCATAATAATACTAAAGTACTTATTAAGGAATAGTTAGTGCAGTTTTAATGACGATGAGTTCAGAAAGTTTTAAAAGGCAGAAATATTGGTTCAAATTTAGCAAGTTGCTATCAAAACTACAAAATATTTGGATCAATTATGAGAATTTTTGCATATCATTATGCTCAGTATTTCTATATTTGTCCTGATCGGAGTGGGCGGCGACTAAGGGGCTAATATTTCTTTAGTAATAATCTTTTATGTTTCTGGATCACTATCTACTACATTCAATAATTCACTATCCTGAAGCTTCAATATTTTCCACTGAAAATCCTCTAAGTATTAAAAAATTATAATTAATTACCTTTAACCGTCCTATCTATACGAACGTACGTGATACGTCTGCTATATTATCATAGCAAAGCCGAATCCTTCCCTTCTCTCCTTCCTTTCCTCTGCGTCTCTATTTAATTTTAGTAATTTGTTTTCTTTTTTATTATCTTTATTTTTGTCATTTGTTTCCCTTTTTTTATTATGCTTTCGAGTTTTCGGCACATAGGCAATAATTAATTTGGCATGAGGAGTAGATACACATAATTATGCTCCAATAAGGAATTATTAAAAAATATTAGTTATAATTATTGTATTTGTTAGAATATTCTTTCTTGGGGCTACAACATTAAAGAGACTGCTGATGGCGATCTGAGAGGCCGATATGCGAAGAACTAAGGGTAATGAACGGACTTTAGAAAAGCTTTAAGGAACTTAACTGCCTTATAAATTTCAGCATTACTCAAAAATCCTATTTTACGCTAAGTGCTCATCCGAGGCATTTTCCCCGGATAGGATACGCCGTAGCCGCTTCTAAATGTACCATTAAAATTTGCCACCAGAGCGCATAGCGGATATTTACTCTTTCTGACTTTAAGATCGCTTAGCGTTCGATCCCCGGCAAAGTGAATGTTAAATGATCCGTATGATAAGAAAATGATATTGAAAATGAGGAGTGAAGGATGGCCCGACGGAGATGGCGCGGCTGTAATCTATTATGCAACGTTGAAAAAAGCGGAGAGGTTTAATCGGCATGCGAGATGACTGCCGGCTTTGGAAATCTCAGATAAACGTCAATTTGTAATGAGGAATGACTCTGTCTTACGCCTCGATCCGGCGAAAGTTCTTGTTTGATATTCTAATGTAGGTTCTGAAGTGGTGTAAAGTAACTGTTTGCTATTTTCAATTACTTCCTGGTAATGAAATGAAAGCTATGGTGACGTGGAGGTAATTTTTTGAATGACAGGAAGGCCGTTAAAACTACTAATTGCATTAGAAATAAAAAAAAGTTAAATCTAAATTTAATAGTACCATGGATGTCAGCCAGTTTATCAAAGCGTTCAAGTCATCATAGTCAAGCATCAAAGTTCATCATAGGATTCCTAATGGGGCCGTGCAGCTTGGGCTTTGTCTGCAAAACTCTATGTCATCTGGCCTGCCCAACTAACGGTTAAACTCACATCTAGTAGCCTCCTCGTAGAGGTACTCACCCCATCAGGGTCGCTGTGAGCTTCTGCCAAGATTGTAATTCCGCAATCGGAGGAGTTTGGGATCAGAAGATCGCGGATTGGGTGATTGGTGCAGTCACTGTCCCGTTTGCTCACTGCACGGTCGATAGAACGATGAATCGTTAAAACGTCCTGCGGTGACGGGTTCGCCCGTTGTGGTTGACATCTCAATATGTCCTGTTTGCTAGGTATTGCATGCTCAGCCGGCTAATAACCAAGAGGGTCTGGAGATGTAGATTTCCTATTACAGCGGAAGGCATTTGATTTACCTGACATCTTCAACCCTTGAATCGATCCCATGGTCATCCAATCCCGAGTGTCGATGGCAGTCAAATGGCGTCTCGGTCTGCAAAATATTCAAACGAAATAACCTATTACGTCAGGCAGAGGCCGCGCAAGTGACCTCGAACCTGTGACCAGATCGGGGGGACAACTAGAGTTGTCGACTACAGCGGGCGAGCCCATCACCTCAGGAAGTTTTAACGAGTAGTCGTTCTATCTCCCTGGAGTGAGCGCAGAAGACTTAGGACAAAACAGTCCACCGTCTAGCTCCGCCACAAACCCGTAAGAGGCCAACGCCTTAACCGCGAGATAGCCAGGAGTGTTACCCAGCGGGCCTACACTCACGCCCTTACTTCCAATTGCGACCAGATTACTCCAGTCTCTCGATTGGTTACGAGTTCGAGGTCGCTTGCGCGGTCCTCTCCCTTACGAAGCGGTGAAACGGTGTATACCGAATCTATTGCGGACCACGGCATCCTTTGCCCGGCTGTTCACCCAGGATCGGGTAGCCGATGGTCGTTTCAAGAGCAGTCGCCGTAAGGTCTGCAATCACCCCCGCTCTATAGGAAACAGTACTGCTTCCAGAATCCCCCGACTGTTAGTCAGAGTGCACAATCCGTCGTGCGCAGACCGTCCAGGAGCGTCAGAAGGTTGATTCCTAGGGGAAACTAGCCCTAAGGCCAGAGTCCTACCCGTGCTCGCACTTCATGCGTTGAGGCCGCCGGATGGCTGTTGACCCGTGAGTGTGACCAACCCTGAACAGAATGGGTCTTCGTGGCCAACTCAGCAAGGGCCCATTAGCTCCCAACAAGGGCCCATTAGCCAACTCAGCAAGGGCCCATTAGCTCCCAGTATACCAACAATAAGAGGGATCATGGCAGTATTCAAAATCAAAATCAGCTCATGATACATAGTTTAAAAGCAATATCATTTTTCAGATTAGGTCGCTGGTAAGGTTGACGAAATAATACTACCTTTCAAGAAATAATACTACCATTCAGAAAGTGACATAAAGCCACAGAATATTTATTCTCATTTTAACTAAAGCGATTGAATGAGGAAATTCCTTTGACAATATATTTATGCGTGCAGATACGACGTCCCGAACTACGAGTAAATAAATTTGATGTGATCTGCAAGATAGGATAAAAGAACGGACTTCATCCCCTATCGGACGCAAAGATGAAATATGAAGGTGTGAGGCAAAGGCGCGAGAGAGCGAGCGAGAGAGAAAAAGTACGTCCGAAGAAGTGGGTTGCGTTTTCTTCCAAGTAACTTTCGTGCTGGTATCCACTGTCGAATTTTACGGCATTTTCTGCTATCGGTCCGGCAAAAAATAAATCGTGAAATTAAAATACGGTGATCTCCGATTATTATAACTCCGTCCAGATATAACTCTTTACTCTCTATCTCGGAAGGTGGCTCTTATCGTAGAATTAACTGTTCCATGGGAATCAAATATCCCAAAAGACCACGAGTACAAATTAAATAAATACCATGATCTTGCAAATGCCGTAACCCGGAACGGCTTCACTGTTCACCTTCACGCGGTGGAAGTTGGCGCTCGTGGCCTGCCAGCTAAATCTCTATTTCACCTCTTTAAAGATCTTGGCCTTTCCAGAAAAATAATCAACTCTTTCTTAGAAAAATTATCTAAAACTGCGATTTGCGCATCTCAAATTCTATGGCTTCGAAGGGGGAGTGAATGGGTGGCAAGGTGAACGCTCACATGTGGCAAGACAGCTGTCCTAAACCTACCACAGCCGGTTCGTAAGTCCGGAATCCACTGCTCACCCCCCAGAAGTGTAAAAAAAAAATAGTATTATGATGGGCCCGACTCCGGTCGGTGAATTCCATGGCAGCTCCGTTTGTATTTATTTATATACACACGAAGCTGCCATGACATTCACCTACCGGAGTCGGGCCCATCATAATACTATTATTACACTTCTGGAAGGTGAGCGGTGAACTCCGGACAAACTACCGGCTGTCGTAAATTTAAGACAGCTGAATTGACACATGTGAGGGCTCACCTTACCTTTCATCCACTCCCTTTCGATGCAATAGAATTTGCGGATGCGTAAATTCAAGGCAAACACGCGGTTTTAGATTTTTTTTCTAGGATGAAGTTGATTATTTTCATAGAAAACTAGAGCAGTCGACTACAATGGGCGAACCCGGAAGTTTTAACGAAATTTTAATCGTTCTCTCTTCCGTGAGCGCAGAAGACTTGGGACAAAACAGTCTACCATCAAGTTCCGCCACATGCCCGTAAAAGACCAACGACTTACTGCGAGATAGCCAGGTATGTTACCCAGTGGGCCGACACTCGCACCCTTACTATCAGTTGCAACCAGATTACTCCGGTCTCACCCTTACTTAGCGATGAGTCCTCACCCTTACTTAGCGGTGAAACGGTGTCTAACGAAACTATCGCGGACCACAGCATCCTTTACCCGCCAGTTTACCGGGAATCGGGTAGCCGATTCCGGGTAAACACCCGAATTTCATAGACGGATCAAGATCTCTAAAGAGGTGAAATAGAGATTTAACTGGTAGCTACGAGTGTCAACTTTTACCATGTGAAGGTGAACAGTGAAGCCGTTCCGGGTGACGGCATTTGCAAGAACATATTATTTATTGAATTTTTACTCGTGGTCTTTTGAGATATTTGATTCCCATGGAATATTTAAATCTACAATATGGGCACAGGGAGTAAAGAGTAAGAGTAATCCCGATACAGGGAATAAAGAGTTATATCTAGACAAAGTGCTGTACATCCGAGACTTTCAGGGAATTGATACTGCTTGAAATTATTAACGGGTGCATAATCTTGTCCATGTAAATCAAATGTAAGATTACTATATTTTATTTTACTAGTATTTTGGATATTCGCAGGTACACAATACTCCCGAATTATAGCGGTAAATCGTATGAAAAAACACACTATATTGCGCGTCTTATTGCGAGTGTGATTTTTAAATCTAAATGAAGAAATAAAAATCTCACAATAGATAGGAAGCGACTACAAGCAAATAGATGCCGGTCGTAGACCGTCCACAAGCCTGATCTACTGCACTTCTGCTTTTTAGCTACCGCAGCTTTTAACTTTCCACACTGATTAGAAGCATCTTTTCTTCTTCTTCTCTTTGGGTGCCTATCCAACTTGTGAAGGTTGGCAGTCAGCTCTGCATACTTCTTTTGGTTAATGCATATGAAGATGAGTACTAATAGTACAGTGGTTTCCTGCTGCACCAGAACTTTCGGAGATTATTTGGCTCTCCAGGCCAAATAAGTAAAATAATAAATACATAAATAAATAATAAAAACATAATTTCAGAAGCATCTATAACTATCCTAAAATAATCAAATTAGTTAAATTGATTTCGAAATTACGAGTTTAGAAATCTATATATGAGATATATTTCCGGTAAATACCTACCTATCGATATTATATTACGCAGAGATTTTCTGGTTTTACTAATTTGTTGCACGAGAAAGTTCGTCAGAGTCGTGTTGTGTCATTTGCTTAACTATGTTGACTGTTTAAAGAAGGCGTGGAATTGAGTGTTGAAAATATTGTCTTGACTGTATTATTTTTATTTTATTAATTAGGCCACAGAGGGACGTCTTCATTTTGACAAAGAAAAACTGTTATTCGGGAATAAAAACAGTTTTCTCTCCCGTCCGCCAAAACAGTGGGCATCAGCCACAACCCAGCCAGGCTCTTGTTATAACGCCCTCATACCGTATTCGACTCATGCAAACGAAACACTTTCGACAAGATATTTCTATTTTGATGAAATACTGCGGATTCGTAATATCTTCGTCCATTCCTATTCCGTGCGGCGTTGCTCAACGTATATCCGGATTCAGCAACTCCTCGTTTGAAATACGTAACCACGCGAGTTGTATTACAAGTAAAGTACCCTCTTATGAGAGGTCAAAAGGATCAGATGGATACTGGTATATATGTAAGTGGGTTGTGATGAGGCTTATTCCTAATAACAAATTGAGGAATGAGTAATATTTTTAAGAAGGATAACGAGGATTATATTTAATTTAATAATTAGAAGCGTAGTAGGTTGTTATATTATTATGATGTTATTATTTTGAGTTGTGCCGAAACTATTCGGTTAACTTTTTTTATAAATAGTATTTTTAGTTGTACTTTGAATATATTGATTTAATATTAGTTTATTATTTGGTGATATGCGTGTATTCGAGGCAGGGGAGACGTTTATGTATTCATTTTTCATCATAATGCATGACTTGTTTTGCTGCATTTGTCATAATAATTACAATACTTATTCATTAAATTTAGGTTCCTATTCATTGGTGTACTCATTATATGTGGTTGCACTTTACTTAGCGTATTCGAAAAATATACCTTTAAGTTTAATTTATGCGCTATTTAACTTTGGCATAAACAGATGTATAAAATACATTTTTATATCTAAATTTGTAAGCATATTACGTTATTTTCTGGATTGTAAATTCCCTTTCTTTTATGCTGTTGCATTTAAATATGTACATATGTAAGTAATTAATAAATAAATAAGTAAATAAACCAAATTATTAAAACTGAAATCGTAACTCAAAATGTTAATAAATTAATTTTTTGGTTTTATTATGAGTAATACAAAATGAGTGCAGTATAGAAAATGAGGCTGTACCTTAGGAGAAAAGATTCAGGACCCATCAGTCATAGCACAAGCCCAGCAGCAGTCCCTTTAGATAATGTTGATTTGGATCGATTAACCATATTTTAGTAAAGTAAAAAAAAACCTTCTGACGATTTTCAGTTTTCTTAGTTGTGACGGTGAACTCGATGCTAGATTTTATATCATTTATTAAATCTTTACGGGTAGTTTAGTCTTTTACAAGTAGCTAGATCAATTTTGGCAGTGGCAAAGATATCAAGATTCACGAGTTATTTAATATCGAGGTTAAGCGGCGGCATCCGCCCATACCGCCTCCCTCTGACCCCGGACAGTCCTCTGGCCGGCGCGAGTCAATTTTAGTTATTTATTGCGCTTTGCGCGTTTCGACCGCGTTTATCTTCGGGTACCTCCGCAGCGGCGACATCTGATAACTCACCCGGCACCCCGCGCCGGGGGCGGAAGGTCGCACCCTTTCCCACTCCCCAGCCCCGCTTAGAGGGGAAATCTAAACGCAATTGCCTTTCTGGGAATTGTTTTCCCAGACGGAGCGCTCTGCGGAATGCAATGAAAACATTGCTCGAATCATAAGCTTGAGGAGTAGCGTGGCGGCGTAGCTTGATAGAAACCACTTCTATTGTTTCTCTATGTTACTTAAATGACTTAATCGAGACATCATTTAAAGTCGTTTCATCATTATCATTAGAACCATGTAGCATTTTTACGAACACTTTCACTATCCGATCGCTCCTACAACTCTCCTAACTTTTCCCCTTATTGGAGAATAGGCGAACTTTTGACTCTCGCAGCTAGAGCCTCTTCGTTTCGTTACTTCACATTATCAACGTTGATTTATATGGCGTATCGATCCCTAAAATAAAATTTGGCATGATGGTTTCTTTGCTCTATTTTTGTATATTTTTGGAGGATTTATCGGTGTTTTCGGATTATTTTTAAGAGAAAATGGAAAATTGTTATCGCATAATAAAATATTCTTGGAATGATCCAAGATTTAAATAAATGATTTGAGCCAAATTTATCTATATGTGATCATCTAATTTGCAGACGATGAAAGCGTTGTAATTGAAGCTGACAATATTAATACTCTCACTGTCAATATAAATACATCTCTTCGTGAACTTGATGATTTTTTGTATGCGAACAAGATGCCTCTCAATATGTTAATATCAAGAAATCGTCTCTAAAAATAAACCACCCGGTTGAAGTTGCAGAATCAGTTAAAATTTCTTGAACAACACCTGACTGAAAAGAAAACAAAATTACATATAGAGTGATACCAAACTGTCATCAGCCTGCTATGCTTTATTACACATCAGGAGTTGCATAGATAGATTTGAGGTAACATCAGCCTATTACGCTCTGATTGAATCGCGTTATGGTATTCTTCTATGGGGACTGCAGTGCATATCAAAGATGAATTCGCTCTACAGAAAGAGCAATATGATCGATTGGGTATTTTACAAAGTCGATTCTGGCATGGTTTGAAAGAGCTTATTTCACCGATTTAAAAACACTATTACGTTTGTTATTTTAGATACTCCGTCTAATAAATGCCCACCGAAGAAATGTATTCACTTATCTCTGAAATTTCAAGTCAAGTTAAAGATTAGTTAAAAATTACAGAAAAACAATTAACCTATCACGATTGGAGTTTTGGCGAAGTTAGGTTACATTTAAAATAAAAATTTTGATTTGACGTCAATAAAAAATAGTTGAGGGAAAAAAATAAAAATATATATTTCAATGAGATCTACTCATAGAGTTGTATAAACGTTTAAAAGAATAGTTTTTCCAAACAATTTTATAACATTTAAACAGCAATCTTTCTAATTTCCAACATTTAAACAAAATTCTTCCTATGGAAGAATGTATATATGTGTATGCAATTTTCTTAGAAATAGTATAAATATCAGTGCTCTGCTAAATCTCTTTTGCAATCAATATAGCTCAATTGCAATCAATAGCACGAACTCTCTTCTTAATAAGGTACTGAACCCTCAGTGCGCAAGTCAAACTTGCACTGGACTAATTTCCTGCTTAGATGGTTTGAGAATATAGAATATAGAAATTTATTTCCATTACAATATTACATTGTTTACCTACCACAATATTTATTAATAGTATTAACTCTCCTCAACACGTAATAATTTGCTACATTTGGTAATAAGTGCTATTGATTTTTTATTATATTATTTCACGGTGTCTTCATATATGTACATTGTAATTCTTAGTAGTTATGCTAAATTTTCACTTTAAAAACAATCTATATCTTTGCATATTTCTAATAGTTCATCAGCAACCAATTTAAAAGTTTAAGCCTCAAGAATGGCTTTTAACTTGTTGGTATTGAAAATACTCTTTTGACGGAAATAGACCCTGATCCTCGTGTTATGACAATGTAGGTACTTCCTCAAATGAGAGCTGTACCAGAGTATGAAAGTATATATATTTAAATCATTCCACATATGTAGTGACGTCACCAAGTCTAAAAACCACAGTATAATATTACAATATAAATATTTTCACGAAGGTAATTAGCGAGACCGCATTTAAAGAGCCCACTTACCTTTAATTCGCGGATGTCTGAGGATTATCAAAGTTAAATTCCAAGAATACGAGGTTTTCGTTCGGAATATTGCATTCCGCCTTCAAAGCAGATAATGGATGGTCCTCAAAGAGGGACGGAAATACGAGTGCCGCACGCCAGAGCGAGAAAGAATAATCTAATTACAATTTCATTTCGTATTCTTATTGAATTAGCTTGGTCCTGTCCCCATTTTCATAATCCGGCCATATTCGATGGCGGAGGAGCGCGCGGGGAACGGGCAAAGGGCGGGACGGGGCGAGAAGGGAACGGTACGAAGCCGTATCTGTGTTCGTTACCATATCTGCGAAAAGCGGGATACTCTCTTCCGTCGGCTTGCTTGTCTTTCCTCAGCGTTTGATAAGGAAGAAGGCGCCTGGAAGGAAACTTTTCCGGGAGGAGGGAATTATTTCGTTCGATTCAATCCCGGGACCGGGCGACTGCTAAGCCTCTCGCCATATAATTCGAACAGATAGCGACTGATGGATGTTATTATACCTACTTATTCCTTATAATTATTCCAAAATTCAACTGTTACTTATAAAGCGAGAGATGAGCTTTAATTTCACAGACCTTTTGAGATTTTATGGTTTGTTTATTTTGTAAGACAGAAGAGAAGTCTTAATTCTCCGCTCCTCTGAATGTTCTGACTCCAGAATGTGGTGGCTCGGGCGACAGTACGCGGTCAGTAAAAGTCTATGTATGTTAAATTTAGAGCATATTTAGTACTGCATGTGCGCTCTCTTTATCGCGGTACTATTGCAACTACCCGCTGGGCGGCGGGGCCAGGAGCTGCGATGAACACAGAGCGGTGAGTGCGATGAGCGGGTGCAATGACATGACAGTATTCTTTTTTATTAGAGACTGTATAACAGCAGTTTTATATTCGAATATGTTATCGTCATTGCACTGCTGCCACAAACATTCATAAATGTCCCAGACAAGAGAAAAGCAAAAGGACTCGCGGTTTAGTGTGGATTTTAGTTTGGAGCTATAAAGAGAGTCTCTGAGGCCCAATGGGGTTTTCTGCCACTTTTATATAAAACTCCGTTTACACATAAAATACGCTTTCTATAATCTAAAAAAAAGAGTAAACTAATGAAGAGTGTATTCTTGATCAGAATTATTTGTTATGCTGAAAAAACAATTATGTTCGCAGTAAAACAGGTAAACATTTAAAATTCACAAAGTAAGAGGGAATTCAAAATTTTGCGAGATTATAGAAGAATTTGCGGTAATTATTTATTTGAAGTCAAAAGAGATTCGGAAACCCTTGAGGGCGCACACCTTTTTTTGATAATTTTGATTTTTATAATGTTAGGAAGTTTTGAAATATTGAGACCAAAATGCCGTACGGTTTTAGACATCGTAGCGACTTATAAAACATAAGTCGTAGTCAAGTAATCAAAAAACAAGGATGTATGCCTCCCAAGAATTTCATATCCGTTGACTCCGATTAAATGATATTACAAAATCTTTTACACTCTGGCCAAAATTTTAAGTTCCCATAGTCCCGCTCAAGGCTGTCATTAATTAGAAGCATTCAGAAAATCATGGCTAGCAGCACAATATCAACATAGTCAATCATTCATATTTAACATTATCAGCATCACCGTCATAATTTAATATTATTTACGCAAAAACACAGTATTACACAACAAAATAAATTAATAAATACTCATTACAAATTTGATAGGACCAAGAAACATTTTCTAAGAAATAATAAAAATCAGATAAACGGTTAATTAAAATAGTCAATTAAAAATAGAATTAGTCAATAAAATTTATTGGGTAATTAGATATAAATATTTATTTTACACATTAGACAATCTAAATCCTAGTCCGTTTTAAATCGTATTACACAACAACTAGAAATATTTTTTGGTTTTTCAAATTGTCAATATTTAATAAATATTCAGGAAAATTTATTACGAATTATTTACGTGTTTTTTCTCAATAATCAATAATAAACAGAGCAACTAAGTTAATGTGATGAGGTAGACGATTCTAATAACCGTCAACAAATATTGAATGTCACAAATAAACGTCATTAATCCAGTTCGATTGAACAACGCTATGACTACAATTGTCGCTATTGCCAGTTAACCCTGCAGTGGTCGTCAATTGACGAACGCACCAATAACAATGAATTGCACTTCAGTGTCTTAGAAAAATGCTCCTTTCAATTGATTTATTGCTGCTTGCGGTTTAACTGTGTCACTATAATCGGGCCACTTGTACTGTGCGTCACGTTCGACTAACGCTGCAAGATTGCGACGTTGCCTTATAAAAATTGCCGTATTTTCACTTAAATTATTCCAAATTACCGTACGCATCTGGAATAATAACGAAGCACACATTTTAAAGTCCTCGTTATTAGAGAGATGGTAATGAGAATTTTAATAGCTCTAATTCAAATAATACATACCTATAATTATTTAGTTATCCTAACTAACAATATTGTTCTAAGATAAGTTACTGCTGATCATTTTAAAAGATTTAAAAAAATTAGATCATTAGTTACATACTTAAGTTTTTACCGCGTGAACTTAGTGGAACCCGACGTTTCGACGTTGTTCCAAACATCAATATCCAGTCCGCCTTGGAAAACAAGGTTTTAGAACAATGCCGAATTGTTAGGTGCCACAAACTTCACGCAGTAAAATCCGTTTTAAATTATTGTTTAATGTTAGATTACTTCATAATTAAAAGTCCTCTACATACCCGAATAAAAATCATTCATGCACGCAAATGCCGTACGTGTTACAACAAATATGATTATTCTTTCATCCCTACTAACCTTTCTTACAAACATGGGTGGTTTATTTGAATAAATGTTTTCGTTCATAATCGCACGTTTCGGTACTCAACAAACTCATTCGACCACACACGTCTTCACCTATTATACACCCCAATACAATAACCACAAAGGCTACGGACGGTTTCAAGTCATAATCCTATACAAATTGTAAAAAGCGAAATCGTGAGAATATCTAGTTTCAAATCGGAACATTGATTCATTTCCAATTGAATTATAATAAAACGGATTGATATCTGAGAAGGGTGTTTTACTTTGTAAGCGATTCCCTGAAATAAAAGGTATTTCTCAATAATAATATAATAAATTGAATCGTTTGTAATTTAATGAAATTCTTTCATTCTGTAGGTACCAACTTATCATATTACGTTGAAGAGGAGTCATTTAAAAAAACTGGAGATATTTTAATCTTTTAGAAAGAGAGTCTCTTTTTCTGAAATGGAAGCACGAATTTTAATGAAATACGGGAAGCTAAAAATATGATACTTACATTCTCGGATAGCTTTCAAAGACAGCTGAAAGAAAGGGGGATATCGTGGGGTTGGTGTGGAGAGGGGTCGAAGGGGAGCCTAAAACAGAGGTCAAAATGACCCGTACAGGAAGTCAAGACAGTTTCTCTAGTGCCATAACCATTGCCGATACCGAAATGAGTATCCCGAATTCGTGATTCCCTCTCCCAGCTTAGGATAATTTTATTTCCTTCAGAGGATTTAGAGGCATAAATCGCCAGGCTTATTGTACGGTAGTCTAACCCGATTGTATGGCACTTCTATCTGGCTGATTTTTGCCAAGTTTAAGTGAAGCCAATCAGCTGGATTGGCGCGAAAGTGCTATAATGATATTAAACAGACGACTCTATCCCTTTTTTCTGAATACTTTCATCCATTAATTTCAGCTTTTACATCGATCGGAAGAGATGGCTAAGTAGCTTAGTCTACGAGACCCACTACAGTGGCTACAGGTTCTGGCCAATATGCCATCATCATTAGCGCTACAACCCATTGTGAGTATTGGCTTCATCAAAAATCTTATTCCATAGCACCCCTATCCTAAGCTTTGATGTTCCAGTTGTTCACTACAAATACATTTAGGTATTTAACCTCAGGATCAATCCATTGCAGTTTTAGTCGTCCAACGTTACGATGCTCTTCAGGTTTTTCACTGAGAATACGTTTCAACAGCTGTTTATTTTCCATCCTCTCCACATGCACTAACCCACTGAGCCTTCAGATCTCACAACATTTAGATCGAAGTATTTTGGTTTATACAGGTTATACAGTTCTTCGATTGTTCGTCGTCTCCACGCGCCATCCAGCGAAGGATTTAGGGTACAAAGACATCTAGTGCATTTTCATCCTCTTTGGTGAGAGTCAACTGTAGCATAAGTTAAATCTCCGGGATACCAGACGGACTTTCATTTGAGACTGGACTCCGAAATAACACCTTTTTTAAGCCATTAAACTTACTTTTATCTCTTGATTTAAGGTAATTGTCGCTGGTAATTATTGAATTAGAATGAAGACTTATTAAAAGACTAAAAAGTATAGGGACCAATAATAAGATGAGCTAGGCTCAATCTTTTAACGTGGACAGCCGAGTATTTGGTGTCTCCTGATTTATCTTTCGGCCCCACATATTTAGCTGTTCTGCCCAATGCTAAAAAGACTTCATAGAGGGTTTGTGGAAAGCGTGCAATAGTATCAATAACATCCACAAACTCTAATAAATTTAGCAACTTACTAAAGATGGTACCGGTAGTATTAGTAATAGAGTTACTACGTATTACCTTCTCAAGAGTAAAAATTAAGAGCATGGCATACCAATACATCTTCCTGTCTCAGTCCATTGGCAGTATAAAGGAGTTTGATAGGTCTTTTTGCACTCTTACGCGGCATTGGACATTTACCGTTAAAACATTACCATATTTATCAGTTTATTGGATATATTAAACAGTTTATAAATACAAATAATAAAATAAAATGAAGATTTAAATCCCCAAATAATATAGTACTCGCCATGTTTTTCTGACCTCTTATTAGCTATTTTTTAATCCAAGCTTTCACAAAGCAGAGAACCATGTGTACAAAACAGACGCCTCTCATTCTCCAGAAGCAGGTACATTCAAATAACATTTGCAGCTTGATGACCCATTGCTCATGGGCACCTATACTAGACTACGCTGATGATTGCTACCTTGACGTCACTGAAGCCATACTCCACAAAATGGAGCGGTTGCAAAAAGTATGCGTTAGGTATATCTAAAATGCGAGAAAAATATCACGTCTCTGAGTATAGAAGCAGACTTCATTAGCTTCGAATACCTGAACGCAGAAACCTGTATATTCTTTCCCTTCTTTATAACATCCTCAACAATCCTACCGCTCCGTCCTACCTAACCGAAAAATGCAATCACTTAGGAAGTCATGGTCTTCCACTTCGTTCCAGTCAGGATAGTTAAATTGCGATTCCTATTCATAATTCTTCTTTTTTTACATATTCCTTCACCGTTCATGCAGTTAGACTATGAAACAAGCTCCCGTCAAATATCAGAAACGTTACCAACGGTTTCTACTTTTCAAGTGTTTCTGAAAAAACATTTTATGTCCCTAAATTCCTAGTAAACCTACGTCTCATGCCATCCTTTCGTATCACCCACTCCTTGTGAATATTCTCCAAACCATAATAATTATTTTTGAAATCGTGGCATTTTTGTTTTTTTGTTTATTTTTTGTTGTAATAATGTAATTGTAATAATGCATACGTTTATTTTGTTTATTTCACTTAATGTCACCTAAATTCTTACATTTCCACGAAGGTTGGCTGTAAGAGAATGTACTTTATTCAATAAGTGCGCCTGTTGTATGTTTCTTTTAGATGTGTTATAGATGTGCAATTAAAAAAATTCTAACTAGGTATCTACCATGGGCCCAAGGGTAAAATGGGTTTTGGCAAGTTTCTCTTTTAAGGCTCAATGACCTACAACACATCGTGTGGTATAATGATCAAATGCAGAAAATATGTTCATATTAGCTTCGAAATCGCTCGGTTGAAGATAAGCCACGTAAGACTTAATGATCTTGTTAACTAACCTCTCTTTTCGATCTTGTTATCGACCGGCGCGTCATCAAAGGGTGGATGTAAATCGTTAGCAAGGCCGATTAAAAATAACAGTTTCCGCTGAGCGTATCGCGAACAAATCAGCACGGCAACTAAACGACGGTCACTGGGTACATGTGCTGCCCACGCCTTGTTGTATTTACAATAATTGCAGGTAGAGACAGGTCTGCCGGTGGAGATACTTGCACGCGAACGCGTCAAAGCCAGGACCGCCGCGTCCGCGCGCACTGACTACATGCCCCCGGAAGAAAAACGTTTCCAGCTAAAACATTCTTTAGAAAAGGGAAGATAGGCTCTTGCAGCTTATGAGCGGTACTCGGATTTATTTTATTTTATTCGTCTGCGGTTGAGTCGCCCGGGCAGCCGGGCCTGTTCCTACGCTGGCAAGCCGGTGGCCGCTCTGCGTCGCGGCGGCACGGCTGCAACTCTGTCCTAGCGCGCCGCTGCACGCTCCAACTCCATCGCGTAAAGATTAACGTGGTCGTGTGGCGCATAAACTATGACGGATTCACACATGGAGTTTCTCAGTACATACGCCAAAGCGTTTTCACTCCTTTCGGGACCGGAGGCACAATAGCGGGCCGACGAGATTGAGGGCAGTTTTAAAAGATATACAAAAAGTGCATGAAGGATCCGGCGTTATGCCTCATTTTTGAAGAGTCTACAAACACGCTGGGTTCACGATTCTTCACATTTTCCGAAAATTCGCTTGATTACGTAATATTGGGCGAAGGGGGGGGGGGGTCAGGCCGCTGATTACGTCTGTTGACATGGAAGGGGGGGGGGGGTCCAAAAATCCCAAAAATATGATTACGTAATATGTGGATGGCCCCTTATCGGATTTTTTCAGTGAGTGTTAGACGTGGAAAATTACTAGTTATGCAATCGGAACAATAACTTTAGTGCTGTATCTGGTTATGTGTATTATTAATGTTATAATCTTTTAGCTATATATTTAAATGTGTAACTATTGCGTAATAATTGCATTATACTAATTGTAAATATTAATTTCTCATTCCAAATAAAAGAAATAAATAATAAATACTTTGTTATAAAAGTCTTCTATCATCTGGCTAAATAGATAACCTTTCTATATGAGTACGCAATTAATTTATATTGAAACAATAATTTAACGGCTACTATCAACGAAGTATAATTATTATTTTTTTTTAATATATAAAATATAATAAAAATGATATTCACAAGAAATTATGTTGAAATGTTTTACTCTGAAAGAGCATAAACCGAAAAAAAATATATCAATATTATTGCAATGGTGAAATTTATAATACAGTTGATATATAGGAGGGATGACCGTATTAAATATGGCATTGTTTCCCCCCATAGGAGGTTTAAATGAGTTCGGATTTCGAAGATTTCTGTTTATAATCAGTATTTCCCCATATACAGTTATCTGATTTTTAGGATCTCGATTAAATGTCAACAATAGCAGAAACTTCCTCGGAATGGATGTAATTCTAACGGAATACATTAGAATTACATCCATATGTAACATGTGGATTTCATATCGTTGACTCAAATTCAATATGAAAGCCCACAATGAATTTTAAAGCTGGACCTTGCTTTGGGGATATTTAAACGTGTTGGTGATACTCATGATTAACTCCAGCATCTTGTTTGCTTTCCTGATTATATTTTCAATACGTATCTTAAAGTTAGATTAATTAAATTACGTATAATAAAATTATATCTGAATCGAAAGTAATTCCTATATCACGAATTCTAGATACATTGCTTAGGTTGTTCCATTTATTATATAGTCGTATTTAATACGAACCCTATTCCGATAACATGATATCGAGTGAAATCAACCTGTGTTAGGAGATATTATATTGTCTGAAAACCAAGTAAATATGAAAACAAAGTCATTTTGTATATTATGGTAGTTACATTCATAATTTGGTTAAAAATTTCAAAATAATTTGCATACAATATAAAAATATACATCTTGGTCGAGTGGACAACTTGAGTTGCCAACTACAACGGGCGAACTCGACACTTTAGGAAGTTTTACTCCGTTTCCCCGACTGGTTACAGGTTCGAGGTCGCTTGCGCGGTCTTTCCCTTTCGTAGCGGTAAGGGGAATAGCGAATCTATCGCGGACCACGGCATCCTTTGCCCGGCTGTTCATCCGGAATCGGGTAGCCGATTGGTCGTTTCAAGAGCAGTTGCCGTAAGGTTAACAACTACCCCCGCTCTGTAGGAGATAGTACTGTTTCCAGACTCCCGTGATTATCAGTCGGAATGCACAATCGATTAGCTGACGCCGCACGAGCGCCCGAAAATTGACTAACAGGCGAAACTGGACCTCAGGCCAAAGTCCTACCCGTACTCGCACTTTGGAGGCCGTTGGATGGGTGTTGACCCGTGAGTTTGTGCGACCCTAAACGTATTGTCTTAGTGGCCTAACTGCAACATTAGCTGCCGTTGGCCTTACGTTGCCATTAGCTGCCGTTAGACATCACGTTGACCATTGTAATACCGTATAATATAATCAATGAGTCTACGCTACCACTGTATCGAACGGCACATCTACGCCTTTTTAGTAATTTGCAAATCTGGCAGGTCGAGGAGGCGCTTTTTGCCTCGATCGGTGCGCTTTATATGGTCGTAATCGGCGTTCGATCGAATTGTTCCCTCAGTACGCCCTCAATGGTCTTCCCGTTCCGCTCAATGAGAGATTCTCATTCGCGGGCACGCACTTTCCATAAAACCTTTATAAAATTACTGAAATTACGTTAATAGTGGTGTATAACGTTTTGTCTAAATTATCAGATCAATTGTTGTTGTACACTATTGTATAAAATCGAAGAATTATCTATCTCTTGAGTATGGTATGAAACAAAGGAAATGTTAATACAGTGTTCGCTGTCGCGGTCATGTCGAGATTATTAAGCTTGGCGCTCAAGGAGGATTTGAGTCGCGCAACCGTCACTTAAATGGTTGAAACAAACGTTTATTTCCTTTCAAACATCTGAAAATAGGAGTAGAAGCAAGTAGTGGACAGTTATTTCAGCTAAAGGTAGACACGTACCAATTAGTATAGAGCCAAGTTTCTTTCATTCTCTTTATTTATTTACTTTAATTGTCGTTTAACGACACTAACTAACTGAATTAACTAATCACCCATACCACAGTATACCAGACAGTAGCTTCTCTTAAAACAAAATTGAAATCGAAGCGAATACGTCACGGGTCGTAAGGGCTCGGATATAGCACGAAAAACGTCGCAAGCCTTTACCTGCGCGTAACGCTAACCAAAAGCGTTCATCGAGATGTACCCCGCTGCCCACATTCTTCGCATCCTCTTCCCGCAGTGCCATGTAGCTCGAAAGTAAAGCTACTGTTTGGTATTCTGTGCCCATACTCGTATTCGGGATTAATTTAATAGTTTTCCCTGAGATATTTGTATTATTCACCATGTATGTGGCAGACAAGTTTCATTCTATCTTAGCTAGCTTAATTCATTCCTCCATTGTAATGTAGGTACCTCTAAGGCAAAGTACATCTAAGTAAATCTATGTAATGCATGTCTCGATCAGTGAATCGTTCCATGCCTCTTCCGCCTTTTAAGGACGGACTTATATAATATTTGCGATTTCCTACTGTTTTAATTATATAATTTTTATTTATCTTTCTCCCTGCAGCAACTTTCAGATACAACTAGAGTTGTCAACTATAACGGGCGAACTCGTCACCTCATGAAGTTTTAACGATTAGTCGTTCTATCTCCTTGGAGTGAGCGCAGAAGACTTAGGACAAAACAGTCCACCGTCAAGCCCCGCCACACGCCCGTAAGAAGCCAACGCCTTAACCGCGAGATAGCCAGGATTGTTACCCAGCGGGCTTACACTCACGCCCTTACTTCCAATTGCGACCAGATTACTCCAGTCTCTCGATTGGTTATGAGTTCGAGGTCGCTTGCGCGATCCTCTCCCTTACGAAGCGGTGAAACGGTGTATACCGAATCTATCCCGGACCACGGCATCCTTTGCCCGGCTGTTTACCCAGGATCGGGTAGCCGATGGTCGTTTCAAGAGCAGTCGCCGTAAGGACCATAACCACCCCCGCTCTATAGGAAACAGTACTGCTTCCAGACTCCCCCGACTGTTAGTCAAAGTGTACAATCGATTGGTGCACGCCGCACGATGCGCAGATCGTCCAGGAGCGCCAGAAAGTTGATTCCTAGGGGAAACTAGCCCTAAGGCCAGTCCTGCCCAGGCTCGCACTTCATGCGTGGAGGCCGCTGAATGGGTGTTGACCCGTGAGTGTGACCAAATCTGAACTTTCAGATACATATTGCATTGAATTATACATGTGTAGCTTACTTTTTATTTGATTTATTTTGTACTGTTTTGAAAAGTGATACTTTTACAATAGCGCCGGCCCGCATATAAGACTGGCGCGAACTATTTTACATTTACTCAAAAATTTTAAAAATAGGGTTTGATCAAAATCATATTTATCAACGTTTCAATACATTAAAAACAAGGAAAATAAAGAAAACTATCTGCCCGTCCTATTGTCTATCTGGTTTATCGTTGTCCGATTTTGAAGAACGCGTTGTCCGATTTTGGAAAATCTGTTTCATCAATGGGAGAATCTGTTTTATTTATCAATGGGAAGACCTGATTAGATTTTGGGGGTCATCCATAAACCAAGTCATGCATAAACCAAGTAAACCAAGTCGTGGAGCCGCCTTGCAAACGGACGTCTGAAAAATCATATTTTTAGGCGAGCGGTCACCAATTTTGTATTAGTTTCGCGAATTACAAAGAAAAACCGATTAACAAAGAAATTTTCGAACTCGGACTGTATAGAACGCGTATGCGTTCTTGAGTAACAATCATAGGCGTAAGAGGCCAGAACTCAAGATCGCGTTCTTAAATTCTAATAAACTTTTACATGTGTACAGGGTATAGTTTTATAGTTAACTATGTAAGTGTACAGGGTATAGTTTTTCAACATAATTGAGATCAAATTATAAACTGAAACGAAACTTATAAATACTGCTGGCGCCGCGCTCAACCGAGTAACCGAGTAGTAACTGGCGTAGTAACCGAGTTTATCTCGGCAATTTCGGTATTGTTATTGTGTAAAAACAAGATGCCTAATCTACCATAAACACAAACATAAAAAAATGGAAAAAAATGGCTGAGTGATCTTCATACTGTGATACTGTGATACATACTAACACTGTGATACATACTAACACTGACAATACATACTAACACTGTGATACATACTAACACTTCATACTGTGATACATACTAACACAAATGCTATTATACACGAAAATACGCATGTTTCAAAAGGGACTACTTACATATATAACATGCACTGTGGTCCGTATCTACAAGCCGCATACATGACGCGTATCGGTGTACAAAAAAAAGTAGTTACCATGTCACAGGCATGGTAACTACAGCGCACAAATATTATTTATTTATTTATTTAGTTACACATCTAGTAAACAATTAATGTCATATTTGTAAGTAATGTTAGCAAGAAATTGATGCGAAATTATTTTTAATGTTTGACACAGTCGCCTAACTAGGCCTAGGCCTGTTCTAAGGCAGACTTTTAATGACTAGATATCAAGTGTACACTGTCAACTTAAACTATATGTTAGTACTTATTTTTAAATCGACAAATATGGCGCACAACGACATCTTGCTTTTACGATGACAGCATGTTATTACGCACATAAAATTAGAGTCAGTTACAAGGACACGTTGAAGCTACATTATACCATTATTTTCGTATTACCCGTACGGATCATGGTGAAACATATAATCGAGAAATGGAGTTTAACAAAATTCCTTATAAGTCAACATAATTACGATTCGAATATCATTATTCTGTATAATACATCATTATTCTGTGTATCATTACTCTGTATATAACAAAACGGTAATTTAGGAAGAAATCCAATATTTTTCTCATTGTGGGATTGTCAACCAGTCTGACGTAGAAGGCTGGATTTTCACCTCCTGGGCTATTCGAATTCGCAGTGATGGGTAACAAGAAAATATACTCTAGTGATGTTCTCTTGCCTTCTACATATATGGTTTATTTCATAGCAGCATGGCCTGGCTGATTAAATGGTGTGGAGCTTGTGGCACAAGAAAATTTATAATTATGATCACTGCTGGTAATTGAATGTCGACCATGTGGCACCGCTCGATTGTAACTTTTTCGCTGCATTTTCCGTCCCGCCATATGAACCGGGCTCATATTTAATTACTCGATGGTATGCGGCATAGACGGGCTCTGCACGCTAGCTACAGTAGGAGCGGCAGAAGCGCAATAGCCTCACCCCGATTTCATATCCAATAGCCCTGTTGAATTTTTAAGCGCGAATTATCTACAATAAGCGCAACGCGAGTCGGACGCTCGCCGCTGCTTTTTTTTACAGGCGCTACTCGCTCGCTTCTTCCGACATCGCGCAACGGCTGCAAAAAGAGCGGCTTTAATTAAATATGAAGAGCATTATTCTTGTACGGGAAGCTACATATCGAGGGAAGCAATTACGGAGGCTACAGTGTTATAGGTATTGATATGATATGAAAAAGGGTCTAACAAGTTTAACGGGAAAAGTGAATGTGCCTTATTTCCGACTTTTGTTTCAACTTATTTATTTATTTATTTGCAGCTGTTATAAAAAACATATACAAAAAAAAAACAAGAACACACAGATTAAAAATTAAAACTATAAATAGACAAAGACTATGAAATAAAGCTACAAACGCTGCAAATATGGGGTATCCTCAGGATATCTCTTATCCTGGTTTTCAGGATACACCTATTAATTATTGATACATAGGTATATGATTTTTAAAATAAAATAACCAAATCAAATAAATCTTAAAACAAAAAATCATAATGAAGTGACATTATGCAAGCATGATGTCACTTCACAAGTGTGCTGCGTTCAATATCTCGCCATCAATATCTACTACCATCATCAATATTTGATGACTTAACTGATGTGGGAGGCCTCTAGCCACGAACTTTTACTGGAAACATTCAATCAATCAATCAAATAAGTTATTGTCCTAAAAACTAATACATATACATAATTGTGGTACATTTACATTTGGCCGTGATGTATTGAATTCTCTTCTATTAATAATCAAAACTAAAAGGTTACTCGTAAGAATAAAGAAGGTATTATTGTAGAATTAAATCGATTCTCACCATTTAGCTTACCAGATAAAAAAAAACAGAGTAAGATATGTAGAAAGTAAGATATAGAGATGTAAGGTATAGAGCAGATGTGTAGAAATTACCCTAATAAGTAGTGATTCTATTACATTGAATATAATGAATAATGTAATGAGGGAAAAAAGAAGGTTATAATAAAAATAATAAATTCTAATACCGCTGAAAATGTTTTTTTTTGTAGAAAATTAATAAATGTAATGTCAAAAACAACAAAAAAAAATGTGACGATTGTCAAAAAGTAAAATAAAATATCTTAGTGATTATATTGCAAATAAAAATAGTCAAGATATAATTAATATGAGCCATTATGCTAAGAGGCGTTTAAATTCATTGATTGAACGAATAAATTAAATTTAAATACCGCAATACTTGCAGCCTCGGGAAAACGCCAAAATATATGTAAAGATTTAATAGTTACTCGTAAATTTAATACGGAATGGAGATCGCATGATTGAACCATTGCATAAGAAATGTATAATGTTTTTTAACGGAAAGACTGTGCAGATAATGTATCATAGTAATTATTTTGTATGTTTGTTACTTAACGCCAATTAACCAAATAAAAAAAAATAAAAATGAAAAAATAAAATAAACTCATACCGCTAGGACTACCACGAGATACCACGTACGAGTAACGTGTATCGTTTCGACGAGCATCCAAGAAATATAATGCTATATCATTTACTCGTTAACGCTGTTCGTTTAGCAAATAAAATAAAATATGTAAAATAAATTTGGAAGACTACGTAACGTGCGTATATTCATTTCGACGAGCATCCAAGAAATATAATGCCGATATTTCTCGATCCGCACTTAGGTTTTACAGTCGCAATAGAGCAAAAATGTAGTAAGTTGAAATATTTTTTGGGTAATTTTCCATTTTTTCTATCAAATAGTCGCTGAAACGTGAGTAGCTACTTTTAGGCGGTATGAAATATATATTTTTTTATATTTCATATCTTGCGATGCTTTTAATTACTGAATATATAAAGTTAGTAATTACATGTTTTATAGATTTAGTGCAGTCAAATCGAGTAAGATTGGATCTTCAATGAATCGCACCATGAATATATTTTTTTTTCATTTTCGTTTATTAGCTAAGAAACCGTCGATCAGCTAAGAAAAATTAACTTAGCTGCAAGACGAGAATCAAAAGCATTGACAAAAACATCCCTGTTAGGTTATTTAATACCAGCCGTCACACGTCAAGGTTTCTCATGGTTCCTTGAAGCCATCCAACGACTTACTTGTGGCTTGATGGCCCGTTTGTGTTTCTTAGGTCGGCCCAACTCTCGGTTCAGCTCCCATCCGCTAGTCTCCTCGAGAGGGACGTAACCTAAAAGAGCCGCTATATACTGCCTACGGATGTAACCTGTATTTGTAGACAGTTGGAATCGGAAGTGCGGATCCGAGGGAGCACCTCAGGCGGAACTGGGCGGTTTGCGTGTCAGACTGTATCAGATCGCTTTCGCAATCTGGCAAATAAACGGGGTGAGGGGGGGGGGGGTTGGAGACGTTGTTTTTTAAGACACGGAGGTATATGTTGGCCTGAGGTTGCCTATTGTTAGAACCGATCCGTTAGCCATCCGATCTCGAGTGAGATTGACGGGTAAACAAACTAGACGGATTCTGTCCGAAATGTTCTGGATTCGAAACAGGACACGAGGAATGTCATATGTATATTAAATCCTTTTGTTGCTCTGAACGTGTATACTCGTAAAAAAATGTGTGCCCTATACGCTCCGAGCGAGTATTTTCGCATCTTGTTTTAAAATTAAATTTAAAATCTATATATTTTTTTACTGCTATAGAGCAGTAACATCTATATATTGTTACTGCTGTAGACTGTGCCTCGTGTAGACGAACAAACTCGCTGCATCTTAATTCGTCAAACTGCTAAACACGAATAAACACGCAACCACTGAAAAGCGAACACAAAATCTCAAAATGTTGCGTAGCGAAAAGGTTATTAAGTATTCCTTCTGTTACTGAAGCTACATAGGGTTTGTAAAGGGATCGCTTGGTAGCAGCGCGCCCTACGCGAAACTGCGATAATTTGGCTCCTTGAAGCGCGCGCATGCCGACGTGGCGCGTATCATTTTTTGTGACCATTCCTCCTCGTTTCGGGAACATTTCGAAAGCAAACAATGGACGCAGCGGCGTTGTTTCGTGATCAGCGCCTTTTTGTGCCGCCCCGAGCCGATCTGCTTCGCGGTGTGTCATTTTATAGCATTCGGGTGTTTGGCGAATCTGTCGTGTCGGCGAAGGGAATGTCTCCGGCTTGTCGGTTTATTTCTTTTGATTCGAATTTGGGCTCTAATCGGTTTAACATGTTCGTAACTGTTCAAGAGGTGCAGCGATTCAAAATACGGAGTATCTTTCGTAAATTCTGAGCTCTTGTAAATTGGATTCTGGCAATGATGGTATTTTAACACGACGTGTTTTTACCACGTGTTTAAAGCAGATAACATCACTATCCATATATGCAGATAATGGGCCCCATTGCGTTTCTTTGTGAACTAAAACTGAAATTAGTTTGATCGAACGAGATATGGCAATACGTTAGAGCGGAATATGAAACGAACGATCGTCGATAAAAACTACCTGTCGAACTTATATTCGTCCGAATAAATTTGAACACATTTCGTGCGCTGATTCAGATGCTATATCTTTTGTGGGTAGTTTTAATGCGAAAAAGTGACTACCGTTCATTTCACGTTCCTCTCTAGCGTATTGCCCGATTTCGTTACACACAGACTGATTTCCGATTTTAGTTCACGAAGAAATGCAATAGAGCTCAATATTTCTTTTTTTTTCCAAGTTATTTATGATATCGATATATATGGGTATTAGTAAAATTATAAAGTACTAATCACCTTTGAATGACTAGGATCTAAATAAATGGTATTTTAACCCGCTCGGCACTTAACATCCCTTGCGGGATATGTATGGCGGCCGGCTGAAATCCAAACTATCCCATACGGGATATCGCGCTCGCCGCTCAAGAAAATGTCGTTTAAATTTCGAAATGCGATTGTATATTCTATCGAATGATGCCATAATATAGCCAAATATGCAACACTATGAAATTGCTCGATTGCCGCATGCGATGTTAGAAATATGAATTACTACATCCCTTACAAAATCGGTGACCTCATTTCTGACGACAGTCGCGAACTGCCCACCGCTGGCGGCGTATAATTCCGCGACGTGTTTGTGTTGTGAATTGTTTTGTGTATATAAGTGAAGTGTATACCGGATAAAAGTAAGTAATTTCCATTTTTAAGTAGTTTAGGCCTTAGGATTAAACAATTTACACAGCCCATTTGCTGTTTTTCACGAATTTTCGAAGAAAACACTTTGGCGAAACCAAACGGCTCTCGAAAAATGGCCGTCTTTATTTTGTAATGTTTGTGAAATATCCCGTTATATCGCGAAACATGACGTAATGTCGCTTTAATTTACTAATAAAATAGGTATTGCTTCATTTACATCCTAAGTTATCACATAATTATGCGTATTTTGAACATTATATGTTGTTTTCTAATATGGCTCGCGAAAATGAAACTTGTTTTGATAATTACTATGAGAGAAAAAAGTGCGATTTTCCATAGTTTTTCGATGAAATGTGACTCTTTGGAGTATAGTAATTAGTTATTAGACATATAATAAGTCTATGATAAGACAATATAATTGAAAAAATCTAACGAATTTTATATTATGGGCATTCAAAGTTTATTATTAGGTTCGGAAGTCGGAAACTCTCAAAACTTTAGATTTTTCTATAATATCAGACAAAGCTCAAAGTTCTGGTGTGATTTCTAAGAAGAAGTGATGTAGTAATAAAGTTATTTTGAAAGAATTTCATATAAAAAAATACCATAAGTAGTCACAAATTAAAAATTAAAAAAATTTTTTTTTACGAGAATACATACAATTTTTCTTGGCTGAATAAATAAATATTTTTTCCGTATTTTTGTACGCAAATAAGTAAAAAAAAAATATCGTTTTGGTAAAGCATTTAATAAAGAACATAACTGTATTTACAATTTTTGATATTTACAAAAACTGTATTTACAAAAAAATCGAAATGATTTTATAGGCGAGTTTTTTCAGTTTGCCAATTTTGTAATATTTATTCATTATTATCTTAATTGTTTTACGAGATAAGGTTATAATGTTTTATATGTCAAATTTCAATGCGATCATTTTTCTATTTATATTTTTTTAATCCGATTAGTGGTTTATTAGTTATGATCGTTTTTCTCAAGGCCGTTGACTCGCGTCGATTTTTTGCGCGAATATGTCGCGCGCAAAAGTGATGTTTTTGGGCGCGGTGAGTTTTTACCTCGCAACGTGAGGGGTTAATAAAATACTGTTCTAATAATAAAAAAAATGTACGAAAAGTAAATATTTAAATAATGGAAATATTGACCCATTTATGTACGCAGTTGTGCCATTTTGATGAGAGTGTATAAAATTCCTCTGCTGTAAAACTAAAGTGGACTAACAAAAAAAAAAGAGTTGCACAGCCTTTTCGGCGTTGTTTTTTTTGTCTCCAAAAACTTATACAAATTCCGAAAAAAACGGAAGACTGCTGGAGCAAGCTCAGACAGGTACGGCGGGTGACAAAAAGTTTCCAGTAATAGCTCCTGAAACGCAACTTTCGACCGTTTGCTGCGAAGTGTATGGACGAGCCATGTCGTGCAAAATCAGTGGCGAAGAGCGAACAAAAGGCTCAGTTTTTAAGCACGAGCTTCTTCATTACTGCTTGCAGTACTTGATAGTACACATTTACGTTAACTTGTGCGAGATCGCAAGAAGCTGTAATTAATAATAGCACTGAAGGATGTCATATCCGAAAACAACGCTAATTTCAAAGTTTTCTACGATTGTACGCACGGATTCGATTGCGTTTCTCTTGAACTAAAATCGGAAATTAGTTCCTGTGAAAGAGAGACGACAGAGCGGAATGTGAAATGAACGGTTATCACTTTTACGGTTAAAACTACCCAAAGATAAGGCAGCTAAATCTAACACCGCACGAAATGATTTCAAACTAATTCGTGCGTCTATAAGATCGACAGATAGTTTTGGTGAGGGAAAATCGTCGATATTTCATTTTATATTCCGTTTTAACGTATTGCTCTATCTCGTTTAGTTTACTTAGAAACGCATTCCGGCCCAATATGTATATAAAATAAAATATTAACTGCTCAGAAAAGTCTGGAACTAAATCCCTAAGGCAAATGAAGCCTTTTGAGAAATGAGTACTGAAGTCAAATGTACGCTATATACCTACACGTATAATATTATCGATCAGAAGACAAGGGGGTTACGTAAACTCGACTGATGTAATTGAGTTACATCATGAGGCAAAGCCAAATTAAATATCGTCTGGTACGAATTTATAGAAAGACGAAAATTTCTAGTATGTGTAGACATGTTATGGCTACATTGTAAGAACTTTTGTTGGTCCACCCGACATATGAAATCCGTCCATCCGATATATGAAACCATCTTTCCGAGGCGGACTCGTACGTCTTAACATCAATGTTAATTTCTACCGTATCGAACAAAATACTTTATCACTCCCATTTTTGGCTGGCGAGTTCAGCTAGAGTTCAGAGAGATTTTGTCTTTCTTCTTTATCTTCGGTATCGTTGGATAGTCCGTCGTCTGTCGAGATGCATTGTGCTATCCCAGGTGTATGAGCTGTGGGAAGCTCACGGTGGTCTCGAGGGTCCTCGATCTGCGACCGGTAGTCCACTCACCTCGAAGAGCAGTAGTAGAAAACCTGAAAATACAGTTTAACGCTGTAAGAAGTTCATTCGGATAAGGGTCTTCTAATAGTTTTAGCTATATATTAACTGAAGCGTGACTCTTGCAGAAAACATGTCGAGTAATAATCTCATCTTTTCTTTAAATTTTTTGAAAAGAAAATGGGTTATTTTTTCAATGATCGCAAGGTGTTTATTGAGAGCAATATAACCAGTCCTTAGACCTGACACTGTGCGTATTTGAGGTTTGCCCAGGTTGATAAGAGTCCAGTATCATATATATTTGCCATTGGATTTGCTTTTTGGGTAGTATCGTTCAGGGTGCACCACTAAAGTAGATTTTCTGTTATTTTTCCAACCACTTTTCGGTGGTAAAAAGACCGGTTAACTGCCGTCGTCTTTGAATGGCAGCCATTGCAGATAGCCGCTAAATAATCACCTATTCTCAATTTGATTCGTATGAACCTTATTGGAATACAGCTCCGCAAGTTTTTTCTGGCTGTCTCTTTCGCCACACTGCAAGTTTTGTTGCTGCTTTTCGCTTATTATTTTTAACTCTTCTTTTAAATTATATGATAAATTGTAATTTCTAAAATTGAGTGCATGACAAACCCGCCTTAGCATCGCGTTTGAAACTCACTTACCCAGCCAAAGTTTTACGGTGCTCTCAAAACGCTAAAATAATCTTAATCCGCTCTTCTTTAATGTAAAATAAAGTCCTAAAAATCCACAGAAATATTTCACAAAACTAATATTAGTTTAATTAAATTCAATTTTCAATCTTGGCTATAAAAAAATAAGAGCTGGAATGTTAAAATTTTTACACACTTTTTCGACATATTTTATAGACACAATATTATATACATACATAATTTCAGACGGATATTACATAGACAGAAGATCATCAAATTTAACTGCAAATAGAACTATCGTATGAATAATAAGTATTACACTACTTTTATATAGGTATATGCAGTACATATTTCTAGTCAGCTTCTTAGTTAGTGACCATTCCGGATAGGAACTTTTTATAGTCAGCGAATCTCTATCAAAGATAGCAATCATTTTGTAGACTTGTATTTTGGATTGTTTTCGATTTCGATCCCCAAGTCTAACTTTCTTGTTGTATTTTTCGAAGCGTCAGATTGGTATATATTATATTCATCCCTTTTTCTTCATGGAAAATTAGCGTAATATCGTCGACAAATCTGAGACCCCTTTGTATTATACACCCTTCCAGTTTTCAAGTACCATCTCATAATAAACTCTCATTAAAGAGATCGGGGGAGAGTTTGCATCCTTGACGGGCCCCTTTAGGCACGTTGAAGGGCTCGGAGTGAATAGCATTGAAACTTACTACAGAAAAAAAATAACAAATATAAAATATTGCTTATGAGATATTTTCAGCCTATTTTTAGACCTTGTATCACTTAGATCCGCTTATGACGTGGTTGCATTTTCTTGATCGATTTCTCTCATGAGATCATCCTTAGATCAGGCTTTACCTTAGTTAATAGTTTCTATGAATGTAGCTTCCGGATCAAGTACATATTTCTTTTGGCCGCATTGGTTAGGTGGTTTTCCGAAACCAATCTCGCACCTATATTTTGAATACTCTCATTGAATTCATGCATCTATATTAATTGGGATGTACCATGATGATGTGTATTACAATTTAAAATTATTTACATTTTTTTTAAATTTATCTTTTCTGTCTTAAATATTTGGAAACCAGTTTGAACTTTCAAAATACATTTGAAGAATTTTCGCAGGCGAGAGGCAGATGCGCAAACACTATTTCAGATGCTTCTTTAGCAACCTATTTTTGATTCCAAGTCTTCTGTTTACATGGAATACTCATTTGCGCCATTCTTTAATCAGGGCCTTCCTTTACGTTTAATTCGGGATAACCTCGTCACTGTTAGGTTGTATTGCTTATATTCAAGTTTTTTCTAAATCCATATAAGTTCGTTTCACAAACAATTAATATATTCGATTATTTATATTATAAGATATATTTAACTATGCGGATACATGTGCTAAGTAGATGATATCAATGTTTTTGAGTAAGATGCAAAGAGGAGACATGCATTAACATTTTGGTTATCTAGTGAATTACGACATTATCTATGTAAATCTGATTACAAATGTGTAATATAAAAACAAAGGCGGCCATATAAAAACAAACCGTTATTTGCAGAAAACGAATAAAAACGTTTTATTAATAACAGAAAACAGTACGCAGTTAAAAGTGATATCTTAATTCAATCATTCCTAAGTTTAAATTATGATAAAACGCAAAAAGTTAAACAAACGGTTGTAAATAAATAGTTATAAGCAATAGGTTGTTGGAAATTTCCGCCTTTGACAGAAACATAAGGATATTGCCGTTTTTGTTGTGACTCATAGTGGACATTGCTGGATTTGTTATGGAAATGAGTGTCCGCCATACTAACTGCTGTGTTCTGATTGGCTAATTCGGAGGTTGTCATGTTTGAAACATTCAACATTGGAGATTTCCGTTTTTGATGCGAACCTTGTTAGAAACACGGCAAAAGTATTTGGATTTAGCCGCTATTGTCGGGGCCAATATTATTATGCGCCCTACACACGATGAGGCCCGGACGGAGAGGCCTGGAGTGAAGATGCGGCCGGATTTGGCCGGACGTGTGTAGGGGCATCCGGCACGGCCTGCGACCTCCACGGCCTGCGACCTCCGCGGCCATCCGGCCAGGGTTGCCAACCCGTACGGTAATTGTGGGGGCATATGGTAATTTCGCCGTCGGTACGGTATACGGTAATGACCTGTCGGTATACGGTAATTCGACAACCTTAGGGAGAGTTTATGTTGAAAGACTAAAACTAGAGTTGTTTCACTTTTACCGTATTTTGCCAGCCATGCGTCTCGCTTTAAATTATGCGTCTCCTCAATGGGGCGTGACTGCAGTGGTCAAGCTGGTTGCAGAAATTTCAGGGCACTGCTATCTATAATATTTTACCTATGTCTTTTCTTTTAAAAAAACGGCATTTCTCTGAATGTACGGTATTTTTTGTCGAAAAATGGTAATTTTTACTTCAGTAGTACGGTAGCTTTTAAGAGTCAGGTTGGCAACGCTGCATCCGGCCATCGAACGAAATTTCATTCGATGAGAGGCCGCCTGCGGCCGCGCCTTCCGGCCGAGATTTCCTGCTGTTAAACACACGTCGGGTTGGGACTGATAGGTTTGACCGGACAGTCCCGGCCTCTCCGTCCGCCTCATCGTGTGTAGTGCGCATTAAGAAGATGTGTGTTCTACAGATATCATTTTGGATCATTAGTTCAATTTACACATTTTGTGTAAATTGCCGTCTTTTTTTTATCACACAAATATCAATTATTCATAATACGTTTTTATTAAATGGTATATTTTGAAGAGTAACCAAAAATAGTAATTTTATACAAATAATTTGAATATAAGAATAATACAAAATGACTAAATAAATATCTAGGGATGCTCGGGACGTGGCAAAAAATCGTCAAAAATGGAAGCGAATCGTGAATGGAGTGTGAGATCCAGCGGCACCGACAGCAGCGTATTGGCTGCGAGGGCCACCCCTTCCCCAATCGCCGGCTACGGAATAAATAATAAATAATAATAATAATAATACATAAAAATCCACATTAAAGGTGTGATATTAAACCAGCCAAATAAAAATAAAGGAAAGGCAAGAGGAGGTAAATAAATGAGTCAAATTAATATTTGAATATAATCGATTATAATTAAGAATATTTAATTTCCTTAAATAAAATATTACAATATCAATCTTAATAAAATATGTATTGACGAAACGATTAAATATTAAATAATGACATTTTGATATCGGCCTAACCAATCACCCAGCTTGTGCGTTTATTTTTTTTCTGTTAAATATATTTACCATTTCAGAATCCATAATTTTATTACCAAGTGAAAGGCCAAATAAATAAAATTGCTCCTCATTGTCGGATTTTTATATCAAAAATTGGTGATGCCGCTTGTGATAATATTGTGATATTAGCAATGAAACAACTATTTGTGCTGATGGTAGTGAGGGTATCATTTTTTGATATAGGTTTGCCTAATATCTAATACACCAAATCTCTGGAATCGGTTTTCTATTGGTAATTCTCAGCAATGACTTATGGAAACTCTTTTACTATTCAAGCAGCCCGTAAGGAATTTGGCCCATTAAGCATTTGAAATGCATTGTCAATTTTTATTTTTAGTTGTCATCGAAACTACTTTTTACTACCCATAAATCTAAATTATTATTGTTTGCCTTGTTATATCCTTTATTTATCCTGTTCCTTTGATACATTGATTTATTTAGTACAAGTAAGATTATTATTATTTTTTTAAATATAATTTCTTTAAATTTAATTTATTTAGGTAGGTATTTAATTAGTGAAGTTTGGGGAAGCTTCATTTTTTTGCTATTTGTGTTCACTAATAGTTACTGGATTATTATTTACTATATTTTAAATTTTCAAAATATTTAAAAATATACATACCGGTTACTATTTAGATTTTGAATAAAAATAGTTCGCACAAAATAATAATCTCAGCATTTTATTTGATCTTCTTAGCGTTATAGCCCAGTCGAACAGGAACGAAATTCGACGTTTGACGGAAATAATAGGTAAAAGCTTGAAACTTAGCAAAGATATTGATTGAGGCGCACTGCTAAACATACTAAAAGTCCCTACTCTATCAGTTGTGCTCGAGCCGCCATCTTGGAAAAATGGTGCTCCAATTCATATTTTCGCTAACAGTTAAGGATATCGGAATTATGCTTCATGTACAACTAAAGTTTATAACATTATCTATAAATATGTTATATACATTTTATTCCTATCATATATTATTAATATGAAAACAATCTACTCAACTGACAATTGACATTATGAATGGGGATTTAGTGCTACATTTTGTATAAGCAAAATATAAGCGAACAACTGAATCGGAGCGCCATTTTTTTAAGATGGTGGCTTGGGCGTAACAGATAGTGTAGAGACTTTTAATATGTTTAACAGTACACCTTAAAAAACATTTTTGCCAAGTTTCAAGCTATCACCAGTTATGTCTCCTAGAATTCCCTAATGGAATGTGCTGTTAAGCTAATAATGCTGTTGACACATCAAACTGGACTACTTGTTATGTTTACACTAACTCATTTGTTATACTTATATATTTTGGTATACTGCAATGAAGATATTTCATTTTATTTAATTTTAGAGCATGGCTTGTTCCAGATGTAGCCGAAGCATCTCGCGGCAAGCGGCAATCCAATTGTGATAATAAAAGCCTCTACGCAGTATCTTATTACGTTTAATTGATCGTATAGAAAATGCCGATCGGGGAAAAAGGCAAACGCTGACCGAATGTTACAAGAGAGGCCGAACGCGGCGCCGCGATCAAGATAACACACGACTACTGAAATAATTCCCTCCGTTATTTTCTCTTCTGCGTAGCCTTTTGTAATTAATCTACTGTCCCCCGCGATGCACTAATCCTGCCTTCTCGATCATTCCCACGCAGAATATTTTACGGAGGAGTCGGCAATCCGTGCGGCCGATTGTACTAAGCCGATGTATCGATATCAGTTACCGTTTGTACGCGGTTTCGTATGAAGGCTCAATAGCTGGTTATTAATTTCGAGGTGCATGCTAAACCATTTGTAAAATTCAACTTTTTTAAGAAGGCGTTTAATGCTACTGGCTTATTTACGGAATAAACCAATGACATTCCTAGGCAGAGGCTGATTAATCTGTTGTAAAGGAAGTGATATAAATTGTTGTACCTTATTCATTATTAAGTAACACAATAGAAATTTTATGCAGATGAAAGTAATAATGATTATTTTCACAATGCCTCATGTACCACTGTGATTAGGTTAGTTGTAAGATATTGCCATGGGGCAATTATCTCTCCTTTTGGTATAATAATTAAGTGCAAGTTAAGGGTATATTATTATTATTTTTAATAAGCAGACAAGTAAATTTCAATGTATATGTCAAGATTATGATAAATCGTAAACATTCTGATCAATAAAGATATTATTTATATGTTTTTTTTAATATCTTGAAAGAGAGTCCTCAAATTTAAATTTCATATATTATAATAATCATAGAAAAACTGCACAGATCAACTAGTAAAACAACTGTTTAAGCAATAAACGATTACGCATAAATCAACTGCAAATCAAATAGTAAAACAGCAAAATTTAAAGATTCTTTAAATCAATTATAATAAAGAGATGTCATTGAGTATTAATAAAGCTCACCTCGTTTTTCGAATAAAAGTTAGAGGAGATTAGTGCTAATGATAGGCATCTAAATTAATTTAGCAATATTATGAGCACTGGCAAATATAACACATGACGACATTAGCAGAAGTGATACGTAGGAGGAGTTAATACAGTTTTAGCCTGTCAGTAGCTGCGGGCGAGCCCGCCATCCCAAGTCAGGCGTATATATATATATATATATATATATATATATATATATATATATATATATATATATATATATATATATATATATATATATATATATATATATATATATATATATATATATATATATATATAATATATATATATATATATATATATATATATATATATATATATATATATATATATATATATATATATATATATATATATATATATATATATTATATATATTGAAATTATGTTAATCACTAAATAAATGAAATGATAAAATAATGAAAGGGCTCTTATCTGGTCTGTGGTGACCAGGAGTGACTCCACGCCTTCTTCTTCTCCTCACTCAGTGTTTGCTGGTGCTTCCTGCTGTGGCACTAGAACCCGATCAAAATGGCAGTCTTTCACAGCGGCACACAACAATGCGAGACGAGAATGAATGCTGGAAAATAATAGGCGATTAGTGTTTCTTAAATATTAATGATTGTTATAAAATGTATATCAATATTTCGGCTCAGCCGTCGTCAAGATATGTGACATTTCTGAAATCGAACAATTCGTTGAAAATTTAAATTCAAGGAATCGAACAAAAAGAAATGGATTAATAATATTTTACACGATTTAGTTAAGGTACCGAAACCAACCGTGCAAAACGTTATTTTAAAATGAATGATAAAAATTAAAATAAAAAGCATTTGATGATTATGATAATATGATAAACCTTATTAATTTTGCCTATTGAGACCGGAACCTTTGCAAGCGCCTAAAATATAAATATAAGCCAATTCCCAAGATTTGACGTCCCTTTCTTGTGCATTATCACCAAGGCATTTTATTATTTTAACTTTAAAATCGCCTATTATTTTCCAGCATTCATTCTCGTCTCGCATTGTTGTGTGCCGCTGTGAAAGACTGCCATTTTGATCGGGTTCTAGTGCCACAGCAGGAAGCACCAGCAAACACTGAGTGAGGAGAAGAAGAAGGCGTGGAGTCACTCCTGGTCACCACAGACCAGATAAGTGCCCTTTCATTATTTTATCATTTCATTTATTTAGTGATTAACATAATTTCAATTTGAAAAATAATAATTTACACATTTACAATCAAATATTTATATATATATATATATATATATATATATATATATATATATATATATATATATATATATATATATATATAATATATATATATATATATATATATATATATATATATATATATATATATATATATATATATATATATATATATATATATATATATATATATATATATATATATATATATATATATATATATATATATATATATATATATATATCTATATATATATATATATAATATATATATATATATATATTTTTTTTTAAATTATTTTCAATAATATATAAAATTAGATTCATGAAAAGTTACTTATCTGGGGTCCTGGTGGACCAGAAACATTTTACAGATAGTTAATGTCCTCTTTAAATACTTAGGGCAGCAGCACCTGTTTCCGCAATTGATAACTTATGATGTTCTTAGTTATTGCTCAATGCAGCCGAATTATTGTATGCCCTTGGATGTAATAAGTATAGGGAGGATGGTTTCTGTAACAGAAATGGATGTTAGTAACTTATTTTAGAAGAAATTATATGACTGAGAATATTTCGACACTAGTCGTATTCATCTCTATGACATTTCATAGAGAGAAATGTCATAGAGATGAATACGACTAGTGTCGAAATATTCTCAGTCATATAATTTCTTCTAAAATAAGTTACTAACATCCATTTCTGTTACAGAAACCATCCTCCTATACTTATTACATCCAAGGGCATACAATAATTCGGCTGCAGTGAGCAATAACTAAGAACATCATAAGTTATCAATTGCGGAAACAGGTGCTTGCTGCCCTAAGTATTTAAAGAGGACATTAACTATCGGTAAAATGTTTCTGGTCCACCAGGACCCCAGATAAGTAACTTTTCATGAATCTAATTTTATATATTATTGAAAATAATT